>JANZLC010000002.1:11035979-11056152 GCA_026413385.1 Erythroxylum gracilipes | reverse complement strand
GAGTCTCGAAGGGGTTATTAATTAATTAGGGAACAGTTTAAAGGAGTCTCTTTGATTGTTCTAAGATTAAGAAGAAATGAGGGAGCCAGAGGTAGTTGGTAACCATAGCTAACCTATTATTAAACCAAAGAAAATATTTGAGTCGATGATCGTAGTCTCTGCATAATAATTACGAATTTCCTGGCTAGTTGTCGTTTATTGAGTTAGTCAATTTTATTTGTGTACTTTGCTAGTTTAATCATAGTTGTGGTTTTATTTGTTATTAATTGTGTTAATCATTTATTAGTGATTAGTTTAATTAGTAGTTTTAGTAGAAAACTTCAAAACCCCTTTTTAATTAAGTTCATTCGTTCTTTGACATTTGAATAGAATCAATTATTTCATTCTCTGTAGATCGACCTCATTTCCCACTGTGCGCAATTTATTTTCGTTTGATATTTGAAATTTATGTTTGGAATTTATTTTTGGTGGATTCGACACCCATCAAGTAATCATATGATTAACAGGAGATAAATAATAATATTTCTCTTTATAAAATGAATGATAAGAAAAATAAGTTTTTCAATATTCTGATATAAACTTTTTTTAGAACCAATTACTTGATTATAGTTTGATAACATTAATTAATATTTACAAAAGAAAATTATAACACAGGATAAGAGAAATAAGCTAAGTTTGAGATAAACAGACAGCAAACTTTAACTTGAACTTATCACTGGATATCCATTAAAATTGTTAAGAGCATAAAGACTTGGGGATGATGTTGCCAAACTCGTTAATGGCTGTCGTCGTCACGGCCGGTCGTACCTGTCGTTTACTTGATCAAAGTGACTGCAATTCTTGTTCTTTCTTTCCCTGAAAAAATGATTAAACAATGGTTGCCATATAAGAACCATGGTGATTCAGGTAGGCCACTGCAGAAACTGCTAAAGACGTAATAGAATTTTCACTATGACAAATCAACTGATACAAGTGTTTTAAATTTAAATGTTTTTGGTACAGGCAAGTAAAGAACTATCTAAATCAGGTGAGGAAGACAGGTGGGCAGGTGAGGAAGACAGGTGGTCGGCAAGTGGTTGGTTGATGAAACACAGACGTGGTGAATCATAATAGCAGATCAACCATCATTCCTATAGGCCGTAGAAGCTGATTCTGTGTCAAAGCAAAGCTAGTTAGAAGTTGGCAAATGGCCTTTAAGCCATTCATTGAACTAATAATACATGAGTGCGTAGAAGAAATCATTGAATATTACTGGAAACACAAGGGAAGTAATGAAGACCTTACTTGTTATAGTACTCTCTATATGATCTTCATCCATTTCAGTTATTCCCTGTTTTCTGGATCAATTTCTTCTAATTTCAGATATTCTAAAGCACCTTGAGCACCTCACCATCTGAGGTACTCATTAACAGTAATTCTTTGAAGAGCCAGAACGATAAGTGGGAAGAACGTCTGACTAACTCCTTCTGCTCTGATAATTGGGAAAATAATACGCAACGCAGTCTGTACAAGAGGATTTCGTGCAATCAGGATCAGGATAGTACTCAAACTTCATTTGCAGACTTGATTCCTTTCAAATCTCAAGAGCCCAATTCAAACTTTCAAAAACTATGATATGCTAGAATACAAAGGCCAATAGCACTTGCTTTGAACAAATTTCTACAGGAATTATTAGTTAAGTCTGTAGATGGTTAGCTAAATTGTTCCACAAAGGACATCTCATATGAAAGTACATCCACTAAGTGAAAAGACAATTTTCAATGTCATAACTACAAGGAACTAGAATTTCCCTCCCTTTATTTTACTCCCATTTCTAGTTTAAATGAAATAGAATAGTTGCATTCAAGCAAAGAGATCAAATTTTGTGTCAAATTCTTGGACTTATAAAAATGCATGACTGTTCACAATAGGAGAAACTGGATTGCTATGCATTTTCTGTTGTGCCTGAAGTTATATCCTGTACCTAACCAGCCAGATTCAGTGATTTACGTATATGTATAAGTTTCGAATAGCAGCTCATGGTAACCGCTGTGGAGAAAATTGTGTTTAGAACCGCTATAACAATCTTTGATGAAGGTCCATGCATGATGAGAGGAGGAATGGAAAGACTACTAGAAGCTCATCTCTGCTTTCGTAAGCATCGAATTGAAGAGGAATAAGAACTTCCTACCGAAATTATTCTACCTCCGGTGCATATTCCTTGGAGGGAAGGAAGAGGAAGTAGCAGACGCCCAGCAGCATATATTGCTACACCAAAGAAATGGAAGACCAAATTCAATGGACATGGGCTTAGTCCAGAGAGTAAACCCATAGGTCCAGATGAAAATTCACCCCTAAGACTTAGATAATCAAAGCATGCTTGACGCATTTCCTTCCTTGCTTGATCATGGTCAACAGTGAACACCATGTACAATGCACCTGCTAGGATATTTATTGTAGATGCCACAGGCTGCAAGACACAACATTAAGAGATAATAAGTTGAAGATGTTAATTTCATTAGCCAATTTCATGTTTTCCCTTTAAACTTGTCTTATCTAAATCTTTTGGTAAGCGAATCATACCAAACTATGTTTTCAATGTTATAACAAGTCTATTGTAAATTAGCAGTGTATGATATCACACAATGTACAATCTGCCCTAGAAATGACCCTTTTAAGCTCACATGCGTTCTCAGACGTTTGAAATTTGACTTACAATAGCATTGTGCAGAGTAGAAGGATTTAACACAGGATTAAGGTTTAGCTTACCTTGCGCAATATATAGAAGGATTTAAGGCATTCAGTCACAGCAGCTGTATTATTAAGATCATGCAGTGGTTTCAAAAGATCCCGGAGGATAACAATGTCAGAAAGTGTCACAGTCATGCCACCACCAGTTAATGGATGACGCATGTTGAAAGCATCACCCAGAAGAAAAGCTCCAGGAGTGTAACGGGGATCAGCTGGCATTCCTCTATTAGGCATTGTCTTGATATTGCCTTTATCTATTGCAGATATGAAGGAGTCATGAAGCTCGAATGGAATCTGAAACATATACTTGTTATAACCTCAACCGATGATTCATCTAACATAAGTCAACAGAGAGGACAAATGATACAGAAACCAGGTATTAATAGTTGTTGGGGATGTTATAGATCACTAATTGAAATCCAAGATCATGTTTTGGTATATAATAACTCATTGTTTTCCTAACAGGACAGAACCATTTGATAGAGTTAGTACTAAACAGATACCTGCGGTGCCACCATGTTCTTCAAATACTTTGCCATTTCACCATTAGCTATAGGAGGAAGTTTTTGACCAGGAATATCAACCAAACAGCGAACCTGTGTGCTACTGATTGGATAAATCAAGATCGGGGATGGATCAGCTAGAATAACATGCCCATGATTGGGGAATGGAAGTTGACAGTTGTCAAGTAATAAACCCACGAAACAAGAAGGGACGTCTACCTACCAAAGTAAAATAATGTCGGGGTGATCCCCATGTAACTAGATATTAGAACTAACCATGACTGCATTAATGTTTGTCAAGGATTGGTGCAATGTTACCTTTGAGTTGCAAAGATTTTGGCGCATTTTGGAGAAACATCCATCACAGACAATTGTAAGAGGAGCATAAGCTCTAATTTCTTTGCCATCGATAATCTTATACTGAACCCCCTTAACAGTTCCATTCTCTTCAAGCAGGCATGTTACTGTACCTTGCTCTAACAGTACACTAAACATGAAATTGAAAGTGAAAACATCGAAAGAGCCTAATAACCACTTAGTAAAAGTAAAACCTGGAAATGGAGTAAATGGAAAATGTGGAATAGACATTAGGAACAACAAGATTTTGATGAACTACAAGAAACAACTAAAGTGAACAAAGAGCAAGCTACAATCTTCATACGGTACAAGAAGTCCCAGATTGACAACGGTAACGGAAGTACAAGGTATTCATCACTACCATGTAATTTTCATTTTCGGAGGAGTAAGGGATCAAGAGACGATACCTGGGAAGCCTTGCAACTTTTCCTCTCATTCTCCGAATGAAACGCCCATTATGAAAGCTTCTCCCAGCAACATCTGAATGAAATTTCTCAAGAGGATAAGACAATCTTGCACTTTTCCCATCCTTGAACAAAGCATATCCTAGCACTTGCTGAGCATCAATTTCCTCCAGGCAATCTGCTAGGCAATTGAGCAAGTGTCACACTCCTACAAAAGATGCAAACTTCCGAAGAAAACATTTTGTCCCAGATCACACTATAACTCAACAGAGAATGAGAACTCAAACACGCCAGATTTCAACAATCACCCTCAAGTCTAAAGAACAAAAGCAAATGTGTTTATTAGCCTGAAAGGCATTACCCCCAAGTCCCAGTTCAATAAGTTTTAAATACCCCCCAGGTTGGAGAAGTTCACCAACAATTCTATCAGGCTCTCTCATGTCCCTTTCTATCACATGAACTTGTCTTCCATCCTGCAAATTTGCAAACAATTGACCATCTTAGTATCAGAAAGCAATATGTTTTTGGGGAAATTATAACAAAACTTTTTTATCTTCTTTAAGCTTATGGATGAAAGGGTTGGGTCTGCAGATAGGTTTCTTGATCAACGTTGAAATCAGAGACGCTGTGATACTTCCCAGAGCTGGACATGGTGATCAATAGAACAAACGTAATACCTTGCCAAGTGCATAAGCAAGGGCCGCACCGGCAACACCAGCTCCGACGATGATGACGTCGGAGCCGGATGCATTCTCCGGAGAGCAGCATTCAGTTTTCCGTTCCGCCGTAGCGGCAACGTCGTTACAGCCAGTTTCGATCCTTTTCTTCCTCTTATTGTCACAGTTAGTTCCATATAAAGTGTATAGAATAAGAAATCCGAAAAGAGAAGACAATATCGTCCCAAGAACGAAATTTTCATCAGTCAAAATCACCATCTTTTTTGTTGATGACAACCTGGTCCTGCAACTCCTCCTCCACAGGCATGGTGGTGGAGGTGAGGCATTGAAGTAAAGAGAGATCGGCCGAAATGGGATTGCAGTGTTTTTGTAGGCAAGAGAAGCTAAATGGTGAAACGGAGGCGCCAAATTGGTCAACAACACACCGAAGCTTTCCATTCCTATAGCTTTCAAAGTTGGCAAGGCCAGTTAGTTCGGCTTTTTCTAGTTCGTCTTGAAAAAGCCTATGCGACTCCACTAATTCTAAGGATAATCACCTTGAGTTAATTATAAAAGAGCTCAAAATTTATTAAATTATGTGATACTAAACTTTAAAAAATTATGTTAAAATATTAAAACTTTCAATTTTTTAAAAAATAATATAACATTTTTGTTAATATAAATTATCGTAATAAGTCCTGTTAAATTAGTATTTTCTTTTCACGTTACTATCAAATATCAAATATTGTATGTGTATCGTATATGAATTTTATTATTTAATTAATTAAAATACCAAAAATTTAAATAATTATACACTATATTATTTAAATTCATAATCATTTTCAAGGTTTTAAATATTTTTAATTTAATAAATAATAAAATTTATATATGATATAAATATAACATGTGACAATTACGTGGCATTTATATGAATTTGATGTGGCTCGTTATATCATCCACATTAACGAAGAATTTGACAATAGGACTATTTTTACTAAAAAATAACATCAATTTTAAAAGTTCAAATGAATATTACAAAATTAAATAAAGTTTATATTTTTTTACAATTAACTCTATTTTGTGTATGATGGTGTTAATAACAATTAATTTACATCATTTATTAGTATCTAAAATTTTTTCAAACTTTAGCTTAAATTTATTTTTAAAAACACTAAATTTTAATTCGTAAATTTCAAGCTACTAAAACTCAAACTAATTTATTAGAATTAATTAAACTTAAACTTAATTAATCTTGTACATTCTAATAGGATCAACTTAAATTTAGTTTATTAATCTAATCAAACCATACTAAATTTGAATTTGGACCAATTTGTCATCCTTACTTTCGCCCGATTATTGTATTTTTTTTCTTCAAAAGGGTACCATAATCACACGTATAGAAGTTTAAAGATCTATAAGTGATCCACATTTAGAGATAAAATTATAAATTAATGGCTTGTGCTGAAATTTACCCTTGTTTAGATTGTATAGACGTACAAACATGACGGCGTGTACGACACAAACAAGGGCATGTACAGCCAGACAAAAGCAGCACAGACATCGTGTGACATTAAGCAGCAGCTCGACGTAACTAGCCCACAACATTGTTGTAAAGAATCAAACGTTTAGCTAGCCTATAACTTCAGTACATTCACTATAAATTATTAGTTCCTAATACAACTGATTGCTACAAAACTCTTTCTTTTTCGTTCCATCTCTTCACTCCACCTTTCTCGGCACCCTTTGAATCCTGCCAACATACTAGTGCACGCAAGTTGGAAATTTTTGCAATCAACTAACCTTGTAACTTTTTATTAGCTGAAAATCTGTAGATGAGAGTTTCAAGGAATGCCAACTGATAGCAGAAAAAGTCATTAGGGGTTCTCTGTTTTTCCTGAATTTTCTCTTGAATCCCTGTCGACAAGCAGAGTTATTACTTCCCACTGAGCTCGTGCAATCTTGACCATCTTGGTTGCTTCCTTAAGTTTGGATCAATCAGGTAATTAGGCACATCACGAAGATAAGAGGGGGAAGTTGCTTAGAAATTTGTCATGCTTCAATAGATCTGATCCATATACAATTAAATGCACAGTGTTCAGCTTACGGAGGAGAATTCAGTAGAAAAGCCGCATCTGACAAATAAATGGCAATAACTACGTCTCATGGATTCAATTGGAAATGAGCTTTCAACCTAAATTGTGAATTGCGATCATTAGAAAAAAACAGATACCATACGAGAGCAGTGATGAAAGGTTCTAAGATTTTGAAAAACACAAGTAACAACTACGTTCAAAATAACATCCATATGCATATATAATAGAGGTTAAAAGAACTGCATAAAAGCAACGGGCATGCACACTTTTCAGAGTTGAGTACCTCATTCCTCAAGTTCCAAGCTCATGCTTCCCTGACAGCAACTTTTGTAACACTCTTTGCAGTGTCCTGTAAAAACAACAAACTAGCACTACTCTGGAATCAACTCTTTGCTTCTTCAACAGAAGTGCAAGAATTGTCCTTTCACATTTTGGGAGAGCAGACACAACACCGTAAGCATATTTTCTCAGGTAACTCTCAAAATCTCTCTAAGCAGATGATTGAATGTAATGTTTCAAGGAGAAAGTATCTCAGAATTCTTTATATTGTTCATTGTGAGAATAGTTCGATAACAAATTGGCTTTACCTTATCTCTCTATTGTTCATCTTTTGGATGAATTATGCTAACACTTGTATGATGAGAGTGAGCGACACACTTAAACACAAGTGAATATGAAGCATTTGAAAACTAACAGCTGTCAATGATCACAATGGAAGGCCGAATTAGGCTTTGACCGTGTAAAGACTTTGATAATTTGTTCAATTCCGCTACACTCTTAACAAGTCCCCATGACAATTGGTATCAAAGCTCAAGGCAAGGTTCTTTATTCATCAACTATCAATGACTAGTGAAAGCAATCTTAAAAGAAGGGTTGCAAAATTAGAGGCAATCATCGTCCTCTAGCCCTAATGGTGATAAGAGTATGACTCTATTGTTGGAACGATTTAAAGTTTCGGCGCAAGAACTTCAACAAACTAAAAGAGTGCTCAAGGAACAGATGAAACATGTAAAAACACAACAAGATGTTCAACTTCACAAGTAGTTTGCAGGGTTAAGCACAAGTAAAGCTTTGGAGGCAAAATGTAAAAGACCTCCTTAGTGCTACAGCGGTTGCAAATGACTTGGTGGATCTCCAATTGCCACTACTAATTAGGACCAACGAAAAAGACAAAAAGAACGGTGAAACTCAGTATGACTTGAAGAAAAGCAAAAAAATGTAGAAGAATCTCCTTAGTGTAAGAGGATTCTTCTAAAGACAAGAAATTGCTTGTTTCATTTGCAAGGGGCCGCAATTTTCTCGTGCATGCTAAAAAAAGGGTAGGTGATGAGCAAATTAATTATAGTCGTGAAGCATCAAAGAAAAGGAGGCAAAAACTCGACGAAATAATCCTACCTCAATGTCTTTTTTGGGTGCAATGAGTATTGAGAAAGAGCATCCAAGTAAAAGCAAACTCGACAGAGAAGAAAATTGGTATATGGAAGATTTGCCAATGGAAAGCATGACTTGCTCCTATCTTCTAAATTTTGCTAAGGAGTCTTTCAGGAAACCAACCATGGAGTAGTGTCCACAGATTATTTCAATGAGTGCATTGAATTCTTCTGGTGGAGATGGTTTATTAAACCCTCAAGTCCAACTGGCAAAATCATGCAAGTGTTTGCAAGCTTTAGTCAATGCTCAACATGTAGATTGGCATGAAAATTACATGTTGACGAGGGAATAAGGCAAATCTTGCGAGTAGTCGAGGCAAATAAACAATGTCGATGAAAACTCGAGGCTAGGCGAAAATTGACATTCACATTGGCAAAAATCTTTGACAATGAGCATGATTCGAATGTGAGACCAAATATGATTTACACAGCTAATTCATACTATATCCAAGTCTTTGAAGGCATATGACTTCCCCAAGTAAGTCCAAAAATATGAAAATCTATGAGGTTTATGTTAAGCCTCCAATTATGCAAGTATATTCTAGAAGAGCAAAGCAAGGGGTAGCTGAGTAAAAGACTATTCCATTCTGTTAGGCAGGTGTATGAGATAGGAGGGGAGGGGTGAGTTAGTTAGAGTAAAGACGTAAGCAGCAGAGGGGAATAAAGAATGTAATGATGGGTAAGGTAAAGGCATATTTTGTCTTGAGTGAAGTCCGGTGAGCCTAAGGCTAGGAGAGAGCACTCTCGAATTGTCTGCTATTGTTAGTAACTTGTCATATTTCCCGTTCATCATCTATAATATTTCAGTGCAAAAATCTCTCAAATTTGAGAGTTCTAACACTGGTATCAGAGCACCGATTCTCGCAATGGCTAATAAGAAAGGAGAAAACTGAATGGATGGATTCGAGAAGGACATGGAGAGCTTACGGGAGCATATTGAGCTTTTGAGGGAGGAAAGGAGATTAGAGAAGGAAGCAATGCATCAGAGTTGGGAACAGTCCCAGCTCGAGGTGAAGGAGTTGCGAGAGATGATGAAGCAGTTTATGAGCGACCACCAAGCCACGAAGAGTGGGGAGGATGCAGGCAATCGGAGCAACGAAGTGGATCCAGGTGGGAACAAGGGGAAGGGCCCAATGGAATTGGGCGGTAGTTCTGGCCCAACTGCAGGGGGTGTGCCAACTAAGGGCTTCTGGCGTCCTCCAACCGAAGCCATGGGTTGGAATGCATTTTCTAGGGATTATGATGGGCGTAAGGCAGCTGACCAGGATCCATCTCATGGATGGCCACAGCAAGGGCGAGAACGTCGGCCACCGGAAGAAGGATGGAGGGATTTCACCGACGAGCTGCCACTGGGTTTCGCAAGACAAGGGGAGCCTCAGCGTGACTGTCACACCAGGCGGGTGGAGATGCCGGTGTTCGACGGAGAGGACCCCGATGGGTGGATTTACCGGGTAGAACAATTTTTCTCAGTGGGACGTTTTAACGAAACAGAGAAAATGGAGTTTGTATCGTTGAGCATGGAGAAGAAGGCATTGGCGTGGTTCCGATGGGTGGAGGGGCGCCGACCGATCAGAATGTGGGAAGAGTGTAAAGGCCTGCTGGTGGAGAAGATCCGACCAGTACAGGAAGGCACCCCATGTCAACGTCTCCTAGCCATCAAGCAGACAGGTACGGTCGATGACTATATTTGCAGGTTCGAAGAACTAGCAGCTCCCTTGTCCGAGTTGCCGGATGAAGTTCTGGAGAGCTCTTTCTTGAATGGCCTGTCAAAGGAGATCCGACTGGAGCTATTGATTGCGAATCCTCGAAGCTTGAGGAGAATGATGACTTTGGCTCAACAGATTGAGGAGAAGAATAAGGTAGTGGGGCGAGATAAGAGTTATCGATCACTGCATGGCACTAAAATAGGTGGGTCCAGTGGGCACCGAATGGGGGAGATAGTGGGCGACAGCATAAATAAAGAAGGAAAAACAGGGAAAGTAGTGGCTAACGACAGAACCACTGCTGGCTTTAAAAGACTGACTTTCGGTGAGATACAAGAAAAGAGGAGACGGGGACTATGCTTCAAATGTGATGAGAAGTATTCTTCGGGACATCGATGTAAAATGGTGGATCTGAAGGTTCTAACTGTCCTAGATGAGGAGTTAGAAGATGGTGACGAGGAAGGTGTTGAAGACGACGGGGAGCCAGAGGGAGAGTTACAGAATGTAGAGCTCTCAGTCGGATCAGCGGCGGGGTTAACTTTACCTAAGACAATGAAGGTCGAGGGGGTGTTGGAAGGTGAGCCTGTGGTGGTCCTTATCGACAGTGGAGCCACCCATAATTTTGTGTCTCAGGAGCTGGCACTGAAGTGGAGTCTGAAACGGGATGAGACGGACCAGTATGAGATTGCAATGGGAAATGGTGAAAAGGTGTCAGGGGCTGGAATTTATAGGAATCTGAAATTACAGATGCAGGATTTAGAGATATATGAGGATTTTTTGCCGATAAAGTTAGGCAGTATAGATGTGATACTGGGCATCAAATGGTTGAGGACTCTTGGGGATGTCTGGAGTAACTGGTGCACACTGACGATGAAAATAAGAATGAAAGGGAAGGAAGTTGTTCTCAAAGGAGATCCGATACTCTCTAAGTCCTTGGTCAGTGCCAAGTCAATCAGCAAGGACCTTAGGGAGGGTGATTTTGTAGGCTGGTTACAAATGGCAGAGCAAGAGGCAGAACCGAAGGCTAGTATGCAGGTGCAAGATTCCGAGGTCAGTAGAGTGTTGGAAGAGCATGGAGATGTGTTTCAACTACCCCAGTCTCTACCACCCGAAAGAGGAAGGGAGCATCATATTCACTTGATTCCAGGAGAGGGTCCAGTCAGGGTACGTCCCTACAAGTATCCCCATTTTCAAAAAAATGAGATTGAAAAATTGGTTAAGGAGATGCTAGACTCTGGTTTAATCCAAAACAGCACCTCCCCTTACGCTAGTCCAGTTCTACTCGTCAAGAAGAAGGATGGGGGATGGCGGTTTTGTGTGGACTACCGAGCGCTAAATAAGGTAACCATATGTGACAAGTTCCCAATTCCCATAATAGAAGAGCTGTTGGATGAACTGAATGGGGCAACTATTTTCTCTAAGATAGATTTAAAGTCCAGCTACCATCAAATAAGGATGAAGGAGGCGGACATTGAGAAGACGACTTTTCGAACCCATGAAGGACACTATGAGTTTGTTGTAATGCCCTTCGGATTAACAAACGCGTCGGCTACCTTCCAATCATTGATGAATCAGATTTTCAAACCCTACCTCAGGAAATTTGTCCTAGTATTCTTCGACGATATACTAGTTTATAGCAAGAGCAAGGAGGAACATCTTATGCACCTTAAGGTAACTTTGAGCATCCTAAGGGATCAACAACTATATGCTAACTATAAGAAGTATGTTTTTGGGCAGCCTAAGTTGGAGTATTTGGGGCACATTGTATCCCAGCAAGGAGTGGCAGCCGATCAGTCCAAGGTAGAAGCCATGCTAAGGTGGCCGAAACCACTCACATTGAAGGAGCTCAGAGGATTCTTGGGGCTGACTGGCTATTATAGGAAGTTTGTTAAGGGATACAGCCACATAGCAGGACCATTGACAAAATTGCTCAAGAAGAACAATTTTCAGTGGACAGCTGAAGCAGAGCAGGCCTTCAAAGACCTGAAGCAGGCTATGACCACCTTGCCTGTTCTAGCTCTGCCTGATTTCAATCTACCCTTTGTATTAGAGACGGATGCTTCAGCTGTTGGGGTGGGGTGGGAGCTGTGTTGATGCAGAACCATAAACCCATCGCATATTATAGCCAATCATTATCAGCAGAAAAGAAGGGACAATCTGCATATGAAAGGGAACTTATGGCGATTGTGTTGGCTGTTAAAAAATGGAGATCTTACCTTCTGGGTCACAGGTTTGTTATACGCACTGATCAAAAACCATTGAAATTCTTACTAGAACAGAGAGAAATCCACCCTGATTATCAGAAGTGGATCACCAAGCTGTTAGGTTTTGATTTCACCATTGAATACAAACCGGGGAGAGAAAATAAGGTAGCAGATGCTCTCTCAAGGGTGCAGATTCAAGAAGAGTTGCAGACTCTAATGACCTATAAGATCATCGACATGGAGGAAATTTTGAAGGAGATAGAAGGGGACAGCAAACTGAAGGAGTTAAGGGAGGCTGTCAACAATGATCCAGGATTCAGGCCTCCCTACATGGTTAATCAAGGGAGACTCTATTTCAAAGGCAGGTTAGTTATCTCCAGCTCCTCTGTTTTTATAGCTAAAATTTTGAAGGAGGGTCATGAAAGTCATTTGGGAGGGCATGGGGGACCATTAAAGACTTATAAACGAATCTCTAAGGAGTTGTACTGGGAAGGTATGAAGAAGGAAATCTATAGGTTTGTGGCTGCTTGCTTGGTATGTCAACAGAATAAGTATTTAACTTTGTCACCAGCAGGGTTACTGCAGCCCTTGGAGATACCTAATCAGGTTTGGGATGAATTAACAATGGATTTTATAGAAGGTCTACCTAAATCCTTGGGGTATACATCTATCTTGGTGGTAGTAGATAGGCTTAGTAAATATGCTCATTTCCTACCACTCAAGCATCCATATACGGCACAAACCATAGCTGAAGTGTTCATCAAAGAAATTGTGAAGCTACATGGGTTCCCTAGGACTGTGATTTCTGATAGAGATAAGGTGTTCATGAGTAAATTTTGGGGAGAATTATTTAAGGTGCATGGAACAACTCTGAAATTTAGTTCCTCTTATCATCCTCAAACGGATGGAGCTACTGAAGTGGTTAATCGATCGGTGGAAGCTTACTTGAGGTGCATGGCAGGAGAAATTCCAAAACAGTGGGCTAAATGGATAGGGTGGGCAGAGTACTGTTATAATACTTCCTATCATGTGGCTATTCGCACTACCCCCTTTAAGGTTCTTTATGGTAGGGATCCTCCTCCTATTTTTCAGTTGGGAGCGCGAGTGTCCAAAATGGTGTCAGTAGATGTGTTATTACAGCAAAGGGATCACTACTTAGGAAAAATTAAACAACATTTGGCAAAGGCTCAAAGTGATATGAGAAGTAGAGCTGATAAACATAGAAGGGAAGTGCATTTTAATGTGGGAGACAAGGTTTGGCTGAAACTAGCTCCTTACCGACAACTTACTGTGATGAGAAGAGTGAATGAAAAGCTGGCCCCTAGATACTTTGGTCCATTCCGAGTGTTAAGAAGGATTGGGGAGGTGGCATATGAACTACAACTTCCGGAGGCAGCCAGGATCCATCCTGTTTTTCATGTATCTCAGCTAAGAGCAGTAGTGGGCGAAGATACTGAACAGCTAGTGTTACCTGACAAGTGGGTAGAGGAGAGGGAGTCATCAGTACAACCAGAAGAGGTTTTAGCAATCAGACCAAGGGGAGGGACCAAGGGCCTCGAAGTGTTGATCAAGTGGAAGGGTTTGACAGAATCTGAAGCGACTTGGGAGCTATTCGATGATATAGTGGAATTATTTCCAGATTTTCACCTTGAGGACAAGGTGCAACTTATGGGGGGGAGTAATGTTAAGCCTCCAATTATGCAAGTATATTCTAGAAGAGCAAAGCAAGGGGCAGCTGAGTAAAAGACTATTCCATTCTGTTAGGCAGGTGTATGAGATAGGAGGGGAGGGGTGAGTTAGTTAGAGTATTGACGTCAGCAGCAGAGGGGAATAAAGAATGTAATGATGGGTACGGTAAAGGCATATTTTGTCTGGAGTGAAGTCTGGTGAGCCTAAGGCTAGGAGAGAGCAGCACTCTCGAATTTGTCTGCTATTATTAGTAACTTGTCATATTTTTCCGTTTATCCTCTATAATAATTCAGTGCACAAACTCTCAGATTTGAGAGTTCTAACAGTTTGTTATACAAGAAAAGCCTAGAGCACTTACCTTTCCTCCAGGGGCCAACTGACTGATGATAGAATCAACCAACGGCGTCTGCAGAACCCTTCTCTTATGATGCCTTTTCTTGAAATGAGGGTCTAGGCACTGCATATATAGTTGTATACGTGACTTAAGTACTATTTTAGAAGGACTTCTTTGGAACTTTACTCTTGCATCCCAGTACATTCATACTGACATATAATACAATCAGGGCCACGAGTGACCTCACCAATATTGAAACTGTCATCAAGGGTCCTGGATATGAGAGAACAAGCTGTCTGAAAGAAACGGTGGCATTTGCAAACAGGAAATGTCTGCAATAAGTTCAAATTGCCTTGTTAAATAAGCCAATAAAATTACCATGATATGTCTCATTCCCGACCCAAAATAAGATTTGTTTGGAAACCATACATGTTACCAAGAGTTAGCTCTTTTACCCAGAATTCAGCACGCTTGACTAGCTGCATTAACATTAGAAGCATCGCCACACAAATGATAAAATAAAGAAGTGTAGGTAATAGGCATGAAAAAATAGGACCAAGCAAAAAAACATTAATTCCAAAAAGGATTGCTAAATAGTACCCAAAATTTTCATTCCCATACTTTTTTTCGTATTTCAAGCCCCAAATAATTTCCTAAATCAGGTTTCCTTTTGGCAAGCCAAATCAGAAATCTGCCGCTACCTGAAAATTTCAGTCATTCGTTAGGCCAAACGTACTTTTAAAATAAGTTCAATATTATTGACCTTCAGAATAAACACTTGTAATAGCCATTGGAATGAACTAAAATCACTCAACTCATATTCCAGAAAAGTTAATATTTTCATGGTGTAAATGTCACCATTGAACTATAAATCTACTTCATATGAAACCCTTCATTTTCAGTGAAACAGAGAAGTTGAAAGGTTTCCATATAGTCTCACGTAATGACAGATCACGGCCATATTATTAAAAGCTTGTGGTAAGAAGGGATTTCATTCTGGTGCCCGAAAATTCACTCTAATTCCAATCACCTGCCTTTCTGACATATCAAGCTAATTCAAAAAGGCAATCATCTGTGGAGGGGACTGTTCATATCATCTCATGAAAAATTGGCTATCGTAGTCACCCAAAATGAAATAGTGAAATAATATAGGAGAAAGCAAAGTAGCAGAAGTTTACCACTCCCAATATCCACCATTAGTGGCAAAGTAGGGTCCTTGAAGATACTGTTCCAATCAGGTATTTCTGCTGGCACCTGGTATAATTTTGCCAATAAGGTAAATGTCCAAAATACAGATTTAGTTAAAATTAGAATTAGAGAATAGTCAACATATGTTAGCAGTAACTTATACTCAAAATAGTCTCGAATGACTTACAGAGAAAGAGGAACTCAAAGGGTTAACATGTTGCCTGATTCTACCATGACCCACTTCCTGCAATTGAGACATACCAACCTTTAGTTACCAGCATTGAAAAGGCACCGGTGAAGAAAAGAAAATATTACATTAAAAACTATATTAAGATAGTGTTTCTAACAACAACACCCATCCTTTTTATTATGCACAAAAGCAATTGCCAAATATCTTCAAAAGAAACAAAAACAAACAATATTAAAGGAGAAACTTGATGTTATGTAGAAAATTCCATTACCGCATAAATTATATCCGTGAGTTTAAGATCAGCGTACTCCATGGCCACCAGGTCTGCACTACGGAGTTTTACACCGCCATCATCACAAGCAATAACTTTACTACTATTTTCATTACGATAACAATGATGGTAACGATAAAGATGCTTTACGGGTTTTATAGAGTAATTACAAGTTGCAGATTTTGTTAGAAAAGATACAGGGAACTGGCAAAATGGCAGTGGAAGCAGAGAGAAGAAGCCATTGCTTTTGCAGATACAGTGCAGTCCCACCATGTAAAAATTATAGCTTTGGAAATCGTAGCTACAATTGATGACTTGTTGAGTTCAAACAATCAGATTTGGACTAGCTCAGCATAAGAAGATACGATAAAAAGATGACTGAATTTGAATCAACCACATTCGCAGCAGCCACATATCAATAACCATCAAACGTTGATTCAAGTATTTGGTTATTCGTTGGGTAATTTCTTCAAACAGGTGGTGAGCTCCTTGCTAGTGATTTTTCAGAACAATAAAAGAAATTACAAAAGTTCCGAATGAGTTGACATTAGAAACATACGAGGCTTGCAGAAAAATGGCAGGATAGGAAATTTTCGAAAATTTAGACACATAAAGGAAGCAGAAGGATGGGGTATTGTGAGGTTTACAACTTTACACACGTTTTTGGGATAACTATGTTCTTAGCCTTTTCAGTAATTGATAACATATCTTCAAATGTTTTAACATAAATGAACAACTACATATCTTAGAAAACATTTTTTTTGTTAATTAAATCAGTAAATTATTAACGAAAATAACATTTTGAATTAAATTGTTAAAATTTTAAAACATTGATTACTCAATTAAAAATTTAAAAATTTGGGTGCTGCTTCATAAACGATTTGACTCAAAAACTTAATTTTTATGTTGTTTGTAACTGAGTCAGTGATTATTAGACCCATTTGATTGTATTATGATACTTGTTCTATTGTGACCCATTTGATTGTATTATGATACTTGTTCTATTGTGTTGTTCAGTAATAACAATAAGAATATCATATAATCTAAGCATTTAGAAGTCAAGCATTTGATCATAAAATGGTTGATCCAAAAGGAGACATTGAGGTAGAGTATTTGAGGACTTGGAAGATTTTAGTTGATTCTTCATGTACACAATATGAATGTATTGAAGTCGTTAGAGACTCTTAATTAGAGATTGTTAAGTTTACTCCTCTTATGTTATACATTTTGAGAAGAGTAAAAGATGACCTCCTCTCTTAAAAAAAAGTTGAAGTAAATTGATTTAAGAATTAACATTTAAATTACATTAAATTGTCTATCTTCCCCCTCTTATCTCAAACGTCACAAATTCTTTAAGAATTACAAAAAACCAAAACCAAGGGCTAAATAGTCACCCATAGCGATCCATGTTTTTATGCATTTTGCAAATTAACACATAAGTTTAAATATTTATGTTTCATTAAGGTGTAAAAAAAGATATATCACTATAAAATATTTGAAGAAAACAACCAGATTGTTATTTTCAAACCTAACGTTTCTAAACATTGCTATGTAATAAAAGAAAATACATCACTTGGACAATAATACAAGACAAAAAATAAATTTAGTAAATCTTAATTACTAATTCTCCTTAAAATTAGATATTATCTTATAGAGAATATATTAATTAATTATCAAGAATATCTTCATTAACATTCTCCAAAATATAATTTTGAATTTTTATTTCTATTATAAGTAAGGATTCATCAAAACTTTTTTGAAGTTATCAATTTATTTTTAGAAAAAATTATACATTAATAAATCTATTAAAAATAAAAATATATATAATAACCATAGTTACTTAACCAAACTTAATTGTTTTCTCTGTAATCCGACAAAAGTTGTCGATGAGACAATGAAGACTTTAGAATTGGCGAACAACGTCCCTGCCTACTCCCTAGAAAACAGGAGAAACAAGAGAGACAAGAGAAACATAGAAGTTTTTTTCATTTTTCTTTTTTTGTTAACAATATGAAGAGAACATAAACAGAGATCACATGAAGGGTAAGATATCAGAAAGTCATGATAACGTTCTAATTCATCCTACCAGATATTTTACACCATTGTTCAGTTAAAACCTTTTTAAAAAGAAAAAACAGGGCACATGTTTGGCTCTCAACCAAAAGCTGAATAATATCGACAGAACAGTACGTTAAGAAGTGATTCAACAGAACAGTAATTATAAATCTGCTCGCATTATGCACAATGCCTCACATTATGCAGCCTTCACAAAATGTTGGGAAATTAACTTGGGCATCTCCAGCATCCCAACTTTCTCCCTTCCGTTAAATATGACCTTGAGTTTCTCATCGCATATTATCTCCTTTTTGTCCGCAGGGTTCTGCCATGATGGACTAGTTATATTTTTCTTTCTACGGGAAAAACAGTCATTATGTGCAGCCATATGCAATTATTAAGAATGATAATAATTCACAACTTCTCAACACATCAAAAGTAATTGATCAAATGTTAAGTAAGTCGGTTTTCCCATCTCAGAATTCAAAATCTCTAAGACCTATCACCATTCAAGCAAAATGTCAAGCTGAGAGACTTTACATGATACAAACAGCCAGTATCTTTAGCTGCCTACCTAATAGGCAAAATGGAAAATATCCCAGTTCCATCTGATTATTCTCAACACGATGCGACTAAAATCGATCACTCCATATATATCATAATAACGTTAGCTAACTACACTTGAAGCCTCACTCTGCAACGGATCAAATACATCAACAGGTTAATATCTTGCCACTATATATATTCGAAGGATCAGGATACAATCCAGAAAATATTAGCATGTCAAGGAAAATGAAATACAAATAATTTTTCACCTTACACATCCATGAGTGGACAACTAAACATTCCAAAGCCCAAAGTTAAAATAGCAACATTTCATATTTAACTTTTTTAGTCACGACAACCCTACAAAACTTGAAGAGATATAAAGGGCCTGGGTGTCCTTTTCCAACACAAACCACTTAACTGCGAACATAGTATCGAGTCCTATCAACTTATTAGTTCTATTCCAAGTATGACCACAACAATTTTGAGGAGTCTCAAATTCTGCATTGTCACATAACTAGAAATGAAACTCAAAAGATATCATAAAGCGCTAAATAATAGTATCTCAAACTCGCAACCCCTCAAGTAGCTGCTAAAACAACCTCAACGTCCTGGATTATGTTCTCCTTTCATCACCACCCTCAAGTACCCGCCTTTCATCCCTATCTTCACAATCCCATTTTATTGTGAAAATTACAGATTATCTTCAGATTCTAATTTCTAATACTGTTACTTTGAGAACCTGACCACATTTAGTCCAATCAAACAAATATTTAGACACAAAAATGTGAATTCAAAAGTTAACAGAGAAAAAAGAAAAATTGAAACTAAAATTCGAGACGAACAGGCTAACAAAAAGGGTTAAGCCACAAACAGAAGAAAAATGGAACTTCTAGCACCGACCATATGACAGTTTGTTGAGGTAAAGAAAGCGGAAGTCATCAAAGAAAAAGAAAAAAATTTACCAATCAGAGGCCAAACACTTGTATGAATAAAGGGTTTATAGCGAGGGAGAGAGAGAGAGAGAGAACAAAGTATATATGTAAAGCCTAACCAACAAAAAAGAAAAAAAGAAAAGAATGTGCGGTTAACCTGGAGGTTGTTTTGCTTGATATGGTCCCAGATCCTCTTGACAACATCGGTACGAGAAGCCTCTGAGACGCCGAGAAAATTACGGAGGACAGGAGATACAGGTTTCTCCATTAGTATACCGGCGGGCTTTCTCGGTACCACCCCCTCCGTTTTTGTCTTTGCTTTCGTCTTTGGTTTAGCTTTCGTCGCCGCGGTCGGAGCATTTGCGGCGGCGGTAGCGGCTGGGGACTTGGACGGAGCAAGCAGAGCCCGACAAGCTTTGAAAACCCTAGATGAAGCCAATGACATTTTGCTGGAACTTGCTGTTTCTTGGGTTTACGGTTCTGGTTGTAAGGCTTGAGTGAATACCGAGAGTGACCGCTTCTGATTCTAAGCGTTTGTATTTCACTTCATAGTCCTCCAATTGATTAATGAAAAGGAAATCAGTAATCAAAATTTTAATGTTTTAAAAATTAATTCAAAAGTTAAATCAGTAATCCAATTAAAAAGTTTATTAAATTGTAATAAAATTTACTAATAAATAAATAAATTTTAAAAATTTTAAATATGATTAAAAAATTATCAAAAAATTTAAAATTTAATTAATAAATTACTAAATAAATTATAAGATCATAATAATTTATAAAAATTGACTAATTAATTGATACATTAATTAATTTTTAATTACAAAAATTATTAAAATAAATCAAATTAAAAATTAGACGGTTAAATTTTTTATGGTCGAACTA
>JANZLC010000002.1:10961261-11021942 GCA_026413385.1 Erythroxylum gracilipes | reverse complement strand
AAGTCCAGTTTAGTCAGCAAGATGAGCCAAGTTCAGTTAACAGTTGAGTTCAGTAAGCCTCAGGTTCCGGGAATGGGACACAGCAGGGCTCATTTTTCGGGACAGTTGGGTTCCAGAAACGGGATCCGACATATTCTCCATCAACATATCAATATTTTGTTTATGCTGATGATACATTCTTTGAATCTTGTCCATTTTACTCATCATCTCAAACAAGTATCACATTTATCAGTGAGGTCCTTCCAGTTCCTTCCATTGCACGTGTTCCTTATGTTGCTCCTCTTCCCAATCCTCCTCAACATCCTATCCATTGTTCATCTCTTACTGAAGACTCTTCTCCTGAGAATGGTACTCTTCCACATCATACTAATGATCATGATCCTGATGATGAGATTCCTGTGGAGGCTCCTGTTGATACAGTTCCTTCTTCGGATTCCTCACCGGTTGCGGTTCTACCTCTTAAAGATCAATTTCCTATTGTCATTTGCAAAGGTACACGTTCCACTCACAACCTTAATCCTATTTATAATTTTCTTAGTTATCATTGTTTATCATCATCATATTATACTTTCGTATCCACTCTCTCTTTTGTCTCTATTCCTTCTAATGTTCATAAGGCTCTTAATGATCCTGGGTGGTGTCAAGCAATGATTGAAGAACTGACTGCTTATATAATAATGATACTTGGGAGTTAGTTTCATTTCCTTTAAGTCATTCCACTGTTGGTTTTCGTTGGATATACATGGTCAAAGTTGGTCTGGATGGTCAAGTTGTTTAACTAAAGGCACGTTTGGTGGCTAAAGGGTATACACAGACTTATGGGTTGGATTATTATGAAACATTTTCTTATGTGGACAAGATGTCTTCTATTCGCTTATTTTTATCCATAGCTATCATTTGTCAATGACCTCTATACCAATTGAACATTAAAAATGCCTTTCTATATGGTGAGCTTCAGGAAGATATTTACATTGAGCAACTACCTGAATTTGTTAATCAGGGGGAGTCTGACTTATCATGTAAGCTTTGTTGCTCTTTATATGGTTTGAAACAATCTCCTTTTTCCTGGTTTGGACGGTTTCATAATGTTGTTCAAGAGTTTGATATGATTCGATATGAGTCTAATCACTCTGTCTTCTACAAGTATACATCATCAAAACAGTGTATCTATCTAATTGTCTATGTGTATGATATTATCATTATTGGAAGTAATCAAGGTGGGATTGAACAATTAAAGAAACATTTATTCCATCATTTTCAGACAAAAGATTTGGGTTTATTCAGATACTTCCTTAGTATAGAAGTTACTCAGTCCAAATATGGTATTTTACTCTCTCAGACAAAGTATGCATTGGATATTCTAGAAGAAACAGGGATGCCAAATTATAGACTAATAGACTCTCATATATATGGATCCTAAGTCAAAGCTTTTACCTGGTTAAGGGAGTCACTTGATGATCTTAGAAGACATCAGAGATTGATAGCGAAACTTAATTACCTCACCATCACATGGCCTGATATTTCTTTCTTTGGTAGTGTTGGTAGTCAATTTTTACAACCTCCATGTGATAGTCATTAGGATGCAGTCATTTGAATTTTGAGGTTCATTAAGGGTGCACTAGGAAAAGGATTATTATATGATAATTGGGGTCATTAATAAATTATTGGATATTCTGATGTTGATTAGGCAATTTCTCCATCTAATAAGCATTATACTTCAAGCTTTGTGTTCTTGTTAGAGGAAATCTTGTATCTTGGAAAAGTAAGAAACAAGATGTTGTTGCCAAATCGAGTGTAGAAGCAGAATATCTTGCAATGGCTTTAGTAACTTGTGAGCTTATTTGGTTGAAGCAATTAGTTCAAGAGTTCAAGTTTGCTGAAGTATCACAGATGAATTTATTTTGTGATAATCAAGTTGCTGTCCATATTGCTTCTAACCCAATATTTCATGAAAGAACCAAACACATAAAAATTGATCATCACTTTACTCAAGAGGAAATTTTGTCTGCTTGCATCACTACTAGTCATGTCAGTTCAACCAATCAATGAGCAGATATCTTAACCAAAACTCTCAAAAGTTCTCGTATTAACTTTATATGTAACAAGCTTGATGTATATGATTTATATGCTCTAGCTTAAAGGAGAGTCTTGAGTTGTATATAAGTTGTTAGGAAGAATGTATATAGGTTGATTCTGATGTAAGGTGCATTGCATGTTTTACATAATGATAAAATAGGAAGTTGTAAAATAGGAAGTTATCGATTGTGTTTATTATTCTAGATTATATCAACTATTTACTTGTGTATGTATTTTTGTCAAAGTAAGAAAACTAAAAGGTTCTTCTCTAATTTTTACAGCCTCTGATTGGTGGAAAGTACCCATGTTTTTCCTTCTTGTCTCCTCATTTAGCAGACTATATTTAACAATCTTCATTGTCAACTTACCCTCTGGAGCTGATTTGCTAAGTGATACAATAAGAGTGTCCCAACTTTCTAGCAATGAGCAAAGTAGTAAAAGTGCCTACAACTCATCATTAAGAGACATTTTCATTGCAAATAATTGATTTACCAAGCTTTGAAAATCATTAAAATGTACTGCTATGTTATCACCATCTTTATATACTCTAACTTTACAAGTTTTTTCATCAATGACGCTTTACTCAAGGCAGTCATCCTCTTAAACATAGCCCCAAGTTTCATCCACAAATCACAGGCATTTGTGTCATTGGCAACATGTTAGAGGACACTCATATCAACAAATTGTCTAATTGTTGCAACAACTTTTCGATTCAAATTTTTCCAATCACTCTCTACTACTCCGATTGGTATCTCTTTCTTTAAAATGGGCTCACACAAATCCTTACAATAAAGGATGTCTTTTATTTTAGTTATCCACACGGAGTAGGTTTCGAAATTCAAATAAATCATTCCGTAGATGCCATTTTATCTTCCATCTTAACAAGCACAAAACCACACAAGCCCTATTCCAAAGTTTTGATACCACTATTTTATTGGGTAAGGGGACCCAATTACACAAACAATAAGCGAAACAAACTACAACCTTTCCCAAATTGTGTAGTTAGATGGGAAATCAATACCAACCAAAATCACAGCAGCATAATGCAAATATAATCAACCCAAACAACATAAAAACACAAAGATTTATATGGAAAACCCCAATGTGGGGAAAAACCATGGGACCGTTAATAAACGATACCAAAACTTCCACTAATCAACAATAATCAAATGGGTACGACAAATTATTTTCTTCCCTAGTCAACTAGAGTTAAACACTATCATCAAGGAAACCCCTGGCACTACAAAATCCAATAATCATCTCCTAAAGGTGGCAGAATACAAATTCGTATACAAGTAGGGCTGGATAGAAAATACCACGTTAGAAAGCTCTAAATCAGATTTTGACTATAGATGTGAAGAGGCAAGACCGAGGAACATCATACTAAAATTTCATCCTAGTCAGAAGTCGTTTGGTTATTGATCGAGGCCGGAGAAAATTCTAATATGCACTTTCTCTCTCCCTCTCTCCTTTACACACTAGAGTGCTCTTGTAACTCACACCTACTCACTCATTTGATTTCTAGTAATATATCTCCCTTATATACTCATTTTCTTTCCCATTTTGCTCTTAATGATCAATTTAAAATGAGGATATAGTTGACACTTCAAACTAACACTAAATATCATTGTATGAACACTTATATGATATAACATATGTAATTAGCCCAAATTAATGTACTCTTCTTCTAAATAGGAGGGATTAACACAACATTCACTGACCTAAAAGAATCTGAAAAAATAGTTGCATTGAGGATGTGAAATTGTTTGCATTATCAAAATATGTACTAGTTTTATGATGCACTTAAATAATTATATATAAATGGGGAATTAAAGGTTGACAATTAATTAGTGAATTAATTTAATCGTGGAAGAAGGATTGCTGCTTGGGTTTAGGTTCGACATTAAGACCCGGCCCATGCAGAGTCCGACAATAAAGACTTGAAAAGTGGAGAAGCTAACGCAACTTGAGTTGTAAATGTGAGTGTGTTCCCTTTGCTCTCCGTCTTATTTGGTGTGAAGTAACAAAGGAGACTAGCAGGCAACGCTTGCTATCGCTCATAATCTCGTCCTCTATTGCTACTACACCATCAAAACAAGTTACCACCTTCCCTACATCCCCACCAGACCTAAAGTTGAGTCTTTCGTTCTTTACAGTACAGAAAACATGAAGGCTAAGAGGAGGGCAGCAGCGAGTTTGAGTCCTGGGTTAAGGGATGCTGTGGAGGTGCCTGTGTTGGATGGTAACGTTGCTGAAGAGAAAAGAAGAGATGAGGTTCATGTTAATGGTGAGAATCCAGAGGAGGAGGAGGAATGGGAAGGAGAAGCGGAGGAAGAGGAGGAAGAAGGAGATGAAGACGGAGAAGGCGAAGAAGAAGAAGAAAGGCCAAAACTTGATGAGGGGTTCTTCGAAATTGAGGCTATTCGTCGCAAACGGGTTCGAAAGGTTTACTTCTGTTCTCTTTGCTTCACAATGTGTTGTACAGTCCTGTTTGCTTTGACTCCTCCTTTCGAATAAATTGTGATCCTTCTTTTCTATGAAATCTCTGATTCACCTTTTTTTGCAACATTCACTAGACATATTTCCTTTGGAAAGGATGTTTAGGATAAGTTGAACGATGTAAGAAATTGGTTCGGAAGATTCTTGATTTAATTAATCTTAAAGTATGGCCTTTTGTGCTTGTTTAGGGATTTTTGTGCATCGGAAGTGATTAAGATGGTAAATGTTTGGGAAGCTTCTCTGCTAATTCTTATTTCATATTTCTGTCTGTCTTGGTTCGTAATATTTGCTTTCTCTACTATATTTGATGATGATGATGATGATGAATCACTCTTATAATGTAGGGTCAACTGCAGTATCTCATCAAATGGTTAGTGCTTTTGCATCCCATTTAGTTTTTACATTTAAGATCTATCTTGATATTTCTCATTCTGGAACTGTAACTGGTCTTACCTTGTTTAATATTCATAATACTGGACAAAAAATTACCTTAGATTATTAATTTAGGGTGGTTTCTTGACTGTTATGCTTTTATCACTTTAAAAGGCGAGGATGGCCGGAAACAGCCAACACGTGGGAACCTCTAGAGAACCTACAGTCATGTGCTGACGTGATTGATGCATTCGAGGAGAGGTAACATCCATTTCTGTTCGATAGTTTTCCTAAGTCTAGTATGATATTTAGAACATCAATGCAAGAATACTCGACTTTTCCTACGGTTACAACTCAATGGATACTAATCTTTTAACTAATTTCATTGAAAAAGCGAAAAAACCAATTTTCTTTTTTGTCTTTATGTTATCTGTTACAGTTTACAGGATAAACTTCATTGAAGTGATCTGACTAATAACATCACTTGCATAGTGCAGTTAAAAATTTTACGTCTAAAAAGCAAAAAACCCTTCTTCTTTTTTTTGTCTTTACCTTTTACAGTTTACAAGATAGACTTCATTGAAGTGATCTTAGTAGTGACATTACATACGTAGTGCAGTTAAAAATTTTACTTTCACAATTGACGTAAAATAATCACCCGCATTTGTTAATAGGTATACGACCTGAAAACTTATAATCGTTATTCTTTAGGAGTTTTCATAGCAAAAAGTTGGTGTAAAGTTCATAACTTGACAGAGTGCATCATCACGTACATATTTATTGTTTCTCTGTTGCCTGGGAACTTAAGCCTGCGTTCTGGGAAATCATCAAGAAAGCGTAAACGCAAGTCTGGAGGTCCTCATTCATTGGCAAAGAAGAAGCCACACCTTTCTGCCGTCGATGGCGTGGTAGATGTTGAAGTGAGTATTGTCGATAAACCTTATGCTCCTCTGAATAATTCAAATCTGGTCAATCTACCTGCGCCTGCTCAGTATGTGGGATTAGGTAATGAAAGGGAGAATGATGGAATTGTAAGCAATCTCAAAACAGCCAAGAAAGTTGAGGACAATGGGTCCATGAACTCGAAACGAAGTTCTAACATTGGGGAGGATAATGAATATGATCCAAAGCTTAGTGAGCTTAGAGGTTCACTATTGAATGATGCTAGTGTAGAGAAGCTTGCATTACATATTCAAGAGGGGAGACCAGTGGAAGGAAATGGTCCAGCAAATGGGCTTCCCAAGACTGGTTATGTGGGACCTGATGAGCATACTCGTCGCACTGGTGCTAAGAGAAGGAAATCTGGCTCTGTGAAAAGGTTTAGAAATGACTCAGTCGTATGTCAATCATCGTTCTTAGAGAGTTCGTCATTGAATATTGCTGTTGGAACTGGTGCAACTACTGGACAATTAGGGATTGGAAGTATTGGCGAGCCATTAGGTGAAGATCACAAAAATGCTTCTACTATTACCAAGATCCTGAAGCCGATTAGCTTTTCAGCTTCAGTCTTGGACAATGTCCAGGATGTTCTGGTAACCTTTTTGGCAGTAAGGTTTGTGATTTTCTTCAACTTGTATGAAACTGAGTGCTGAAGCATAGGAGCTAATATCATTATTCTGAGAGTGCTGGGACCTTTTAGTAGAATCCACATTGAATTTTGCATTTGTGTAATTTATTGTCCATTTGGATTACTGATACATATCTATCCCAATTGGGATTTGACAGGTCTGATGGGAAAGAAGTGGTTGTTGATAACAAGTTTCTGAAGGTGAATTATCCGCATTTGGTAAGTGATTATGTATAAAAATTGGTGATTGATTTGGTGTGGTCATATGTTTCCAGAATGCTAATGACAGGATCTTTGGTGGCAGTTGATCAACTTCTATGAGCAACATCTCAAGTACAGCATGTGATTGGACTTTTACTTTTGTCTGTATAGAATGTTGTAGGTGAAGAGATAGAAAGACCAATTCATATATGTTGTAACTTTTTGTCCTATGTATGATTGATTGGACACTTACACCCTAACTTATGACCATCCACATATCAATCAAACATGCTGTGGCTTTTTCTTTACATTCTTGTCATCTTTATATCAGACATCATGATAAAGCTTAGGATGATTCACTTCTCACTCATCCTCCGCAGAAATGCCGGATCACCATGAAACAATTGTTATATTGGAACAAAAACCTACCCAAATAACTTTTAAAGAACTGGAGGAAACAAAATGTGCAAGGATCAAAACACTGAATTTTCAAGAAATAAGAAAAGAACTACAAGCAGCAAGAGATGTAAGAAAACAAGGTCCATGATTTTTTTATGTTATGGTCAAGAAATGTATTTGCCGATAATCACTATTAAGTTATAACTGCTAATTGGATTTGGATGCCTCAGTATGTTGGTTTTATCTTTGATATTGGACTATGATGTTGATGCTGCATGTGTTTCATCCAAATTCCAAGTATCACTGAGATGATCAGTACTCTTAGGAATTAAGAATTGACCTGTTCTGTTCTTGGAGTCAAATGCCAACATGATTATGCAATGCCTCGGAAAAAAAAAATCAGATGATTGGCACATATCAGAACCTTTAACCAAATTCAATATTGAAAGCCGAGATTAGATTACACTCGTTGAAAACTTCAGTTTTCTTTTTCAGTCCTAAGTCTCATGAGTTGTCTAAAATCAGTTTCAGATTGCAGTTACTTCTTTGTTCTGCCGTTGAAACTGGAAAATTTATCCTATTTTCGGCAATCCTCTATCCAGCTCTCTTTTCTTCAGAATTATATTAAAACCCTTTTGATTGATACACGTTAACAAGTAGCCTGTCATTGGTGTAGCTATTACGAAAGTTAAGTCTCTGACATCAACATGTCTTAAAGTTGTTGCTCTTGTTTTATTGCTGTAAAGCTTTATTGAAGTAACAACGTCCGATTTTTAAAATACTGCTAAATATAATATTTTATTGTTCAAAATTCAAAAGTGTCGATCTCATATATTAATACATTTAATGAATCGTTGTACTATAATTGAATAAAATATTATTGCTTATATATTTGACTATAGGAACTCGTTTATCTAGTATCTTTTATATTTATGTATTTACTATTAATATACATACATCAGGACTATAGGAAATGCCACATCAGGACTATAGGAAATGCCATATGATCTTCCACACAAGGGCGGGTGGTCCTGCCTCAAGTGCATCTCCAAGTGTGAAAAGAAGTCAACATCATCTCGGGAAGTAAAAGGAAGCAGTGCTCCTACGCTCCCCATCACTGTTCCATATATAATGCACTCTCCACCACCTGGAATCAAAAATGCCTTCTGCAAGCTCGTAACCACATCACCAACATGAAATTGTACTATCTCCTCCACCTTGGTTGGAGAGCCATTGAGCTTTCCTTGCTCCCACTTTATGTTCCCCCCAGTTGGATCTTCTTCTATTTCATCAGAAACATCCTGCCCCAGCAGCACAAAATAAATATTCCCAAACTTATTGGCACCTGCCATGGTATCAAAGTCAACATGGTGTGATGCTGTAACCCATCTTGGAACACAATCATCGGCAAATATGTACAGCTGATTCTCATCCCGTCTATACTTGCAGAAACGAAACGATTGCACAGAAAACACAAAGTACAAAATCAGTTCATAGTTATTGTGGCTAGATCAAGTTGCGATGAAGACAGGCAAATATTTATGAAAGAGTACCTGAAACAAAGATATGTATCATAAAATTCTTGTTATAAATTATAATGATACCTGATGGAAAATAATTCAGAAAAAATACCTCTTGAATATCCCCAACATAGATCCGATCACGATAGGTATGAACCAGGTTGATGGTGTTAGGGAACAGTTTATTTTTACATTTTCTAAGCAACCTCTTTTTCCCCAAGTCATACAATCTGAGCACAGGTCCTATTCCAGCAAGTAATCTTCCCTGGAATTGACAAAGAGCAAGTGGAATACCTTCTACTTGTGTTTTGTGCAGAAGTTCCAAGCCTTTTCCCTCATCCACAAACTTGTAAATGTGAATAAAGCCAGCAATTAAACTTCTTTTAGGACAAAATTGAAGTACTTTTGTCGTACCAACAGCTAAAAGCGTTCCGTGTTCCTTATTGTGGCAATTTACATTGCAAACGCTAAATGCAGGTTCATTGTCTTGGAGCTCCAGCAGACAAGATGTAACTGCTGTCCTTGGGTCAAGAACTTGATGCAAGAAACCCATCTGTCCGACTCTGCCTTAGGATAACCATACTGCTCATCAGCAAGGGGGTCATCATCGCCATTTTCCATCTGTTCAACATGTGCCCTTCCATTTTCACCCATCCCAGCAGCCTCGAAGCACTTCGTTTTTGGCAGCTTCACGCTCCTCAGCTACATATGCTCCCTGGTCACTCTCAATTGTATCCAAAACTTTCTGCTTGGTTTGAAGAACAAACGTTCTGGGGGTATACCTCAGAGGTATTGCTGTTTCATTGAATGTTTCACCCAATCTTTCAACAGTAAAAATTTTCAAAGGATCACCCGCAACAGCGACAACACCTTCTGCACATTGATCAGAAGAAAATGCAGCCGCATATTCAAGAGTCTCATATGATAGGGGTGTTAAAGAAAATGCCCTTGGTGAATGTAACCAAGCCAAGGTCGGCTGGATAAGCACAGCATTGCACGTCGGCCCTGCACAATAATGGAGAAAAGCATTGGCGTTCTCCCAAGAATCAAGATCTAGAGTCAGAAAGCTGGCCTGTTACCATATCCGACACAGTTCTAAACAGGACCCCAGACTGCAGACCAGCATTCAGAAAAAGACTAACAGGGTGGTCAGCACCATCCTCTCACCTGTAGATGCCTGAACCTCAAGAAAGAGGAGAGATTCTGGGGGTGATGAAACACTTTGCACACTCAGGATCTGCATACAATCATCAGGATCCAGAGATAAGATACGGATAGTGTTATCATATGAACCGACTGCAAGAACCCGAGACCTTTGTCTCCCTTCAGGGAACTGGGGAAATGTCCAAACAGGCCACGTCACCAGACATCTCATGTTTCTCAACTTTCATTAGCTGACCAGTCAAATCCACTTCAAAATATATAAATTCTCCTCCACTCAAAGCAATAACCGCTTGAAGTCTATTGGAACAAACCTTCACAATCGTTCTCTTTCCAGGAGTTCTCCACTCATTATTACACCCATCTTCCCTTATATTTCTAATGCCATTTGGATGAACTTGCACTGAAGAATCATTGCCAATCAAAGAAACATCAAGGGAAGAAGTCGTATCAGGAAACCCACTATCACTAACTTCTTCAACTGTTTCCCCAATGGAAAGAACAAGTGTTGCATTGTTAAAAGACACAAGAATATATGCATCAAACTCATCATTAACATTCTTTTTCACAGTCCAAACTGCACTTGGCACACCTGGAAGCGGTGAGACAGCCATCTCACTAATTGCCAAACCAGGCCTCTACATCCTCACAGAAGACCGAGGTCCACACCCACAAAGATAAAATATTTGCGATGTTTCTTCATCAAAAAGATTAGCAACTTTCATATCCATAATAGGCATCAAGCTCTCAACCTGGTCAATCCTAACAAGAATCTTCAACCTCTTGGCTGGAAAAAAACAGGCTGGAAACCCTCCTCAGTTTCCATAATGGTAGCTGAGGATGCCTCGACGTCAGCTTCATCCCCAATTGCTTGAAACTGATAGAGAGCATGATTCCCAAATTCTGATGCAGCAATAAAAAATCCAGAATTCAAAACACACAATGAAGCAGTAACAGGTACTGTATCAAAATACTTAATCTTCAACTCCTTAACTTATTCTTCTCATGATCCAACGTGACCTTGAAGACATCGCCATCCTCTGTCTGCAACAAGAAGAAAAACATAGATTTCTGCCTGAGTCACAGTGAAAACTATCAAAACCCCTCTCTCAGCCGGCAAATCTTCACGGCAAGGAATCACAGCCCTCACATCAGGGTGTCCCTGATTCTTATAAATGACGAAGTTCTCTGCACAAACTAAAACCCCACTAGGCCCATCTAAACCTCCAGGAACAGTGACTAACAAATTGCCCATTATCAACCTGCTCAGACCACTTTCTAGAAAAGTGATTAAGCCCTAAATAGAGCTCATAAAAAGTCAAATGCTTCTGAGCCTCACTTGCTACCATCCTGTCGAATCCTGGTCTGCCTCTGAATAATCGAACTCAATTGCTGCAAAAAGGGGATTATCAAACCCACAAATGACACCACAGATTGAATAAACTATGGTATGTGACTTATGAGCCTGCAATGGAGACGAAATGGTCAACCTAGCAGCAGTATCTCTATTCAAAACATAAACCAATTTCTGTTTCTCACATGCACCTATCATTACAGCCCTTACTTTAGGGTCAATCGCCAAGTACTGACTGGGAACAATTCGTCGACACCCAGATTTCCCAAAAGTTTCTTGCTGCATTTTATCAAAAACATTTTTGTCCTTATTAATTCAAAGATCACAATCCTACCTGAATCAGACCCAACAATGATATAATCCTTCTGAGCACCAGTAAGCCTGAATTGGGCCAAGGAACTAATGGCACCAAAGATTTCTACGGAGAAAAGTTTGAAGCTTACCGCTCTCATCGGGGTGCAGGAGGTCAAGAATTTTACCACAAGCGACCACGATTTCGTGGGTGTACTGCCGGAGAAGTTGCTGTTGATGGCAGAGACGATACCAGTGGGCTGCTGCAGCATGACGCTATAGAGGTACATTTATGATGGTGGATAGGGAGTAAGGGTTTTAGAAGTAATGACAAGAGACCAAACTATGAGTTAGAAGGGTTTTGGAGTGACAGAGAAGTAAAGCAAAAAAAGGGAAGCCTGAGCCTAACTTGTGTTTCATTTCAACTTCACCAGCCTTTGTTCTTTCTTTCACCTTTAATTTTCTAAAATAAACAATTCATTAATTTAATTTTATAAGAACAAGATAGTTCATCATGTACTCTATGTAATCTGTAATGTCCAATTAAGCATTTAACTTCACTCAAATACATTATAGACTTAAAAATAAGCAAGAAGAACTAAATCAGCTTTCTGTTGCTCCGAGTAAAATGGGTTGATATTTGATAGTTCCCGAGAAAAAGCCCATTATTCCAGCATCCTCCTTCAATATGAATCAGAATACATTATTTACCCTATCAAATCAAGACAGCATATCACAATTTCCTATCATCAAATCCTCTTTCTGTTTCTCTATTTTCAAATCAGAGTATCATCTATTATCCATTGAGACCTTGTAGATTATCACAATTTTCAAGTATACAAACCACAGAGAATTATCAACCCAAGGATTCATATCAAAGATTCCAGATGGCAATTCATGTCCATTGGCTACCTGAACCTAAACATGTTGCACCCGAGCTGGTTTTGGTACATTTAATTCTGTCACTGCCTCCATCTGCTGTCAAGTCTTCATTCTTCTTGTTATCTCCAACACCAGAATAGGTAGTAGCAAATTTTTACATCACCACATTACATAGCTTCATGCTTCAATTTGTTGCAGTTTTATGAAAACTTTTTTAGTTATTTCTCAAGAACTGTTGGCTCACTTCCAAATTAAAGTACTCAAATATCAGTTGAAAAAGGTCAACCCTCTAGCTATAACAGAAACCTAGATTGCTTAATGCACATTAAACAATGATCAAGTATCCTAAGTCATGTCAACCAACAATATCAACAAAGTAACTTCATTCTGTAAAACTTCAAATTTAAGGAGATAAGATAATTTATTTCACTATCAAAAATCTTCTCAACAGAAAGGAAAAAAAAAAGTGACTCAACAAACCCAGCGCATTTCTATAAGAAACAGTAACCAACTTAGTTCTTCCCTGGTAAATAACATAATGAAGACACGCCATGGCTAGATAAATTGGCATTGCCAACAGAACAGGATCCACTTACAAGACCCATACTAACCACATTGTAACAGAGAAACAGATGGCTCTTCTTTGCCAGAATCTCCCTGCAACACTCCTCTCTTCTTCTGCTCAAGCAAGATGGTCTTGGTAATCAAATTGCAAAACAAATAAACAAACTCAACCGAATCATTGGCAGGCACTGGATACGCAATCCTTTTGTAATACTCCAAAGGCATACTTGAGTCCACCAGAGCTACAATTGGAACCTGCAGTCTGTCAGCCTCCAAAATCACCGAGCTCTTTCTCTCTGTATCCAACACCACAACGCAATCTGGCGGATGTATTGGCCCAAAGCAGACCTTCGCACAACACGAGCAAATTTCTTCCGAATCATTCAAAGTTTCAAACCGCACAACAACAAAACAAATCCATGGAACCTTGAAAATCTCCATGATAACCACACTAGACAGAGATCTAACAAGTAACTCAAAAGTTTATAAAAACCACAAACTTTAACCAAATAAAAGAAACCCAGGAATTAAAGACTGAAATCGAATAAAAAGTACAGACCTTTTTGTTTCTAGAGCGAAACTTCTTAGGGCTAAAGCTATTAGTCAAAAAGCCGCCCATTTTCCACATAATATTATCTCTGGGACTATAGGTCCTAATCGTCTTAGTCATTTGCTCGACAATCTCGTCGAAGAGAGGATTGGTGTTGACAAAGAGGAAACGTGCGTTCTTCTCACGCGCGAGATGAGCAATGAAATTGGCAGCGCTTCGGAGACACACAAGGGTCTTGTCGGAATCGATAATAGCTTGGCCGTTGCGTAGACCGTAAGTGTAGAGCTTGAAGTGGTGCTCTGCAACATGACGCCCTATGTGAGCGTTCGTTCTAAGCAGCTTTTGGATTACTACGGAATGGAGAGTCATCTTTTTTGGCGGTGAACGGAGACGACGATTGTATGCACGGGTTTTAGGTGATACCGAGCTTGGATTGGGTTATTACTAGAGATATTAACGGGCTGGGTCTCCTGGCCCAGCTAGACCCTGGGTCATAGTGGCCCGTAGCCCGATAAGTCAGGACGAGTCGGCTCATGATCCAGCCTGTTACATTTTTTATTTAAAAAAATTCAAAAATGATGTTTTTTTTTGGGTTTCTCACAAAGTGTCTTAGAAGGTCCCAACTATAGGAAGACATATTTAAGCCATCCACACCTAGACTAATCCCGGAAGCGAATAGGTCCTTTGCAGGAGGCAAAATTCTGACCCCAAGTTTTAAACAGCTGCATACATAAGGACGGTTCGAACTCGCGACCTCACTTAAGTCAGGAGAGCCCCTTACTAACTCACTTAACGTTGTTTTTAAAATAACAATCAATTCATAACCTGATCAACCTAGTCCAAAATTAACCGGACCAAACCTTTTTTAACATAATTAAAGGCTTTGGTAAGATGAAGGCTAATAATCTAATTTTATTTTTATTCTCATATAATTTAAAAAATTCGTAAGTTTTAATTAAAAGCAATAAAATAATCCATAATAAGTTTTTTTATTATAAATCAAATTCCCATTTTTAATATGAAAATTTGGGAAGTTTAACGAAATAAAATTAGTATATAACAATAACATGCTGATACGCAAAATTAATATATGATAATTAATGTGAAATGCAAAATTCCATAACATGAGATGAGATCTTTGAAAGCAAGTCATTATTGTTCTTTAATATATATATATACATACATATAAAGAAACGAAAAACATCTTTCTAAACGCATTGATAGTGTAAGCTACTAAATATTCTTCATCCGCTGGATTCCTATGAACTTGGTTCATAACAGATATACAGGACCAAATGCACACTTAAAGTGAGATTGGTTTTGTCTTCACTTGTCCCCATCAACTGAGGAAGGCTGAATCTCGGGGCCTTTGCGGGAAACTGGAGCAAGCTGAATTCCCTGATGAGAACTTGCGTGGTTAGAGTTGGAGCCTTCTGCTTTCTGCGCAATATTCATCTTCGCCTTCTTATGCCAACCAACAAGCCCAACCTGTGTATGCTCAGCGAATATCGCCTTCTTGAACGAACTTCCCATCTTCATTTCCAATGCCAAAACCAAAACAATAAGAACAGAAAAAACAAAAACCTACTCAATGTCATACACAGTTACTCACCTGCGTCACTATAGCATATAATGGAAGAGTGCTGTAACTACAGAGTATCTGGATGATCACCCTGAATCAAATGAAAACGGCATTACTATCACATATCCATCACTAAGAAAACATTTATTCATCATTAAGTCATTAGCTCTTACCCTATAATTAGCCTAGGGACGATGTATTTGACGTGTCCCATAATACACGAGTCAAAGCCGTATTGAACCTGCACAGGTACTTGTACGTCAGGATTATCATACCATCCATCTATCTAACTGAGTAAGCCCATGTATAATTTATGATTTCTCACCCATATCCAGAAGAAAAATGCAATCTCAAAAGCATTCTGGAAGAGGATAAAGTGGATCAAGAATAGCACCAACTGTGGTCGATTAAACCAGAAGTGCTCATCTGATGGTTTAACCACTAATTCACCTTCTATGGCTACGTGCTTCTCTGCAACCTCATAAGCCAATTGAGTGATTACGTGCTCCAACTTAGTCCCCACGGCAAGTAGAAGCTGAAGACCAGTACACTGATTAAACTTGGAACAAATGAATCATAAAAAAGCAAGCAAAAGTAAAAGGTGCTAAAAAGAATTTGTTCATAAGAGATCTGTTACCACTTCCACAATAACATGGACCCAAAATATTAATGAATACAAGAGTCTTGGCATGATATGAGGAAAACAAGGTCTTAAGCCATATCACAACTCATGAGACAACAAATCCATGAGTAAGCAGATGCCTTACGGGTCAATAATTGGTCTCATATAGCGTTTCATTTACAATGAAGAACGATGAACCACCAACAAAAAAACCAATTAGAGTCTGTTCCTCAAGCAGAAAAACGAATCAATACAAAGAACCAACTCAAACACTAAAAAATGTAATTTTAAGTCAACACCTCTTGATAACTCTTTCTCTAAAGAAGTTCATCCCTTCTGAAAAAATCAAGTCACAGGATCACCTTAGCTCTTTCAAACATATACGTGTCCGTGTTAAATGTGCATGACCAATCCTTATTTTCTGACTTGTTTGTATTACCCTTTATTTTTGAAATCTATTAAATCAGAAATTGTCTTTCAATTACATAGAAAAATCATATGTGACAATAACTGTAACAGAGCATGAGCAACCTTGTTTTGTTGTATTGATTTAACATATACAATAAATAGGACACTCCCACATTAATAACCCCTCCAGTTATCCCAATCACATTTAGCTTAATGTGTTTTCAGGCCCTTTTCATCTTTAGCTATCAAAAGACTTTTCCTTAGAATTTAACAATACAATTGGAGTGCTGTCTTGAAGATTCATCAACCCTGGTGACTACAGGAAGAATGGAGAACTTAAATTTGCTTTAACTACACTTCTCTCATCCATCGTATATACCTAAGATTTACCAAATGTAATCTAAGTCAAATGACTCTGCCTTTTATGACACTTACTTTGATGCAAAGAACAGATATAGCTACTCTGGGCATATACAAGTAGGAAGACGCAAGTCACAGGCTTGGAGATCAAGGGAAATACTAATCAAGTCTACTCACAATGAAAGGAACGAAAGCTATCCAAAAATATGTGTGCCAACCTGCAAGGGACAAAAGAAATGATTTTGAAAGCAAAAAAGGAAAGCATATTTAGTTTTAAGGACTAGCAAAAGAATAACATTGCTCCACTTTGTGTCTATTCTTTCAAATAGCCTAAACAAAAAAACTTATAAACTGAAGCAGTTCCAACTGCCGAGCTGGTGTTCATTGGTATGTACAAATGTTTAAAGCTTCAAAGTCCAAATACTCTCAACAGTGATGCCAGCCTATCAAAGAACACATAGCTAAGACTTGAAACAATCACTTGTCTCAAATGTTAAACTTCTTTGCCCTTTTCAATAGTTTGTTGAGAAACTATAATAATTTCAACAGAAGCATAAAATCGGTAAGATCTGACTAGAAGATTAGACAATTTGAAAAATGAAGCTTTCTCATTGTTAATGGATATCAAATCAAAGGACATATGAACAGAACGTCATCTGAAAATATTCAGTGCAATGGCATACCATTGACATTCAGCAATAAGAAGATAACCACGAATACCCAGAGGTACCAACTGCAAACGCCAAAATTAGTTGAACAGAGGGAATCAATAAGGAAACTGGCAATAGTCATGGTATATTCTAGTATGCAACAAGACACAAAATACTTAGCGTGACAAAGTATCCTCTGGTATCACATGCCTTATACCAACAACTCTTTTGAAGTCATCTTCAAGGGCACGTAACATGTATTTGTGAAAATTAAACTTGGGGTTTGTTCTGCAGTGTGTCTACAATAGAAGCAATAGATGAGAAGATAAATGATAGAGAGTGATAAATAAGGCAAGTGAAATATATTACCATGATGAAACCTAACCGCAAAGTAATGTAATCTGATTTGGTCACCGAAGCATAAAATTGCTTGGAGAAACAACGCTGGAAAAAGCACAAACATCGGACAGAGAAATTATGAGATTCGTAATGACGAAAAAAGCTAGGACAGAGAAATTATGTGAATCGTAATGACGATCGAAGAAGCTACTGAAGAAACATCTTTCACATTATAGTTCAGTTAATGTCATTTATACAGGGCCTTTCCATCAAATAATTTCAGTTCAATAAAAATATAAGACAAGAAGTGATTCATAACTTCCTCAAAAAAGAAAAGAAAACAATCAATTCATAACTAGTTTCCTGAAAAAAATATCCACAATCCACAGATGCCAGTAGTGGGAAATGTCGTGAGCATTGTCTTATCCCTGATCTGATATAATTATTGATTATAGAATAATGCAGATTCGAGAAGAATTAACTCACCAACCATCCCATGAGTGCTGAATCTTTACCAATGCCCAGAAAATGTTCCTTGATAAATGCATGTTGATGCACATGAGTAACCTTTTTCTTCAAAACTGCATAAGTAATATTCACCAACTAAAAGCAATTACTATATTAAAAAACTGACAGAAAGCTTGTCTAGACTTTCTAAAAGCCAGAATGATGGAGAGTAGCTTGCACCAGCACCTATTTCCAATCATTCTTGTGATCCTTTTGAAGGTCCAATGATTACGAGAAAGACCAAATGCATGAAGATAACTTTGCAAGGATTAATCATGGAGATGCAAGAAAAGAGGCTGTTCAAGATGAATCAAATGCATTGCCAAGATTAGTCACTTCTCTACATGTTGTTGAAGATGGAATATGCTTAATACATAAAGAACAAGGCTTGGAGAATGTCTAACAACCTGGTCCACTTTTTTTCAGTTAAATAGAGCCCAATTTGCATATTTAAAATGTACTAACGGGCTTTAGTTCATTTTGTGTTATTAGTCAGCATGTTTTATTGTAATTGGGCTATAACTTAATTTTAAAGCCCAAACCGTGTTAGCATTGCTTTATAGTTATTTTCTAGTTTCCTTTTTAGGTTAAGACTTGCTATGAGATTAATTTCTAATTGGAACATGATTCTTTAAATTTTTTTGTTGATTAGGATTTTTTATGACATTAAGGATATGAATTGAAATAAGATCCCTAGAGTCCTAGCTAAAGTAGTCTTAGTAGTTAGTATTTGAATCCTTGTTATACTTAAACAGGAATGTTCCTTTAGGACTCTAGTTTTCTTTTTATTTTAGGATTCTCGTTCTTAGGAATTTTATGCATATAAAAAAAACTATCTTATTGATGTAATTCAAGGATCATCAATATAAAAATCAAATTAAGAGTTTTCTTCACCTTGTGTGAAGTTCCTTTTTTTCTTTAACAAGAACTTGATATGATGTTATCAAGACAACTTGTGCAATCAAAATCTTTATAGCTTTTGTTCTAACCAATGAGCTTGGTTAGGGTCAAGTTTTCTTACTTGATTTGAAGACAATCTTAGATTCTAAATCCTTGTGATTCGTGTTTTAGGTGGTTTTTAGCCTAAAATTTGCATTACAGAACTTTTTGGTACAGAAACAATCCATCATTTTGCAATAATCAGCCACCAGTTCAGTTTTTAGTGGCAACATTCACAAATTAAAAGCAATCACGTTTTTGAAAACTTGGGAAAATGCTTTCTTAGAATGATGGAAGAAAAACAACATTGCACGTGTAGTTCCAGCACCTCCCCAATTGAGAACAAGGCATGCTTAAGATAAGGCTTCATTAATTGCAACACAGAACAAAGGAAAAAAACAAACCCATGTACACACAAACACACAAGATAAAAGATGCAAACAATGAATGTGTTCATTATTCTCAAGTAAGTGAGTAACTAATGGGAAAGTTATATAAATTCATCAATGACACATTATTACCTTCCTCTGTGTCATATCGATCGTTTGCAATTGAATTCTCCCAGTGTTGCCATTGGTGAATCTAAATCATGAAAAAGGATATTAAAAAAATCAAAAATAATTGTTACGATTTGAACTCATCAGAAACAATCACATAAGATTCTTACCCTGGCTCCCCCAAAAACGACGGTGAGAACGCAGAAAGTCACATGGACAATGGCCAGGACAAAGATGAAGATATGTAAATGGTGTAATGCCTCTACTGATAACAATGGCACCTTGCCCTGAGGAAAAGAGGAAAATCAGAAAATTAGTCAAAACAGACAATTTCTGATTCAATTTTGCAGCAACAGAACTTAGAGAATCAAATAATGACGATTTCTAAGACAATGGAAAGCGGAGAATATAACATGAATTATGCACAATTTGAATGAAGTAGATGAGTACTAATTTTGATAATCTGCAACAGTATGATACTGTTAATCACTCCAATGTAACTTTTGACCTTTTCTCTAACTTCCGTCCCCTGCTCCCTGGTTTTGATTACGTTTCGAAGCTAATGCATCCATAGGCCTTAAATAATCTGTTTCCATCTTTTAAATTCTAATTACTGTTCAAAATAATTGTACCACCTAAAGAAACTGTCCTATAAGTGTTTAAAAGACACTTGATACGCATTAGAAAGTCTTTCCCAGCCTTCAGTTCATGCTTCATTTGTTTTCACTTTAAGCAATGAGAGGATATTGTTAACACAAAAAGTATGAGTCTGGAAAGCATCTTTACCTTCTTGGCGCAGTAACCAGTGGGGGATTCTGATGATTGTTCTTCAGCCAAAAGCCGTCGGGCAGTTCCAGATATAGCTGTAGTAAAGAATATCTGAAAATGTTCAGTTGTATTTGATTTATGCGTTTCTTTCTCTTTATCCTTGAGTGAACAGGGAAGCATATTATTAACCACATGCTCGGGCACACAGATTTTGGAGATTATGTTCTGAGTTACCGTCAGCAACAGTGATATGAAGCCCATAAGCATCAGCTCTGCCAGGAAAATTTACCGTCAAGAAACACAATGCAAACTCTCTGACATAAATGAGCAAGAAGAAAGGGCACATAACACAATCTTCTTCAAGGTGGGAATTGCAGTGCCAAGGTTCCTATGGCCAAAACATCAGTGCCATGGAAATGAAAATAACTACGCGAATATTTCCTTATAATTATTAAATACAGTTCAAATGTGGCAAAACTATCCAATTTTTCAAAATAAATAAGTCCTACTTTCAGAAGTTGAACCTTATTTTCACTATGTTCGCCACAATTCAATCTAAAGAAGTTTTATCCAAGAACACATACAAATAAAATTTGGATAAGTGACAACATTTCCTCCTAAAAATTATGCACACACAGAACTCCTGCACATGCGGACGCCTATGAGGAGAAAGCACGACTAAACAGAAAGGCGCACAATTCTGTCTCTAAAACATTACTTGGACCCTCTTTTCAAGTAAGATTGTGCATTTTAACTTGGAGATTCTATCTGGGAACGAAAAATGCTTAGAGAGAAACGAAGGGATGAGAAAAAGATAACCTTCTTTAACTTTCTGAAGGGCTTCATAAAGAGGCTTCTGATTCTTCGTCTTAAGATATTTGCCACCATAATGGAGCACTCTCTCCACGCCAAGAGATATAGCCACTATGACCGTACACACTGCAGCCACTACCCATGTGGGTGTGAACTCTAAGGTCTCACCTTCTTCACCCCCACCACCCATCTCTCTCTACTTACCAGAATCCAAACAGTGAGGAAAAACCCAGATGATATTTTGGAAAAAGATTATGTTTTTATAACATAAAGAGGTTAGTGGAATCTAGGACAGGTATTATAAGAAAGATTTTTATTATAATAAAAGATATATTGGTCCAAAAACATGTTTTTTAATGAATAGAAAGAATAAAAAGTTGTGGGTATACAGTATACTTAGATATTACTCTCCGTGTGGTTATGTAGGTGAGTGAAAATCCTGTTTGATGGTGATAGACTTTACACATGAGAACTGCGGTACTCGAACAGACTTGCATACGGATGTGGCATTGTTGTGTGTCAGAAAGAGAACGGAATCTTTGTTTATCTGGTCGCGACTTTTGGTCTAACATAATATTGATTTTCCATCTTCATATTTGGTAGGTTGGCTCTCTTACGTACATATAATAAATCTAATCTCAGTGTGCAAAACGTGTGAAGGGTAACGTGAACTTGTCTTCAGGAATGATGTTTGAAATGCTGATGACAGTAAATTTCCAAGAAACACATACACACACAAAATCTCATTTCCATTCCATTTGATATGATATTATTTTTGGAATCAAATCACACGTTTGGACACATCATGTACTAAAATTTCTGGTTTAGACCTTGTTTTTTTGACCAAATCTTGAGAAAGAAATCATATCCTATTTCTGTGGCACATGTTAGTAATTGTGTGTATTGGTGGGATTGCATTACCTGATTTGTTCTAAGCATGATGATGCGGATCAGTCCTCAAATTTTGTTTTAATGATATGCATTTAGTGGTACTTTTGGTCTTAATCTAGAATAAAAAGTGATAATCAATTTAATTACTTAACTACCTTGTACAATTAAAAATAACTATTCAACTACTGCAAATTCCTTAATTAAAAATAATATGTTCGAAATTCCTTATTTCATGGAATTGATTTTGATGAACCAAATTATCAGAAAAGAAGAATCTTTGCTGATAGTGGACAGTCTTGCCACAATCCATGCTACCAAAAATCCTGTGGGATACATATCATAAAACTCCTATAGAAAAGAGTTTCAATAAGTAATTTTTTGATAGAAAAGCATAAATGATTTTTCTGCCACATATGCACGTGAGTCTTTAAGAAACAATTTTTTTATCATAAAAAAATAAGACTCTGTATTATGAAGTCTCTACAAACTCTACCAAACTTGTCGATAAAGATGATAAAAAAGCATAAACGAACTTATGCGTAAGTATAAGGGTGGATGTCAAGTCGTCGCTGAGAAAGACGTTAGAGGTCATTGAAGATTCGCTAGTTAACATCACAATAAATAATTGTTTACTTTAAATTAGTAAATGGAAGTCGGACTACGATAAACTCATCTCCCACCAAGTACGTTAAATATCTTCAACTATCATGTTTGTCGTTAGCATTTAAAATTCTCAAACCTCCCTCGTATATGTTTGGAGTTAGAGTTTTACTTAGGATCTATCCGGTTCGTACATAGATAAATCTAAATGTGAATGATTTAAAATTACCTTCTGATAATTAAAATTTTCTGAAAATATTTCGTAAAAAAAACCACAGAAAAAATCTCAAATTTACTTCCGCATCTAACCAAAGCGTAGAACAAATATTAACTTTTGCTGTTCTTTTCCCACTTCCTGAGGGTGTAGGGTCTCTTCTGTTACTTTCAGTCTCATCTGTTTCTTTTAATACGTTCGTATCCTGTGGGATAAATTTTCATCCCCAAATTCTAAATTTTATTATTTCTTTATTATAAAACTTGTGGCTGGAATTTGTGACACAGACTTGGAGAAGATCGCGTGCCTGCACATGGAACAAGTTCACCTGATTAAAAAGTTGCGGTCTCAGTCAGCTGTGAATAATCATGGTTTCACATGACGTAGGCTGGCAATATTCGTTATCTGGGTCCATGCCTGCTCCACAAATGTACCAAATGCATCAAAACTACAAAAAAGTCAGACAGTAAAATGATGTCCTCAACGTCAAAATTCGTTATCGTACTTTACTTCCAAATAATATGTATCCACTAGCATCACAGTACTCGCTCTAGATTCTCAATTCTTTAGGATCGAATTTGTATGCTAATGATTAATGACATTGAACCATGTACATAGAAATAAGGGTTTTAAAGCACATTCAACGGTAGATTTCAACCAATCAGATACTTCTGTTACCAACACCATTGTCTAAGACGAGTAATGAGTAACTTATAACCTATTTCTAACTCTCTACTTAAGAAGATTTCATCCACACCAAAAAAATCTATTCAGCGAAAATGAGCACTTTATAGCTTAAAAAGTATCATATCTCTGATATAAATGGTAATATGTGTACACTTACGTAGCAGCAAATCGCTCAAATCTGTTGTTTCCGATAACTAACCACTAAGCCTCAGTATATCAGTTGTGGGATTTACTTGTACACCATGAACAGGACCATATGAAGCACACAGACAATCTGTTTCGTTTCTCCGCTACCCAAAAGAAAACAAAGCAGAGATCATTAACTTCACATAAGTTTACACCAATATTAGGGACAAACCATTCAGAGTAACTAAGTCCTGCCGCATGACCACGTATTTCAAGTCAGTAGCTGCCTGAAAGATCACAGAAAGACCTACAACTCCGCTCACTAATCCCCTCAAAAGCTCAGGCCCTTCTATCCCTTTCCATGTACAGGCAATCACCAACTGCTTGAATCCACCATCTACTTGGGTAATTCAGCTGTATCAGCACAAAGTAGCAAGAACCAGCAGAATTCAACTTCTCTTCCTTTACCACCTCCCTCTTTGAAAATGTTTAGACAAATACAAAGAACTGAAAAGTTGCATACATCCAGCATCAGAGAGAGAAACAAAAAGTAGGTAACTGAAATACTTACCTCGTTCATAATTTAGGTTTGGGGTGATTTGCCAAGAACCACAGACCAATCGTCCTGTGGAAACATTGAAGATGTACAGCCACAATTCAAAATCTTACACTTACTATTGACAAATCATTGAACGTTTATTGTGGGAACTCATTTTGGAATTTCAAATTGAATAACTTCAATTGAAATAATATAAAAGCTGACTATATACAATTCTCGATCTTGGGCATCTTGGGCTGATGATTTGTGTGTTCTGTCACGCTCCTCAGCTAACCAATAAAATCTTTTTCCCCATCCTCCCACGTTTACCATCAATGTAGGAGAAATCACAAAAATACTTGCGGGGAAACAAGGCACAAATAAGAAAAGAGAACTACAACTCAATGTCAAAACTTTTTCCCTAGATCAAAACTTTACAATCTGCACAAAAGATGAGCAGCTAGCTTCAGCCATTGAGCTTTGCTAGGAACTGGTTCAGATTGTACTCTTCGGTATACTGTGACTGATCCCAGAGCTCCTCCAGTCCACTGAGGATGGCTTTTACACCCTTCCCAGTTCCCAACAATTTGGGGTCCCCATCAGAGTTGCTATCTGAGCGCTTTGAGGGTGTAGCTCCCTGTACAACAAAACATAACAAAATTTAATCAACAAACTAGAAAAATAAAAGGAAGTTGTGGAACAAACTAAATCCAAAGATAAACACCAAAAGAGAATAAGCCAAAGATTAACAAACGTTGCAAAAAATAGGTAATTTAAAGTTCTTAAAAGATAAAAGTATAAAATTTAGATATTTTCTCAGCATTACCTTTGTACTGGTTTCAGCACCCGCGAACAAATCTAGCAATTGGTCTGTATTCATTGTTTTTAGACTAGCATTTTCTGAATTGATGACAGCATTGGCAACTGAAACTTTGAATTTTTGGAGACTCATAACTTTCTCTTCCAGTGTTCCTCGCATGATGAGACGATGCACATTCACAACTTTCTTTTGACCTAATCTGTGTGCCCTGTCCATTGCCTGCAATTGTTATGATATACATAGAAAGATCAGATTCCTATTCTGAAAAAAAGCGTCCAAAGTATTTTGGGTCTTGAAATATACATAAATCAGCATATTTTCAGTGGCCAAAGCCTTTTGGGCATGAGAGAGAGAGAGAGAGAGAGACAGGGGGTATGCATCACAGGAACTGAAATATATAGGACACTGGTTATGCTATCATTGCCATCTAGTTTTGACAAAAGCATACATCTGGTTAGCCATTTAACTTGCATTAGCATCATTATGACGCATATATCTTTTAGATAAAAATAAAAAATAGGCCAGCAACTAAAGTTAAAAGTGAATTGTACATTAATAGTCTCACATACAACTGGGTTAGAAATTTTGAATTGATTATGCTACAGGAAGTTGATAATATCGTACAATTTGTTTATTCACTTTCATGTACATAAGATGGCATCCTGCCACTATCCTTGTCAAAATAAACAATAAATAAATCTTGAACTCCTATTAAAAAAAAAAATACTTCAAGCCCTTACATACTACAATGAACAGAGCTTATTTATAAAGACTGGAACAAACATGATAAGAATTTCAAATTCAATGCCTTCTAAATCTCATGTGCCACTGAGAAGTTACAAAAAGAAAACTGAATATGCTCATGCAGGTTATTTTAGGATTTACTGGGGCCAATCAAAGCTTTAAGCAAGAGTGAATTCCAATACCTGAAGATCTCTCATCGGGTTCCAGTCATGTTCCATGAAAATAAGGGTATCAGCAGATGTCAAATTTAAACCAAGCCCACCAACTGCAAAGAAAGCCATGAACCAAGTTAGATTCTATTAGTGTTACAAGTCTTTCTTTCAAAATGCAGGTTAAGTTAAATAAAGCTCACACGAAGCTTACAATAATTAATTACATACCAAACTAAATCCAAAACTAACCAGTGGAAAGAATGAGCAAATTCATCATGAATTATATTCTGTTATTTCCAGTTGATATATCTAAATCAAAATCCAAACCCCTTATAAGCATGACATATTCATTCCAGCTATTCCAACTTTTCACAAGTTACATGCAAATCGCAAATTTTCAAATTAAAATTTAATGTTTCAAATAACCATAGTAATAAAAATAACTATTAGAATTAAAAATAAGCCACATGCAAGCCAAAAGAAAAATTTTTGTACCATGCGTAGTAAGCAATAAGGCATCAATGGTAGGATCAGAATTAAAGGTTTTCACTATGTCAAATCGCTTTTCTGGTTCAACAGATCCATCCAACCGTAAGTATGTGACACTGCATCAAATAATACTAAAGTATCAGTACGCATCAATATTATATTGCTGCACAAAAGGTAAACTTTCAAGTGCCAACAACCGTATAACCACTTCTATAATAATGCAAATGTATGGTTAACAGCCATTCGGCATATGGCAATCCTAACCCAAGTATCCAACAAAATGTGGCAAAGAAAGAAACAACCACTAACTAATTGTGCTACTGAATCTCGATTACAATATCATTTAAAACCTAAAAGAATAGGAAGACTTCAGTAATACAACACTAGACAAACATCTAGAACCTAGGTTTTCCACAGTAAAGCAAACAATTTTCTTGAGGGTATGACAAAAACTTACTTCTTCATGTGGGACTGGAATAAGTCTCTTTCAATGATGTCAAGTAAGGCCTGCAGTGATGTTGTATTGTTATTGTTAAGCAAACAATGTACATTAATATTGTTAAGCAACAAATACAAAAGGTTCTGAATGTTTAGAAAAATAAATCACATAAGTTAGATAAAGCAGTCAATACTTTGTGCTGAGCAAATATCAAAACTCTGTGCTGCCCAACACTGACATCATTTTCAGAATTTGACGCATCTACTCCTATTCCACATTCTTCCAAGATTTCCTGAAGAGCAACTAATTTTGGAGAATGATGCCGCTTATGAAGTTCTGAGGACACGTCACAATTTGCAGGTAATAGTTCTGACACTTGGGATGCAAGTGCTTCAGACATCTTTTCACCAACTACAAGCAATGGATGACTGCACAGCTTAAGCAAGTATTGAAGCGCCTGAGAGAGAGAAACATGGATACAACTTGTTAAAACTGAAAAAAAATAAAAAGGAAACTGATATCATTATATTTAAAAGGAGGCACGGAAAGTAAAATAAATAAAAACCTGGAAAACATGTGAGGATGCTTTTGGTGAAGGATTATTGACTCCCGCATTAGCTGTCTCATCTACTTTTACTATATTTGAAATCTCTTGTCTAACATGTGAAGCAGAAAATTGTTCATAAAGCTTCAGCTGTAGAGGGCTAAGGTCACAATATCTGTCTTGAATAATTTTCTCAGGCAAGTCGGATAAAACTTCATCTTTTGTACGTCGAAGAAGAAAAGGCATCACCTGTGATTTTATAGAAGTTACCCAGTTAAAAATAGAATAAGTTGATACTAACCACTTGACTTCCTCAAAAATGGCAGTTACAGAGAAAGGATGGGGCAAAAAGAGGGCAATGCTACACCTGCTTGTGTAATGCTTCCATAGCAAGAGCCCCAGCCTCAGCATCCTTTGCGGAACACTTAGGATCCCTAGCAGCTAACAATGGCTTCCCATAGGTAGCCTGGAACTGCCATATGAATGTCAATATTCAATCAAGATTGCAACAAATGACATCAAATACAGATGAATATCAAGTAACAGGTGAGATTAAAAAAATTGTATGTCCAAGCAGAAAACTCAAATTTCCTTCCTAAAATTTATCAGTCAACTAAAGATACAAGAATTGGAAGTGAAGCGAATTCAATACCAAATTTACCACCAAAAGGTACTTTCTAAAGTATTCAATAAGGCTAGCTGTATTTAAACCTTAGCGAATTCAATACCAAATTTACCACCAAAAGGTATTTTCTAAAGTATTCAATCAGGCTTAGCTGTATTTAAACCTTACTGTTATGACAATCAATGGCTCATTTCACAAATTCCAAGATAAACAATGTTCCATAAATGAGGCCTCATGACCCTAAATCCTGCCATTATGGGGAAACATAATACAAAACAAACAAGTTTATAAAAATAGCCAAAGTTTCACTGCTAAGATGCAGAGATGTCTACCTAACAGGCCTTTTGCAACAAAAACAGTGAAACTATTTAAAAGTAGCAAGAATTCAGAACCAATGGAGAAAATGATTCAAAACCCAAGAGCAGCAGAATATAATATGCAAGAAGCACCAAAGACATAACAAATGTAACTCAAAGAAGTAGGATATACTAATGGGCCTCACAAGTATGTAGTGTAACAGAGCCCCAAAGTTAACTAAAGTGTCCAAGTGGTATAAAGATCAAAAAAGAACCAAGAAGTCAGTCGATTGCCGTATAAACATAACATGTAGCTTGGAAACAGAACAGTGGCATTGAATACTAACTTGTCTCTCTGTACCAAGAAATCCAGGCATTAGAAAGTCAAAGAGGGACCATAAATCCATGATATTGTTCTGCGATACACAATAAGCCACTTATCAGTTTATTGAACTTAAATTTCAAATTTTAGAGTGCTTTTGCATCATTGCCCAACCTGGATCGGTGTTCCACTAAGAATTAGACGATGCTGAGCTTTTAACTGCTTAACTGCAACTGTAATTTTGGATTTTGCATTTTTTATTATATGTCCTTCATCTAGAATACAGTAATTCCAAAGAATCTGTCCAAGGAAATCAATATCTTTGCGAACCATATCATATGAGGTTATGATGACATTATGTTTATCAAACTGTTCTCGAAGTGAGATGCGCTCCATGGCAGAACCAGTGTATTGTAGGGTGCTTATCAGAGATACATCAATATACTTCTCTATCTCAAACGCCCAGTGTCCAACAAGTGTTGAAGGGCAAACAATTAATGAAGGCTGCTGGACATCCTCAGAGCTATTCAGAGCACGACGCTCTGCCACGTCAGACGCAACAATTGCTGATGCTTGTAATGTCTTACCAAGCCCCATATCATCACATAGAATTCCATGAAGCTTGAATCGTTTTAAGAAAGCTAGCCAATTTATACCTTCTTGTTGATACCTGGAAAAGCAGTAACCACCGTCATGTGAGTTTAGAAGATAAAGTGTCCAACAACCCAACAGGTTAGTTGTACATCATAACAAAAAGAGTTTCCCAAACAGCAATATCTTTTTTCAAAATGATAAAATTGCAACCTCCTTAATGTCACTTTTAATTCGGTGCAGAGCTTGTAATCATCGATGTTCGAATTATCAAGCAACTGCTCCAAAAATTGAACATCTTCTGAATTTCTGGTTAAACTTTCACCCAATCCACTGGGTGGGGGCAAGCCTCTGGCTAGTGGAAGAAGAGGAACAAGGGCGGCAAAACTGCGGGTCACACTCTGTCTCACAGAATGATCACAATCACTCATACACCTTAGAAGTGGAACAACTAACAAAGGAGCATATGGGACCAACTCCCCTCCCAATCCCTGAACCAGGAGACTAATTAGCATGCCAGCACCTTGCCTAGCATGGATTGAAGTGACATCACCTAGCATAGGAACTGCATTCTCAATTACAGCTGCCAAAACATTGGCTGTCATGGACTTAGCCATTGAAGTAACACACCTTGATGCAGCTAACCTAACTGCAACATGAGAATGACGAATACATTTGAAGATACAAGGGAGAAGAGTAAGAAGTTTATGTTTCAATGAGTCATGTAGCAATGGAGCAATTGAGCGGACGACCTGCAAAGCAAAAATGAATCAACAATCCAAAAGATAATTCATATACGAAGTACTGAAGCAACTAATAACCATAAGATATCTGAAGCAAAAAAGTACCTGTATGTTGTTTATCATGACTTGTGGATCCTTTACAGATTCAATAGCTTGTGCAATTTGTTCCTCGTTGGCAGAACTGCCAGCAATTAGAACTTCTGTAAGGCAATCCCATAGTTTTGGTATTTTATCGAATAATGAATCACCAAACTTCTCACATAAGAACTTCAATGTAAATTCAGAACCACGTCTGCTGATAAAGCCCTCAACTTTTGATCGGTCTTCACCACCAGTTAGCATATTAACCTTGGCCTTTTGCTTTCCACTACCACTTGCGCAAAAGAGGAAATCTTGATTGTCAATCATCTCCATAGAATTTATAACTCCAGCTTGAGGTGTCTCGCAAGGATCCATGCATGTTAAACTACATATGTTCTTGATCAATTTATCATTTGGACTAGGCTTACGTGCAATACAACAGTAAATCAGCTCTGCAAGTGCCTCAGAAGCTTTCTGTTGCAATATTTCCTCCTTGTACAGCGATGAAACACATGTCAGAATGCAGAAACAGTTATGATTCAATGAAAAGATATTTAACTGGAAAAGAAAAGAAGAACCTGCTCTCTCCTAATTGAGGCCATCAAGGGCAAAATTATAGGGTTAAGTCGGGCAGGAAGCTCAGACATCCAGACAACTGCAGCAGCAACTAAAGCAGATACAGTAATATGCAAATTGCTCTGCAGATTTTAACAGATAAGTCAATAGGGGATATATAAAGTATTGATTCATTTAACATGGCAGTTCTATTGCAAAGGTAGGCTTGGACATACAAGTCAACCAAGCAAAATAAATTTGCAAAAATAACCTACGAAGGAATATTGTAAGTATTAAGTAATTGCAAAATTAACATCCTAATAGGTTTGACCAAAGAAATATTCTAACTCAAACTAATAAGTGCATCTTAAACATTCATGTTCAAGGTTTATAACATATAATAATCCATCCTCAGAATACCTGTACACATTTTAGATAGCCTGAAGTTGCCAGAAGTCGTTGTTTTAATGAATCAATACTGTCGATAATTTCGCGGTCAACAGCATCGTTACCAGCAGCATCATTGTAAAACTGCGGCAACTTTGATGCAAAATTGATCGCTGCATCAGGAGTCAAACTTTCAACATCTATTCTGGTGGTTGATAACTTTTCAAACACAACAGATGAATTTATAGCATTTAATAACTGCCCTGCTTCATTACGCATCTTTGAATATGTCCTGGAGAGCTCAGAGTAAGGAAGGAGTGAATCTTTTGTGGGAAATGCAGGGTCAGGGCAGGACAACAGATCCAACAACCACATTTTTACATGATTGGGAAAAGCAGGCAAAACTCCTTGCGTTCCAGAGAGGTCATTGCTCTTAATCTCTTTGAACCATGATATAAGTATCATTGAACCCACCTAAAAAACCAAATCAATCATTGTCAGAGAGAGATAGAGAGGGAGGTTCAGATGATGTTTAAATATCAAAATACACAAATTTACCTGACGCTGGACCCCAGATAAGGAAGTAAGGGCATTCCATAGTGGATCTAGTACATATTGGATGGAAGCCTCACACAACCTGGAAGCAAAAATTCCCAATGCTGATGATGTAATCACTCGAGTATTAGTCACTGACATTTCAACATCAGATCCCACAATTATTCTAACTGCACCAGAAGAGGCATCTCCATTCTTTTCCTCCAGCACTGTTTCTTTCACAGGATCCAAGAAAACGTTTCCAGAAAACTCGTTTTCAAGCTTCGCAGCTCTCATCTTGGCAGCAGCTCGAACATGAGACTTTCGAGGGAGAGCAACAGGCCAAAACATCTTTGCAGAATCTAATTGTGAACCGTAAGGAGTAGTTGCAAGTTCTACCCATGAAGACATGTATGAACAAGCGGCAGCATGCAAATCCTCCACTGAGCACTAAAATCAATTGAACAAAACCATGGAAAAGATAAGAACAGTAACAAGAAAACTTGAAACATTCAGAGAAACTAAATCATAGCTGCAAGTTAATAGATGTTCCTTTTTAACGGGGTCAATACTTCGTTGCACAATTTCTAATCCACATTACCAAAATTTCGTGTCATAACATGTTTCAGTTTAGTTTCCAAGATGATCCTCTGAACTACAAAATCTTCTCATTTTGAGCAACTCTTGAGTGGGCAAAATTGAGTAGATTGTATAGTAGAGATTATAATTTATGCCTCTATAATAGAATGACATCAAATTCAGAAAGAAACCTGAACAAGAAGCCTCCAAACTCTCTCAGAGCACTGCAGAATTTCTTCGTTTGATTCCAGCAGCAAATTCTGAAAGACAATACGTAAAGTATCTCCCAGAATAAAAGAGGGCCAAAATGATGTATCCGATGGTTCAGAGATATTCCTCTTGTAGCCAGCTTCAAGCAATCTCTCCTGCAAATAAGATTCCCCAATCAATATGAAGAAGGTAAAACTTCTTGCAGAAACAAAATGGAAATGAAATAATGAGGGTCGCATATAATTCATCACTAAAATAAGAAAAAATGTGAAGACCAGTGAGCAGTGCAATCAGCAATAAGAGCTTATAAATATAACCATAAAGATAACAATTAAAAGCAAACATGGCAATTGGCAACCAAAAATTTGAAGTGTGTAAACATATAGAAATTCCAAAATAAATGAAAGGGCTTAGAGAAAGAATTACCAAAGTTCGAATAGCTGAATATCGAACTGATGTGATACTATGCCTCATGAATGGCCACAACCGGGGCGCCAATGTGGACAACATATAAGGATTTTCCTGCAAGTTTCTTCCTTCTCCAGTATCATCAACACAGCCTATCTCATTTAAATCCAACTCTTGCTTCTGTTTTGATATCATTTTAGGAATTATCTCTTCTTGTGAATATATTTCTGCCAACAGATTCATCACACTGCAAAACAATAACAGATAATTAGAAATAGAAATCATATACTGCCTCCATACATTTAAACTACCATAAAGTGTTTTCTCATCCCAGGACGACAAAGATTTATAAATCTGATGTGTTCTAATGTGGCAGAGATGCTCTTATTCTCTACAGCTAGAAGAAGGTGACTATGTTCCAGGAAGGTAATGCAAGAAAACATATCAATTCTGAGGAAGTAAAGCAGAATTACAAAAAGGTAACAATATATATAAAATGCATAATAATAGGCAATTTTACAGCTCAAATATTGTATGGAACAATGCGCCACCTAGACCTTTCAAACCTAATAAAATTATTTTATAGCACCAAATTACCAGTTTAGTGCAATGATTTTGCTTAAAGTTCGGTAAGAACCTAATATCAAAAGACTTAAATCCTTGTTAAACAGCCAAGTTTGGTGCCAGTGGAGAAATGACCAAGAGAATATTTCAAATTTGAGGTACTTTCCACGAATGATATCTGATTTATCCTAGTCAAAATTCTGCCTGCGAGTTGCTCGTAAGAATATCAGCTCCAAAAAGAGTTTTGAGATGCATAGAGAAATATCATGCACATTCTTAACAATATCACCAGACTAGTGAATGAGGCACATAGTAATCAATGTTGCGAGTCACCTTTTCTTGCACATCTGTGATAGCATCAGAACTCATCACAAATTAGTCTTAGTGACAAGAAATATTTATTGTCAACATTGTGGTGATTCAATCATCAATTTGTCAATAAAGTGTAGGATAGGTATTCGAAGTAATCAAGAATATGATATATCTTTTAAGATTACTCAGCACATTTGTACCTTGCTTTGTCTTAGGTCCTAATCACTTTCAAATTAGCCAAGTCTGAACACACATATGATGCACACTTCTAATCCTGTTTTATAACATATAGTTTTCCCAATAGAACCATTCTTGATTTAGTTGCAAAAGTAATGTTGTTAAGTAAATATTGTTACTTGAAAGCACGCAACTAAGGAAAAGATTTTCTTTGTGCCTTCCTAACACTTCGAAATGAAAATTATCAAGAAATCAAAAAGGAAAGGGATAGGTGATGCAGACAATCTCATCGCTGAAGTACACATATAAAAAGTAGATAACATATTTAGTTCAATTTAGAATTGAGCACCTGTTAGTCTTATTTGGATTATGATTTTGCTTCTATTTTGAGTTAATATTCTAGTTAGTATAAGAATTAAGTTTATAATGTCATAAATACGAAGTTTAATATCTTGTTATCAGTTGATTTTGCCTACCAATAAAGATTCAAGTGTTTTTGCCTCCTTATGTTCTCTAAATTCATGTTCCCTTCTCTTACTATTATTCTATTCTGTTGCTGCCTTCGTTCTTGTTTTCTTCTTTTGATTTTTCTTGTTCCCTCAGCTCCCTCTTTCCCTTCCCCTAATTAACCCTTAATTTCTAAGGACTTGGCGCGGATCAGTAAGGTTCCGAGGATGAGAACATACCTGCTTGTGGATGGGCTAAGATCATCCAAATCGAGTAGTATATCCCAAAGGAGCATAACAATGGAATGTAATGTTTGACCCTTTAGAGAAACAATAGTAGCGGCAGTCGGTATCAAAGCATCTGCAGCAACCGCCCGCACGTCATCGTCAGGGTCCTCCAGTCCAGCTCTACAAGCAGGCAAAACATATCCTAGCAAATCAGGCAGCATCTCCTGATGCAAGAAAAGGGGCCAAGACACATGACAAAAAGAAGTTGGAACCAGACACAAAAATTAACATAAGTTGGAAAGAGCATCAACAAGAACAGAAATTAATGCAGAAGCACATTTTCAGACAAGACTGAGCTCTTGCATCAGCCCAGATCAATCAATGCAAGCTACAGGTCATGCACAAATTCTCTAGATAACTAGTTCCATTAACCAAAAGTAGGGAATTGAGCAATTAACAAGTGTATTAGAATGGGGGAGAAAACCCATGATAGACCTACATGTATCACTAATGACACCAGATACAAAAATGTCATACCTGTCGCACAGCAACCAAATACTTTATACCCAAAAGGCTTCCATGACGAATTTCCCATTCTGGTCTACACTGAACAAAGAGGAAACAAATAAAGAATTAAAAACAAAAAGAAAACACCAGATGCAAAGAAAAGACAGGTACCATTTATGAACAATATTTACCTGCATTTGGAGGAGGACATTCAATGTTTCAAGCACTAAAGAGCGATGCATATACTTGAATGCAGCCCCTAATGCTTGTGCACAAGTTTCCCGTACTGGGGCAACAACCTGGTCAGATACATAATCTCCAAAACTGCCAAGCAACATAAAAGATATAAAGGAATGGACAGTCATGAACATAGAAAAATCAATAGATTGGAGTTTTAGGACTGGCTGTTATTATGCTCAGCATAATGAAGGAACAAAAGAACATAAACCAACCAATTGATTAAATCCACGAAATAGAAGCCTTACCGATCTAGTGATAGTACACACAAGAAACGAACAGCACAATCTTGCAGAAATTCACTATTCTTTATCCAAGAATGTTTGGCCACTTTAACAAAGTTCATCAGCTCAGTACTCTCTGGAAGGTTCCTAAGCGTATTCATGCCAAAAGAATCATTATCTCCACTATAAGATCTTGGGTCTCCCAATTCATCGGTCACCTTAGATGAGTCACTTATACTGGGAGGGTAAGACTCCAACTCCATCTGAACAGGACTAACATCAGCCTGTCCATTCCCCTCCACTGCAGGTAGATTCCATCCACCATCTTCAGCTTTAACACTAGTGTTTAAATGACCACAATCTACAGATGAAACATTCATTGATTGAAATGACACATATTCAAATTTGGGCCTTTTGAGATGTGGCTCCAATTCATCTGATGAAACTTGCATATTCAAATCAATTTCTCTCTCTCTCTTGAATGAAGCAGGATGTTCCATTTCTTTCAAATCATCCAGTGTACCATCCAAACTCAATTCAGGTAAAAGCACCCCAGCAGAACCACCATGATGGGTTAAAATTTCTCTCAAAGCCATTATACTGCCATGACGAACCTCCCAAACTGCCAATGTTTTGCAGGGAAAATATCATATGACAACAAAATAACAGTCATAATTCTAAACTCTGCACAACATATGAAAACTTACTCGAGTCAAATACGTCAAGGATAAGCTGCTCAACAAAACTACGGAAAGGCCATTTTCCATCTCCATCACTCTCAAAGCTTTCTTCATCCACATCTAGCTGTAATGAAAAGAAGATATCAACTTGCAGCCAACAATTTCATATCAAACTTGCAGCCAACAATTTTATGTGATATGAAAAAGCAAGATTTAAAAAAAAAAAGAAGCTTTGTGTAAAAATGAACGTATTGTTTGGTTCTTTTCCAATCTGCAACAAACGAACAGATAAATAAACAGCAAATACTGCACCCACTCTTTAACCCACTTTGACATTTTGACCTTAGGTGTTAGCCAGATTCTTATGCCTGACCATCTGACCAGTTCATGAACGCTAAATTACAAATTCTAAATGCATAAAAGTTCCCAAATTCTATATATAAAAAATAAACAATGTGGACAGAATAAGAACAACAAAGAAACAAGTTCCCGGAAGAAGGCCCTGTGTTCAATCACTATTCTCGATTCTGTATCCTTATTGCCAATACCAACACCAGAAAGTATAAAACCCAATTACCTTACTGAAACTAAATGACTCAGAATTTGAGCCCTTTGGAGTTGAGTTTTGAGTAAGTGACACATCTGCATCCCCATCATCAGACCAACTTTTTGCTTGATCTTTTAAATTTACTTTAGCTTTTCTCTTCAAGAGATTCAGTTCTCTTGCACTTGGTCGTTTGGATGTGACAGTAGGAACCACACTAGCAACTAGTCGCTGAATGTTATGTGCAGATGCAGGCATATATGATCTATGCTCTAAACCATTTCCTTGGGGATGGAACTTGTGGACAAAGAGATCTTCATCTTTAATCACATCATTGACATCCATAAACTGCTCACAAAGATCCAAACCTGTCCAAAGAATTCAAGTTCAGTGCACAGCAACTAAGGAACTGTAAAGAAATTTTACTGAACAATTCCCATCAAGACAACAAGCAAAGAGATTATTGAAGGATAAAAATCATGATTAAACAATCAATCCAATAATGTCATGCTAGAAGAAACAAAAGATCCTATAATATCATGCTAGAAGAGGTGATCAGCATCAGACAGACAATCTGTGTTCTACTAAACAATCAAAATCTGCAACATGTAAGAAAGAATTAAAACATTAAAAAAAAAAACTTCTTTTCCCCTTCCCCAACCCAAGAAAATGAAAAAAAAGGAGAGCCAATCATTAACCTAAACGGCGTCGCAGATTCTGTTTCTGGCGTGCCAACCGCTCTCTTGGATTCTTGGAATTATCAATTGCAACCTCATACTCCTGCAACGAGATAGGAAAGGTACACTTAAGTCATATCTAGGTAAGCTCAGATATGCATACATACGTCCTATCCTACCATTACCCACACACAAAAACAGAATAATGGTATAACCATCAGTATAAATTTTTACATAGTAATTTAGAAAACTCCTAATTGATGTTTATGTTACCACTTCTTATGAAATCCAGCAGGACACAATTGCAAACAATAAATATTAAGTTATAAACAAAATTAAACTAAATCAAACCACTTCGGCATCATCTTAAGATTTTTGAATCAAAAGATATTACTTAATATCATTTTTGCCGCACATGTTGCAAGATTTCATGGCTGGCTAAGTTCACAAGTTTCACTTTGGTAAGTGAATGGAATTCAAACATTTTAACTAAATTTTAAGAAATGTGACCATCATTTCTTTGTCACGAAATGAACTTCTCTAGTCCTAATATCTCTTCTTGGCCTTCAACAAATTTGAAACAAGAAATGTGTGTATGAAAGGGGAGATACTTTCAATATAGTACATTAAGCTTCTTATCTTGGAATGTGTATTCAAGTTCTTCTAAAGATAAGATATCAATTAACAAACTTTCAAAGCTTGGTCAGAATCCTGGAAATTCCTGGTAGACGACTGGTTAATCAATATTTCATTCTCAATTCCAGCCTCTTTTTCTTGAGCATAAAATAAGAAACAAAATGGAAATTGACTCCTTGTCAGGAAAGCAAATGTGGATGGTATGGATGAAGTCAAAGGACAGAAACCATGGGACTCTACTTTGCAATGAAAAATAAGATACCTAACCTCATAAAAGATTGGTTACCTGTCCGCCTGATGCCAATAAAGCACCAAACTCCAACACCTTGATGATATCAAAACTGTGGAAAAAAAGAGGAATTGAAGTGAGAAGGGATAAGAATAGCAACCAAACCCAAGACAAAACGTATACCAAACAAAATTCAAAAGATTCTATTTAAAAATTAAAAAAAAGCCATGTTGTAAAATATATCAACAACCTTCTAAATGAAGTGCATGATATGAAGTTAGGGTAATTAGGCCCTGCTATCAAATCTTCAGCACCACCTGAAATCCCCATGGATGTCATTTTTGCCTCAATAGAAGCAAGTAAATCAGTTAATGTTGTGTGTTTAACATTCTGAGCTATGGCTCCAATAGCATGAGCAGCAGCGACTCTTGTGTCCCAGTTCTTACTATGGAGATACTGTGATACCTGGAAGAGAACATAACAGTAATATGATTAAAGGGAACTGATTCATACAATATCATGATTCTCCAATGCCACCCCACCTCCTAAGAAAAATCCTTAGAAAGAGAAAAAGGAAACAAAAATATATGCAAAAGAAAACAATTGAAAAACCTACCCCCAGTTAATGTTCGAATACAGCCAAGACGCACTGGAGACTACTTCACAAGTTGAAAACAAATAGAATGTGTACTAATAATATTTTGTGTAAGAATGATGATCAAGCCATCATAGAAGTATAAATTAAACAAAATTTTTAGGTCCAAGCCAACTAACCAAACCATGGCGCCACTATAGTAGGAAAATGGCAACCACAAGAAAATAAGGCATAAAAGGATTGACCTCCAAACAAGGTTAAATTTTAGTCCAAAATTTTCTTAACTTCTGGTGAGAAAAATTAACTGGTACAACCATAGTAAAATCTTAAACAGACAGTACCTAGATAAACAATATAATTACAAATAATGCATTCAACTATGATGAAGCAGAAATAGATTAGGTAAAGCATTATTCGCCATAAATTACATGCAAGCCTCTACTTCCCACTGTTCATTTCAGAAGACCAACATCTCCAGCAAAGTTTTAGTTGTAACTCAACAACCAGAACCATGAAATGAAGTTTAGTCCCTTGTCATGTTTCATTTCAGAAGACAACATCTCCAACAAAGTTTTGGGTGTAACTCAATAACCAGAACCATGAAATGAAGTTTAGTCCCTTATCATGTTTAAAAGAGAAATTTTGAAAAACCAAATCCCATTGATTATGTTCAATAATAAGTTCCAATTGCATTGATTCAGTGCTTGAAGTCTCATATTTTATGTAATCTCCAAACTCTAGAAAGTGGATAAAAGAAATTAATTGATGATATCAAAATGAAAGCTCATCCATATCAAGGTTTTAAATTGCGTCCAAAACTGCAATCGGACTCGGTATTGAGGTTGCAGTTTGGAACATTACCACGATTCCCAGCAATTGCAGCCGCATTTCCAGCGGCATTTGCCGCAATTGCGCCGTGTCTAGAAAGACCTAGCCTTATGGATCAAGGTTTCAAATTGCAGATCGTGTATTACATTGTGATTGCGGGTGATTGCACACGTCCGCAATTTAAAACCTTGATCCATAAGGCTAGGTCTTTCTAGACATATGTGATGATCATTGCAGATTTTGCCAATATAATTTGGGATCTACTTTATGGGAACATTAGTCCACCAAATCCTAACAATTCTAAAACAAACATGTAATTTCTCCGGCATAAATTTCAAAGGTTATAGAATTGAATTCATTCGACACCAATTCCAAACAAAAGAATTGCAAAAATAGAATACAAAAAATCACATTTCTAAAGGTCAGGGAATACTAAACAAATCATAGTAATAACCACAATAAAAGAACCAGATTAAATGCCAATATGTCTCTACAAAATGAGGTAAAAACACAGACCACACCAAAAATTCCAAGTTAGCATTCCATTAGCACTCAGTTCCTGATATAAACAAGAAAATGATTATGTACACATCGAAACCTACTCTAACTTCTTGCACCCTGTGGAAAGGGGAGGGTCAAAAATCATAGAAACTTTCAGTGACACATTTCAGAGTATAAATTTGCCCCTTTTATTACTTTATAAGCAAGGGTATCATATTGCATATATTCCCATGTATTTTATTCCGAAGCCTACATTAACTTCTCTCAAGGACCTTTTTCCCCAATATTAAGATGAAATGCAGTAAATTGGTTAATACGTAGATAATTCCAGATGTTTCGATGACATTCAACCAGTTAAAAAGGAGAATAAGACAACAAGACTGAAGAGTGTGAAGACATAATGTGTTACATGTAAGTTGCAACAACGCTTCCAATTTTGAAGTACTACACACCATCTAACCAAGTTAACCATACAATATATAACAAATGCCCTAAGAGGGCTCCACAGATAGAGGTCCACACTGAACACCAAAAAAAAAAAAAAACCCCATCTCAAACTTTCAGTATTAACTTAGCTGATCTGAATAGAAAAATACAGAACACGAAGTTAGGTTCTTTGCACTCCCAATGACAAAATTGATTTTAAAGTAATGTAGGTGGTTCCTATCAACTTTATATTAGTTATTTGTTGTCCCTCTTAGTAACATCCTGTAACGGAAGTGACTTATGGTATTTTATTAACAACCTAACAGATTCCATAAAACCATACTATTCTGGTTATGAAATGAAATAAAATGCTACAATTACTCAGATTAAGTGTCCTTCTTGTTCCTCATCCACCCTACCTATATCTCTTCTGCTAACAGAAATTATGACAACATTTCCAACAATTTCTATCAACAAACAGTCGTCATTTTGCAAAACTTAAAAAGAAAGAAGACTCAATCCCATCCAAACCTATAAAGCTTAATCCTCAAGCCCTGATGCCAACCTCATAATTTGATACTGCTTAAATCATAAAACTCCTCCAAAAGAATGCATACAGAGTTGTCAAGTATCCATGATACAAATTCTTCCATTCTCCCACTTCTAAGAAAAAGAAAAAGGGTTGGACAAACAACATCAATAAAATTTGCCAAACTAGATGCCACATTGTTGGTTTCATTTATTTTAATGCTTCCATCACTATGCCCGTATCAAACTTATAAACAACTCAGAATTCTTCCCATAAGTTACTAATTGATTCACACCTTCCCACTCAATATTTTCTTTAACAATCAAGATTTCATCAAAGGAGGACTCAGAATAAGGACAAAATTAAACAAAATAAACCATGGTGCTTCTGCAAATAAGGATTGCAAGTTTTGAAACACTAATAATATCCTGCCCCATCATAAGTCAAGTAATCGCATAAACCAGTTCTACTATTTTCACAAAATTTCCATTGATTAGACTCAATTTGACGGTATAAAGGAAGATCACAAGCTAGCTCTAACTATGTTATCTCCCATCATGCTCCGCACTCTCTAACCTATTTCCATAGTTTGTGTACAGGAAATGCAACATTAATTGACAAATGGAATGCTAAAGGATGTTCCATTCAAGTTTCCTTATTCCTACTAGCCAGAGTAAAGTATGAAACAACCAAAAAAAGGAACAGAAATTTAAACACTATTCCACTCTCTGCAACATTATTCTTTTCAAGGACATGAATCCAGCTATCTAGTCATTTTGAACAATTAATCAGGTGAAGGAAATCGAACAATTATCAAGCGGAAGAATAATGCAAAATTAAGGTACCAATATATCTCCAATTACGGAAATATTAAACAACTGGCAACACTATTTCTGTCAATATTTAAACCGAGAAACCGAAGTAAAATGGCATACCTTCTTCAAAAGAGAGTTCAAGTCTTGAGGATGCGATCTGGCAATCTCTCCAATTTGCCTCGCAGCAGTAAACCTCGTGGCTTGCGTCGAACCAGCTGAAAATAATTTATTGTAGACAAGAACACAATAGCATTACTTCCGATTGCAAACATTGCATCGAAATTTCGTAACTTCCGCAATTTATACTCAAATCTATTCAGATCGATTACAGCCACACAGCTCAAAACTAAAACAAAAAAAAAAAGAAAAGAAAGAAAGGAATAGAAAGCGTACTATCCAATAGAGTGAGCAGACGACTGAGACGCGAAGATTGCTGCTGAGCCATTCGAAAATAAACCCAACCGAAATGCTCAGCACAGAAGCGTCATCGTCAACCATCCAAATTCACCCAAACGACTATGAAACATAGAAGTCCAACGAACCAATGCTTGGATTTAGTTGAGGAGAATGAAGTAAAGAGATGGGAGATTGTTTGTTCTAGGTTTTGAATTTGATGAGGACAAACTCAGGGACAGAAACTAAGCATTTACTGATTTACATACGTGAAAAAGAGAGATAAAGAGATAAAGAGGGGGAGGTTAGGGTTGGGGTTCGCACGAAGTTGAAACGGCCGCGTTGTGAATTGTGACGGTTAGGCTTAGGGACAGAGGAGGAGGAGGAGGAGGATGAGGAGGAGGAGGAGGACGACGAGGAGTTTCGTACTTTCGTTTCTTACTCTGCCTCGATAACATCTTTCGTGTACTTTTATAATCGTTATTTTTAAGTGTAACTTTTTACGAAAAAGAACAATATTAAAAAAAAAATTGACGGAAGAACAATATTAAATTACTAATCCTTTTTAAAACATTATTTTTTTATTAATAGATACGAAAGGAGAGTATGGGTAAGGGAAAAAAAAAGGAAAAAAGAGCTTCTTAACGTATTATTATTGAATGAATATTATTTCTATATATATTTTTTGAGTATTATTCCATACCTCCCTATTATTGGAATGAATTCAAACCTTTTTTTTCTTTTTAGTAATTAAATATAATTAATTAAAATATAATTTATAATTTATTAATTATATTTTCTTTTTTAGCAATTAAATTTAAATTAATTTACATTATTTAAATAAATTAAATAAATTTTTATTTCTCAATATTTTAATAAACCTACTACTATAATTATGGTTATATTCATTATCATTCTTTGTTATATTTATTATCATCCCTATTATTATAGCCTCTAGTTAGCCGAACACCTTCTTAGTGTTAAATTTTACAAACCCAACTTTGTCAAAATTAGAACCTTATTTGATATATAAGATATAAGTTTTATGATGAACCATCTTATTCCGAACTAATTTTAATAACATAAGAAATTCATAAATTTTCTTTTGTTTAGCTTTGAATTTAGGCAAAATATAGCATTTGTATATAATTCATTTTTTAAAATAAAAAAGCACAGTTATTTCAAATAATAATAAAAATAAATAAATTTTAAAGTAATTATATAATTAAATTAAAATTATACTTTAAAATTTTATTGACAAAATCGGAATATGTACATCCTTCTTAGTTATTTAACCTAAATATTTTTTACTTAATTTAAATATTTTCTTGTAATAACTTATATGATTTATTTTATATACTTATCTTATTTCTTATTTATTATTTTCATCATCATCTTCTTTTATGCACATCTATATAACCCCTTTATCAGTTAGGAGTAAAGATGTGTATTACTGAATCCTGCTTAATGGAAATGACGGTGATAGAGGTAATGTTCAATGCAAAATTCTTAAATTTAAAACCTTCTTTTACTAAATTTTAATTAAAAAGATGTGAATCTTGACATTTGGAAGGAGCAATTTTATTTCAAAATATCTGCTTTTATTACCATTTTTATCTTTTAAAAAGAAGTTTTTTGTATGTATGTTGACCGACTAAAATATCTTTTTTACTAAATTAAGATTAATGTTTGCTTCTTAAATAAATTCCTTTAAAAATTTTAAAAATGAAAACTCTTTCTATACCCGCTTCTTGATTAAACTGTTATATAATAAAATAATTTACAATTAATAGACTTCTTATAAATAAAATCATATTTAAATCATATAAGATAGTTTTGTTTTTAAAATAATATCATGTCGTTTATTTTGATCGTCAGAGTTAATTAATATTCAATACATAATAAAATTATTTTATAAAAAATACATAAATTCATAAATAGGAATGTGTAATTATTAAAATAAAATAAAGAGAGAGAGAAAAGACAACGAAGGTGTTTGATGGTGCATAAGCCTCTGTTTAGTTAGGCTTATACTAGTAGAGTTTTTGTTAGTATAATTTTTCTATAAATCTTTTATGAAAAGAATTTTTCTAAGAAGTCAGTTGACTATTTGACATTTATTTAAAAAAGAGCTTTTTTGAGTTTCATACAGTAGATTGTTTGGTGACATAAAAATAAAAGTATTTTTATTTTAACTATATTTTATTTTGTAATAAAATTTATTTATGCATATAAATATTATTTAAAGTATATTAAACAATATGTAAAGCACAATATATTAATTATTATATAATTTTAAACCACATGAAACATAAATGAAAATATCTTTAACCAAATCTTTTACATAGATTATAACACAAGTAAAACTAATATAAAAAAAACCAAATAATATTATATAAATCTCAAAATAAACGTGAAGATGAGTTTGTGAGAATTGTGGGAATTATATGTAAAACATAGGAGTCAAAGGGACTAAAAAATAGACTCATTAATTGATATGAAAAATCTACCTGAAAAAACCATTTGAGAAACTTCAAATTTGAGCTTATTAAAAAAAACGGTATTTTTGCAGCCAAAAAGCCATATATATTAAATAAGTGCTTTTATATTTTACAGCCAAATACTCTTTTTTCTTAAAAAAAATTTGTGATAGAAAAAAGTACTTATTGACCTCCCAAAGACCCATCCAAATAGGCACTGAGCCTCTGTTTGGTTGGGTTTATACCAGCAGAGTATTTATCAGTAAAGCTTTTTTCTGTAAATCTATTATGAGAATAAATTTTTTAAGAAGCTAACTGACTGTTTGGTTGTCATTTAAAAAAGAGCTTTTTTGAAAGAGCTTCATACAGTAGACTGTTTAGCAACATAAAGGTCGTGTTTAGTTAACATCTTTTTAGCTGTTTTTTAACTGTTTTCCTTAAATTAGTTATTTGACCCATATCAATAAGCTCTTTATTTATTTGGTTAGAAGCTGGTTGAGTTGGCTGATTCAACCCAACTAGCTATTTTTTCACCAGCTCCTTTACTGGAGTGTTTGAAGATAGCTGATTGAATTATGTCAGTATTGCCCCTTTTTACTCTCTACTCTCTGCTCGAGGTCTTTTATATCTTCTTCTTTGTGTTTGACATACAGATTTCAAAGATTATGATCAAAGCTTTTGTTGATAATCCTAAGGTTTACATCTCGCTCTATCTTTCTCACACTCACCAAACATCTATACTTAGCTTCTAATCTTATGATCTTTTTGATATTTAAGAATCTTATGTAAATAGGGCAAGAGAACTATATGCCTCATAAGAGAGCCAGCAGCGACGGCGGGGGAGTAGGCTTACCCACGACCACCGCCAACGACAGAGCATCCCAGACAACGATGATCCCACATGGTCGACAGATCCACAAGACCTTCAACAACATCAAAATCATAATCCTCTGCGGCTTCGTTACCATCCTCGTCCTACATGGCACCATCAGCATTCGCAACCTCTTCAACTTTGACGCTGACACTGTCAACCAGAACCTCATCGAAGAGACCAACCGCATCCTCTCCGAGATCCGCTCTGCTAAGGACCCTACCGATCCTGACGATGTGGATATCAACCCCAATTTAACTTACACTTTGGGACCTAAAATCGCCAACTGGGATCGCAAACGCAACGTCTGGCTTTGCCAAAATATTGAGTTCCCTAGTCACTTCGCTAATGGCAAACCTCGAATTTTGCTGCTTTCCGATTCACCTCCCAACCCGTGTGATAACCCCATTGGAGATCATTATTTGTTGAAGGTTGTGAAGAATGAGATAGACTATTGTAGGATTCATAAGATTGAGATTGTTTATAATATGGCTCATTTGGATAAGGAGTTAGCTGGGTATTGGGCAAAACTGCCTATGATTAGGAGATTGATGTTGTCACACCCTGAAGTGGAGTGGATATGGTGGATGGATAGCGATGCCATGTTTACTGATATGGTCTTTGAGATCCCATTGTCTAAATATAGTAAGCATAATTTGGTGATTCATGGGTATCCTGATTTGTTGTTCGATCAGAAATCGTGGATTGCTTTGAATACTGGGAGCTTCTTGTTTAGGAATTGTCAGTGGAGTTTGGATTTGCTTGATGCCTGGGCTCCGATGGGTCCTAAAGGGCCAATAAGGGAGGAGGCCGGGAAGATTTTAACAGCAAATCTGAAGGGGAGGCCGGCGTTTGAGGCGGACGATCAGTCTGCTTTGATTTACTTGTTACTTTCACAGAAGGATCAGTGGATGGATAAGGTTTATATTGAGAATCAGTATTATTTGCATGGGTATTGGGCGGGTTTGGTGGATAGGTATGAGGAGATGATTGAGAAGCATCATCCTGGTTTAGGTGACGAAAGGTGGCCTTTTGTGACTCATTTTGTGGGTTGCAAGCCTTGTGGGAGCTATGGAGATTATCCTGTTGAAAGGTGCTTGAAGAGCATGGAGAGGGCTTTTAATTTCGCTGATAACCAGGTGCTTAAACTTTATGGTTTTGGCCATAGAGGATTGCTTAGCCCCAAGATCAAGAGGATCAGAAATGAGACTGTAACTCCTCTAAATTATGTGGATCAATTTGATATTCGCCACTCTGTTCATCCCAGGGAGCTAGTGGATCCAAGGGCAAGAGACTAAGAGAGTGAGTGGAAATATGTCATAATTTGTAGGTAATGTAATTCATCAGTCAGAGGCAGAAAATTTGATAATGGCAATTTCTAGTCCTGTTCGTTCTACTTCTTGGAACAAAGGGTTAGAATTCTTTTTATTAGCTTCAACTCCTCATGTTGTATTTTGAGTCAACCAAAGGAACTTATAATCATTCTCAATGGTGATTTTCTTCTGTGTTTTGCCTTTTATCTAAGCCTCAAAGCTTCTCATGTTACATATTGCATTAGCAGGAAAATGTACAATGCTCAAGTGCTCATTTCAGATCATTATGTTTCTGTAGAATGTGAGCAGTAAGAGTGTTTCCTTATTATTCTATAATTTTCTGGTTGAGATTTTCTTGTGTTAGTTCATACTTTAACTAAGGAGATGGTGAATGTAAACGCCGCATCTTACAATCTTTCTGTAGGTGCGATGTCGAGTTACTTGCTGCACAGTCAATACTGCACGAGTTTTGCTTTTAGGAATTTTTGCATAATAAACTGCAGCGAGTATTTAGCGGCACCAAATGCTTGGAATCTTTTATTTTCTTGAAATTACTTTAGACCCTCTTCAAAGTTTCAGATTTATACTGTCTCCTTCCTATGAAAACATTCTGGCTGTGACCTTTAACTGACGTAACGCTTGAATAAGGGGTATTTTCCTTGACGTTTGCTGCTGCACATTCTTCTTTTGTTTATATACATGATGTAGAAGTTCTAATTTGAGAATGTAATGGCGTTGCGCTTCTTGACTTTGTGATGTGAATGAAAGCACAAATGTCTAGACGTGCCTCAAATGCTTTAGTTTCGACCTGTTGGTTTCAAACTTTGTGAGGTGACTTTTACTGACATGATAGGGATAGGATAGTATGGTTCATCAGAATTTCCTTTTCAATACAATACGACTTTGGTATCAGAAAACTTTGATAATTTGTACTTCAATCATGGATGTGGATTTCGTAAATGGTACTGGAATGGGCATAAAGGATACCGGGGATGAATTTCGGTCGGTACTGGCCGATTTCGGTCGGTAGCAGTTGGTATTGCCAATACCGGATTTTTTCGGGGCCATTCAGCAAAAAAATAAATTCCAAGGACCAATTTGCAAATAAAGAAACTTCAACCCTAATTTTATCTACCCTGACTCTCCCTCGCTCTTCGTCTTCTTCTCTCCCTTCCGTCGACTCTCCCTCTTTTTTCATCTTCTTCTTTCCCTTCTGTCATCCCGACTCCCGCGTGTCATGCCCCTGACCTGCCTCACCTTCCCTCTGGCCTTCAACCGTCGTCCACGCCGGAAGACGTCCACCGCACACCGTCTTCGCGCTCACCGCACGCCTGAAGACGTCGCCGCTTGCTGAGGTCCACCGTCCGACATCCACTATACATCGTCCGGCCTTCTCCTTCATCCTCCTCGCGCTCGACCGTGACCCTCGATCCAGATTTGGTGAAGACCGATTAATTTTTTATTTTTGTTTAATTTTTCATAGAATTTTGAAATTTATGATTGTTTGATTGTGTTAGTTGTTGGATGATGGTGGATTTGGGATTAAAAATTGGTGATGTTGTGTTGGATTTGGGGAAAATTTTGAAGTTGATTTCGGTGTTGGATTTGGGAGAAATTGTGAAGTTGATTTCGGTGGAACAAAGTGAAGTGTGAATGTTGAAGTCTTGAATATGTTTTCGGTTGGCATTTTGAATTTTGGAAATGGATTGGTCATTTGGTCCAAATCCGATTGGAAATTAAATTTGGAAATTGGAATGGTGATTCATGATTGTGATTTAGTAGATTTTAAGGTATTAATATTGAATTGTGCATTATTGATGAATGAGAATATGAGATTGAATTTAAGTTTGTGCAATTGCAATTGAGATTGAGTTTGATAATCAAAATCAAATCAACATTTAAACCTAATTGTAAAATTAATAATGTGAAATTAATAATTAAATGTAAAATTGATAATCAAAATTAGTAAAATTGAAAAAGCTTAAATTATTGATTGACACATTCTTAATATTTATTAAATGGTAATTCATTTTTAATATTTGAGTATTGAATTTTGGTAAATAATTAGTTAAGTATAAAATTATGGAATTAGAAATTAATAATAATTTAATTGTAGTTAATGTCTTAATGATAGTATTTGCTTATTTGACTATTAGTTTTAGTTAGGTAAATAATTAATTGTGGTTATTATTTATATGTAAAATATTTAAAAATTATTATTATTTCAAATTAATTATCATTATTATTTATTGTTAAGATTTTTTAAAACATGGTTGATATAAACAATAAACTAGTAAAGTATACAGTACAACTGTATATTATATCAATATGGACTATTTTGTAAATTTTTAAAATTTTAAGAACTATTTTATAAATTGAAAAAATATCCCAAAACAGTACCGGTACCGGTAACAGTATTCGATATTGATTGATATCGGTACTGTTCCATTCTAGAGCTCAATCTGATATCAAACCCGATACTGTATTCATGACATTGCTCTAAAGTAACACTTCTTTCTCAAGGCTAATGTTCCTCGTTGAATGTAACCTGTTCTGTGATCAAAATGACGGACTGTACTTCCCTGAAGTTTATCCATATGATCATTTTCTAAACATTCATCAGTATATATTTTTGCAGTGCTTCCAGTGAAAAGCACATCAAATCATATCTGAGCCAAATTTGTACTTACCAATTGCTGAACACAATGGGCTTAACCACATAATATTCAGAAGCCCCCATAATATTCAGGTCTCATAATGCATTTTCATCTGACCCATTTGCCAGAACGCCCAAATACTGGCTATACTAGAATATAGGAGCTCTCAAAAACAAAATACCATACACGTTCAGAGATTATGTTGGGAAAAAAAGAAAACGATATTTCTAACTTCATAATGACTCATCTTTGACATAGGACGCTAACTTCTCATATTTTCCTGCACACATTGCTCAAAGAATTTCAATGAAGTTTAGCAACTGGGCATCTATGGTAGCTTGCCAGGCCATGCTTTGTAAGAATCTGAAGGTATTCAATGGACAGGGAAAAAGGTGGATAAACGCTAATGGAAGGAAAGCCAGAAACTAATTCCTGCCACAAGAGGGCTGCTCTGAAATAAACTATTGATATCCAAACAAATACCAGGAAAGAGAACCAGGTAAAACTCATTTGGTAAGAACAAAGGACTAATGTTACACAACATGCCAATAATGAAAATCAGTGAATCCACAACCAAACATCAAGCAAAAGTGAATCTTGATAATGGTGTGCAGGTGAAAAACTTGACCACATTAGGAGTCATGCAATGTACAAAAATTACATTTCAGATAATGCACTTTGATTGGGAGTACAAGGAATACGAGATAATCTACAAATTGGTCCAGAAAGAATATCTTCCAGGGCTGAAGGAGATCCATCATTGCGGATATTGTTGAAAACCACAGTATTTGGGTTTCCAGTGAATGATTGCCTTATTGATTTTAGGGCATTGAAGCGACCATCTTTGTAGAAAGATTCCAGTTCATCAACAACCTATATTACAAGTATAAAATCATAAATCTGGAAGAATGAATGTGGAGAGGGATGAATCTTTAAAAGCATTGACAGATCCTCTTCAATGAATGATGTCATTTTTAGTAAAAGAAAACAATGACAGAGAATAAATAACTTATACAAGGTATTGCAAAAATTTTGGATGAATTAAAGTTAATTTTTCCCTTTATCTGCAGCTCTTCATTTTGTAAAACGCCTAGAGTATTCTACGAGAAGGTCTGTATCAGTCAAAATGCTAAAAGATTACCAAGAAGGAGACTGAAGATATGTCAACGGCCTTCAAGTGAACAAGCTCCAAAAGTCTCTCAGGTGTAGAGACAAGAAACTCAGGTTCACATTTCTTCAAACTACAAAGAAAGCAAAAACTTTTTGTGAGAAATATAAAGGAGAACAGATATCAATTCAGCTATTTATCCGCACAAGCTGAAATAGCATGTTCACAAAATGCACTCATCCAATGGTTACTGCATATATCCAAATAAATATGCAAACAACCACATGCACAACATTCAGAAATTTATACAGAAAGGTGAATATGTGTAAGTATAAGCAGTCACACACAGTGAGAAAGGGCAGAAGAGAGTAATTCGGAGAATATGGTCCCAGTTACCCTTGAATCTGATAATCTAAGGATGCACCGGCATGTAAACTGACAGTATGTACGCCAAAAACTTTCAGGGGTTTGCACACCATACGCACCTAGTATTATATAGGAGCAAAAGAATGAGAAAACTAAATATGCACACTATTGCATTGCCAACCAAAACAGATGGAGATATTTTTTAAAATTATGTAAAGGAAAAAAAATAAAGAAATTAAAAACCTTGGCAGCTTTTTCTTGGGATGGGACAAGGAAAAGAAGAAATGGAGTAGCAAATGATAATCCTTGTTTCTCCTTTCTTGCTATTGTATCAGCTGCAGTAGAAACTATCCATGCGATTTGTTTGATTGTACAGGAAGATCCACTTGTCTCCAGTAAATCTCCTCCAGTTGAGTAACATTGCAAGAAATCCACTCCCCATGGTTCAGCATACAGAGGCCTATATTCCTCCTCACTATAGTTTCCCTCACCCCGCAATTCCTTTTCTATCTCATTCAAGCACATAATAAGAAACCTCGACGGGCAATCCAAGATTTCAGAGGCCTTTGTTTGTTGATCTCGTCCACCATTCTTTCCATTCAGCGGAGTACCTGTGCTTCCCGAATCAGCAGGGTTCTTAAAGCCTGTTTTATGCTCAACCCTCAAATTCATAGCCTTGTTATCTTTATGCTCCAGGTGATTCATCCCTCCATCATTACCACTAACAAATTCTTTCCTTGGAACAATTGTTTTTCCCTTCACATTCACCTTTCCATTCACTGGGATCTTAGCATCCTTTTTCGATTCACTCCCTCTAAAATCTTTTTTACCATGCGTATCATTAAACGGATCCTCTGGAGTGGGAAGGCTAAAGCACATCCCCTGTTCATCACATGTAAACAGATGCCAAGCACCTTTCCATCTTAGGCAAACAAAGCTCGGAAACCACAACAGTAACCGCACATGCAGACAAATTAAGGCAAAAGAAAAGGAAAACAAAAGCCATCTTCTTCACGTCAAATTCTCTTAAATTCAAAATTCTTATCATCTATACCCTCACTCACGATTAAAAATAGAGAAAAAATCAGATATAAAGCATGGGAAAGAGGCTGTCCTTAGTAGAAATCGTAAAGAAAACGAATTGCCAACAAAGCGCAACGCTTAAATTTGCTTCTTTTATGGTATAGGTATACCTGGCACTTGCGGCGTTTTCCAGACAGACGACGCTTCTTGGCGGCGATTATGGAAGCAACACGAGCAGACACACTCGATTTGTCCTGGTTCATTCTCCTTCTTCTCGCTTTGTTCTTCTTCCTGGTCACTGAATCTTCTCCTTTTGCCATTATCAACTTCAAAGTTCAAATGTTTTTCACCAACACCAACACAGAGGGGTTTCTAGACTGGAAACACTGAGTCGGCGGGTTCAGCAGGCTGCAAAGGCAAAGCAAACATCGAGAAGGGTGTTGAGCCTATTATGGACATTTTGCAAACAGTGGGCAGAGTGGTCATTTGAAGACATGGTAAGCTGCAATTGCACTACTTTGCGCTTCCTAAGGTATTAATTATGTTATGCTTGGGTGATTTCAAGTTTCTTCATTTGGGCCTTTCAGGACTATCTGAGGTTCGGTGTGAGTCCTATCTGAGGCTTGACTTCTGGCAGGCCCACTTCAGCTTACAAACCTATTGAGAGAAGGAGAAGAGAGTCCCTATCTGTGTGTGTAATGGGCTACTTCTTTGCTTGTTTTGGTTCTTCCAAAGATTGCAAACACTCCAGACACTGTCTCAAGTTTCAAATTGGAGGCCACGTGAGGCCTTTTTGAATCTTGGATTAATTTTATCTACTTATTTTATCATTAGGTTTTGTTTTATTTTTTATTCTACATTTTTTGGGTTAAATTCAAAGATTGGAAATCTTGAATGTCTTACCACTTGATTATAGCTCAAATTGATTATTACTAATAAAGAAACTCGGGTGAAGTTATAGTGAAATCTACAATTTCTTTAATATGTGGCCAATCTGACAAATCCATTAGTCCTGCTTTTAAAGTTAGGTGAATGGACCCGGGTTCGATTCCCGGCAACGGAAAAAGGAGATTCTTTTACATTGTACAGCTTCTCTGTTTGACAACGAGGGGTGGACCAAGTGGTCCAGATTCCTCCCTTAAGACTCTCCTCTAGGAGAGGTCTTGAGTTCGAGTCACTGCAAAGGAGGTGAAATAGGCATTTCCTATTGATGATCCTCTAGCCCCCTGGGTATAGCTCTCTGATCGGATCAATTACGGACGTCTCGCTTCCAGCGGCAGTGTGGGAGTTGGAGCTACTCGAGAACCTGAGAGCTGATGGGAACCTGATGCTGAGCAAGGGGGGGCCAGTGATCAATCATCAGCTGAACAATCAAGTATGTGAAGACTCTTTGTGCGCAGAAGTATACAGGCTACGTAGGAACCTGAGGGATATTGGAGTTCCAGATTTACATCCTCTAGGCTCTTGGGGTGGGGTCGTAGGGGCTTAGGATTAGTCCGACGAAACCGGAATACCTAATGTAATAAAAAAAAAAACCTATATATCGTATTAGTTTAACTACACTCGACAGAAAGAGGAGTTCTTCTTTCGCCCCACAGTTGTTGACTTTTTAGCACATTCCTTGAAGTCATCGAGGTGTTATTTTTTATTTATAAAATGATTGTTATAGCAATGAATTGCGTTTGAAGATAATGATTTTACGATGTTACTAATGACATTTCTCGTACTTTGTGGGTCGTTGGTCACACATTCTTCATACTGACCTAATCAGCAACTACGACCATCGCATGCAAATCTGTACATTCTCCGTAATTATCATTTTAGGAAAAATTAAATAATACGTAATTTTATTTTTATTTAATACATTTTATTTTGTTATTATAGACAAATTTGTATAGTTCTTATAAATTTTAAATTACTTTAGACATCACAATTTAATTTAGCATAAGTTCATACTAATTTTAAATAAAAAATTATTTAAAACAAGCTTTTTTTCCGGCGTTACTGAATTTCCACTGAATATTGGTTACAATCTATTTGCTCAAACCATTGTTGTCATTCCTTTTTCTTCTTTTGTTTCAAAATATGTATCGTTTTGTCTTGTAATAGCTCGCCTCTTGGGCCACCCATTATGTATCATTTCATGATTGCTTTCACATCTTAATTGAATTTGATTCACACAATAATATTGGAAAACCTAAATTTTGGACGTTGCATCCCTTGAGTTGAATGATTGTGATGTAACATGCTAATCATAACCTCTCGAAAGGATATATCTATTAATACATATGTTGAGTTTTTCTTTTTAGGAAAAATAGTTTTTGTACATAAAAATATTAATTTCCGGATTATTTAAACAAGAATTAGAAGTGTTATATGATATAACAAGTTTAACTTAATATACTTTTAAGGTGTTTGATAAACAACTTTTCAGTTATTTTTTACCTTGTTGATTAAAAGTTAATTTTTTGACCATCTTAAAAAATTATTGATGTGTCTGGTGAATAACTTATTGGTTACCTTGTTTAATCTCGTTTCTAAAAGTTTCATAAGAGGAACTTTTGGAATTAACTGTTTGCCTAACAACAGTATTGCTCTCCACTTTACTCTCTAAATTTGCTCTGTGTGTTTTTAAAGTTGTTTTTTTTATCATACAATTATGTCGTGAAGTTTAGAAGAATATAATAAAGAGATTAATTAAACTTTTTAATCTTTATTTAATTTTATAATATTAGTTTACATTTAAAAATACTATAACTTTAAGTTTTTGAACATAAAAAGTCACGTCAAATTAATATTTTTAACACATAACTACTATATATTGTATATATGTCATGCTATAATTATCGATATTTTTAATTTATTAAATAATAAATTTCATACTTATTATATGAAAATACTAATATGATGTAGCTCGCTGCATTATTCATATTAATAGAAAATTTAACGTTGGATTATTATTATTATTATTTAAAGTTTTAAACTTAATTTTATTAAAATTAAATATTTCAATCTAAATTCTTATAAGAATATTAAATGAAATATTAAAAATATAATATTTATACCTTTTAAATTGTTTTTAAATCATATTCTTATAAGTCATTTCACGCATTAATAATTAATATTAAATAACTAATTTTATCAGATATTTTTAATAAATAGTCGATATTATCTATTAATTAAATCAGCTGATATAATTAATTATTAACTCATTACTAATACCAACTAATATAATTAATTATTGACTAATCACTAATAAAATTAGCTAACAATTAATGTGCTTGCCAAACATGCCAAATATATTCCAAATATATTTTATAGTTTGGACTTGGAAGACGTGGTCAAGATGAGAAGATAGAGAGTCGGTGGTGTGAATCCACTGGCCTGTCAAAGTCATCGTATGGTTCAATTCTAAGTGATGGAAATGAGCGGTGAGTAATAATTCACAAGTTCAAACGTTGACGTGTTTGAATATTACTAGTGAGTGCTGATTATAACGAATAGATATTATTTTGTGTTTATCTATTTAATAAATGACTTTTGAATAAACAAACACTTGTGGCAGTTCTTAAAATAATAAGATATATTTGACGTAATATTTACAAGGAAAAAAAGAGAATTCCATTATCTATAGTTGATTTAAGATAATAACTACTGTTTTTTTTAGGATTAATCCAAAGATTAATTCTCTGCAATGGAAATATCTCAAATCAAAGAAAGTCACTATTGGCTCAAGAGTTTGCTGAATTTTTAAGAGTCAAATCTTCAACCTCTTGATTAAAAGATGAAGGTATATGTCATCTACGCCAACCCAAATTTGATAATAACCACTTTACTATTAAGGAAAGAAAAAAGTACGAGAAAAAGGTTTGGTAGACATAATGGCTTTGCACTTCCTGTGGTGGTCCATGTCACGTATGCTTCTTGGCATCTGCCATTCATTACTCAGAAAATACTTATTTTCCAATAAATAAATTTAAATAAGCACCGCCATACTAGTTAGCATTTTTTAATGATGTTTTAAACCTAATTTTTATCCAAAATGAGCAAAAACATAGTTAAAATAGGGTACGAAACAGAGGATGTGATGCACATGAATGAAAGGAGAGATTAACGTCAATTTACGATGACTTCAACAACTCGATCTACTTATGCAGGAGTCCACAGAGAAATGGTAATTATGTCAGATTAAGACGAGAAAGAAACGAAAGACATATATGTATTTTCAATAAGGTTGTACTTGACGAAGACATTAACCAGAAAAACGAAAAAAAGAATTCGATGTTTTCAATAAATAGAAAACGCCACATTATTCAAAGGTATGGACCACTGATTGGACTTTTCAACCTCTCCTGTGCTTCATGTATGTCCCTTTCTGAATTATGACATGAAGTTGATGTTCAAGATTGTGATGTCATGTAAGGAGAAACACATGTATTCTAGGTACGGCTTGTTCCTGATTAAGATTTTCTTTGATTTTAATCTTATAATTTATAAAAAAAAAATTCAACGTGACGATAAGAATATTACATGCAAATTATTTTTATATAGAAATCCTAATTTTAATCTGCAAATATACATTTAATAAAAATTACATAAATCTGTTAATCGTAAGTCAATTAATGAGTAAATTCCAGCCAAAAGCGCATCCATATTGAATGGTAAGAAGTCTATATAAGACTTTCTAAAACGTCCCTCCCCCAAGATTTCAAATTCTGAAATTGAGGACCTAACATTTTAGTGGGCTTGGAAATGTGGGGCCCGGATTGAAATTTTTACAACCTGAGCCTTAATTTTTTTTTTCTTAAATAAAAATTAAAAATGACGTTATTTTATTTAAACAAACTGTTTTTGTAAAATTTTTTAAGTTCAAATCAAGTTGGGCTAGATAGTTCAAGTTTAAGTTCAGCTCGAAACTTTAGAAATAGACTTAGATCTATTAACTCCGACCCAAACTGATAATGACTGCCACCTGTACGCTTTAGAAACGACAAATTCAAAAGTATTTAATGTTTTGATTTTTTTTTTAATTTAATATCATATTTTAAAGTTTTGACTAACTTTTTAACACCTATATAAATTAAATTATATTATATTAAATGTCATGTCTATTTATTAATAATATAGATATGTATTTATTAATTACATCAATAAAAATAATATCTTTTGACTTAAATTTAAAAAATTAATTATTAAATTAAATTTTAGAAAATTTAACAATAAGCTAAAAATAAAACAATTTTAAATACACTATATCAACACTTTAAACAAAATATGCATCCATTGTGATAATATATGTCATGAAATTAATACTGTCGGCATTGACTTTGTGGTTGACATGGCATGATGGCTTTTATGACCTAATTCTTTGGGGACCATTCAGCAATACAACTTAATAAAAGCAATGGATGGAGTAGGACTCAAGGCAAATACAAAAAGTAGTCATTTTCGGCTTTTACTAGGCTATTTGTGACCTTTAGCATTTAGTGTGACTGTTTAAATGTGTAAAACGAGCATTCTATTTATTATGTTCTCTATTATTTGTGTGTTGTAGTCAAGGGCGTTAACTTTAGGTCTTGCCTTTCTCTTTCTTTCTACAAGTGTAAGTGTTGGTCTTATCGTTTATATGTAAGGCAAAGTCTAGATATTATTTCTACGTTGGTCTCTCTTAGATTTTTATTTTAACTTCATGAATTTAGGGTTGCAAAGGCTCTCTATTTGAGAAAAAGAAAACAGCGAGTTTGTTGTTTCTCCAGAGGATGTTCAGATGGAAGACTTTGCCGCAGTTCTTAGGGATGCACGAGATAAGCTTGTGACTGCTATTTCAGGTTTTGCTCCCTGTCCTGTTTGACTCAGTTCTTGTTGAAATTATGTCTATAAAGGAAGCTCTTTCTTGGCTAAAAGACCAACAACTTGCCAAGGTCATTGTAGAGTTGGATTGTTTGGCAGCTGTTCAATCAATATTAGCTCCTTCGCCAAATCGGTATGCGATTGAAATTTTGACCCTTGATTGTTTATCATTCAAACGACATTTCTTTCACTTATCTTTTCAATGGACGCGTAAGATTGTCAATAAGGCGGCTCATGCTTTTAGTTAGGGTAGCCTTATTACATGCAAACCCACATCACTGGACTGATTGTCCTTCTTGTTTAGTCTCCATTTTAAGTTCAAATTGTCCGGCTTCTGTTATTGTTGAGGGGGAAAGGCTATTAGGTTTCGGGTGTACCGAATAAGCCTGTTGGCTTGAGTTAGTTTTCTTTGTCTTCTTTACCTTTGTCTGTTTTTTTGCTCTAATGTTGATTTTATTAAAAAAATGTTCTCTATTATTTGTGAATTTCATTTTGATTAACAACGACCAACAACCCAATAAAAATCTCATTAAAATACAATAATCTTATAATATACAACCTTACTCTAACTGATAGAAAGGTTGTCTTTGATAAATCCATGTGACGAAGAATATATATATGTAGGACGGGATACGTACTCTCATCTACTTGAATGCTATTACATAATTTAAGTTATTACAAAATCGTATATAATTTAATTATAAATTGCTAATTTAATCCTTATATTTTCAATGATTGTTTCCTTATCCAAGAATTTGTAAATTTTGAAATATTAAAAGAATTAAAATCTCAAGAGTTTGAAATACAATACATAGTTGTTGATTTGATATATAAACTCATCAAATAAATACAAAATTAATTCATACACATTAATTATATAATCCATACCCATTGTCCGTGCATATAAGATTGGAAAATTCAAGATCTCTAGTCAACTATGAACTTATAATTATCAAATTTCCAAGAAAATGTATCGTTAGATTTTTAATTTAATTCATTATTGTAATCTGTGACTTTATGGAAGAAACAGACTTTTTCGTATTTAACACAAGGACAGGCCCAATTGTGAAGGGAGGATGCATCTTAGTTGAGATTGGCCCAATCTATGTATGTTGGGCTTAAGTTTCGACTTAGAAAGTGCCATTTATACCAAGAGCATAATGTGTCAAGTTTGTGTTAGCCACGTGAGAATCCAGAAGGAGTTGAAGCAAATCATGCACCCTTCATATAAGGTATAAAAACATAAAGGTGCGATTAAAAATTATGAAAAAAGATACTAAAGAGCAGTTTCACTTTTGTTGTTCTGGTATAGTTTTTTTTAAAAAAATTTATGTTTATGTTTATATTTTAAATAAAAATAAAACATATCTGTTTGTTAATATTAATATAGTTATTTTTTGTTAGTGATAATAGTTATATATTAGATAAAACTTAAAAGATTAAATATTTTTAATTAAATAAATTTATTTTAATCTCTTGTATAATATTTATTAATGAATTATTTTATTACATCCAAATAAAAAATTTAAAATAAACTTTTTACTTGAAAAATGATATTTATTTTAATTATTAAATTTATATATTTTGAAGATATTTTAATAACTATCACTTTCATATGTCATCGGACTTTAGTCCGACATTCAACATTTAAGTTGGGAATAACTTTTTCATTCAAATTCATAAATCATTTATTATCGGACCGTGGTTCGACATTTAATAGTCAAGTTGTATATACTTATTTCATCATGGTCACATATAAGTAGCACTTTAATATTGCATTCAAGCATTAGAAACTTCGGACCTTTATTGTCAGGAATCACACAATCAAATCACATTTGCATCTTGTTCATAATCACTCAATTCATAACATAAACAAAACAAATAATAAAGTAAGACCATCTAGGCTTACTCACAATACGCTCTAGATTAACATTAAATTTCACGACCTAGAAACGTCTAAATGTGGACATTTATTCTACACATCAAAATTATGCAATATACATAATATACCGCGTTACAACTTTGTACAATAGAATTCATTTATGCACAAATAAATATATGGACTATTTATTATTGAAACTTTTTAATAGCTAATAGTAAATAGATAATGCCACTTTTAATATTGTTTAATAATTTGTGAAAACAGAAAAAAACTAAAACTAAAACTAAAAAATTCAAATATAATTTTTTTTACAAATTTTGAAAATAAAAACAAAAAAAGAAACAAAAAGGAATGTTATGTGCAGTAGAGTTTCTATTTCGAATGAATTGAATAGTATTTGACAAATGAATAATCAAATTTAACCTTTTTAAATTAGTGGCTATTCTTTCATTCTCACAAAAGCGTTCTTTAACAAAATTTGCTTTTGTTAATTACTAAAAAATAGGAAATGGATTGTCTTATATATATTTTTATATTCAACTAATATAAAAAATATTAGTTACAGTGCACATATAAATTGGCCTCATAATTAAAACTTGTTCATATTATTTTGTGCCTATCTTATTTCATGAACATTAAATAAAAATTACTTGTTATTGTTGTTTTTGTGCCTGCCTTATTTCATAAGTCTAAATAAAAATTACTTGTTATTGTTGTTTTGTGCCTGCCTTATTTCATAAGTCTCTATTTATTTAATTTTTATAAGTCTTATTTATTGAACGAATAAATACTTATAAAATAAGATAAATATAGAGTAACAAAAACAAGCGACTTGTTATCTTAATAAAATGCAACTCACATAGTACCCTTTGATAGTTTTTTTTCTAACAAAAACAAAACTCAACTTAAAAACAGTTGCTGTACGTAACTAAAGTATATATATAAAGCCTCAAGTTAGTTGTTTTAAATGCAAAAAACGAAAATTTCAAGTTAAAAATGCAAAATTAATTTAACTACCTTTAGATTAAAGCTATTACAGTAAAACCTTTTGAGTCCTAAAAAATTATTATCTTATACGAAGTTATTA
>JANZLC010000002.1:10893060-10914492 GCA_026413385.1 Erythroxylum gracilipes | reverse complement strand
GTGCTTATGATTTGTTTGACAAGATTGATGCATTCATGATTTGTGCTATTGTGAATTGTTTGAAAATTTGAGAATTTCTTGAAATAAGTGTTTTACGATTCTTAAGTGTGAAATTACTATGACTTCGAAAATGTAGCATGGCAATGAGATTTTAAAATGGTTTTTGCTTATTTTTCTATTATAAACCTGTTATCCACGAGCTTTATAGCTCATCCCCCCTTTCCTCCCCGTCTCAGGTATTAAGGAAGAGATCGAGAGGTCCAGAGTATAACAACATTACTTTAGAAATTTTGAATACTTTGGAATCTATGTACTTTCAGTAAAATAAAAGGATTCGTCACTGTTCAAGGATTATTAGGTCAAGTAACATTTGTATTCTGGGAATTAAGGCATTGATGTATTAGGGTTGGAAATGTCATTTTAGTTTTGTACAGGATGCTTATCTTATGATGTAAATGATTTTTGGAGTTGTATGTGAATGTTTTGAGTTGATTTGATGAACTTTGATATAAATTGTGGCATTTTATTAACAAGTGAATTATAGAAAAGAAAGATATGGAGAATCAGATGAATTGAGGCAAGAAATTGAATTCAGGTATGATTTGTTTCATCAAGAGGTTGGATTCTGGAAACGGGATCCAACATATTTGGTGTCAAAACAAGTAAGGTATGATTCGTTTATGATGAGTTGGGTTCTAGAAACGGGGCCCAACATAATAGATGGGTTAAGTTACCTCATTAGCACATTAGGCAAGTCTATATATCTTGATGAAAATACAACTACATTAAAAAGGACATGTTAAACAATAATATATATATATAAGTTCAACTTGAGGATGAGTTCAAATAATTTTTCTCATGCTAAATGATGAAGGGAAGCTATCTTAGGTTGAAATAACCTTAAGCTACTGATGGACAACTACTAAATCAAATTCTACCAAGATCTAGATAGCTAATAAGAAAGTACTTAGTGCTGAAGAACATGATGAACTAGTTAATAAGGTCTTAGTTGCCCATCAAAAGGAATTAAGTCTGATTTTGGATACTCAAAGTTCCCTAATAAATAGGGCAAATGAAATGTCTACACAAAATATGATACTTACATTACGTTGGAAGTGCAGAAAGTCCAGTTAATACATATTGCTTCTATTAAAGTAAACCCTAAAAGACTTTTGATGGCCTCTCTTATAATTCAAGCTTTTATTTTTTCCTCATATCCTCATGCTTTCATTAAAAAGTCCCTACCAATTAAAACCTTACCACAAGTCACTTATATAACATCTTTTTCAAAGAATAAAGTTGGGAGAATGCCTAAGAAAAAAGCCTCAATTAGTCCCTCTTCTTATAGTTATATCCATCTTGACCTAGAACATGAGAATGATGAATTGTCGCTCTAAACAATAGGTTATTAGAAACTAAATTCTCTTTAACTAGTCTTTTAATAGGTTTACTTAAGACTAAAATGAAAGTTAATAGATTAAGAGAAACTTATTAGGTCTTTGACAATAATTGGAACTTGCTTACTAATTGTAATTCTTACTTTAATGACATCATTATTATTTCTTTTAATCATATTTTGTTGGAAAATGTTTCTACTTAAAATGCAAATCATATTCTTCAAATTGAATTTACCTCCCTTTAGTCTTTAGTTAAAATGGTAGCCCTATTTGTTTATACATCTAATAATACATCATTAAGGAAACTACTTCGATATGATATTTTCAAAATAAGTTTAAATAACTTCATGCCACATCTCATCTTAAGGGATTTCAAATGTAATATTTTTTGACATGAAATAAAGGGACCTATGATTCACAAGGCTTCCTCTTATGAAGACTTTAGCATATATATCAACCAATATGATTGTTTAGATCTTAAATACAAGGATCATCGTTTCACATAAAATAATAAGAAAAAGAGGCAATTGGTTTACAAGAAGGAAGCTAGATTGAACCACGAGTAACCCCTTGTAACTTCAAGTTTGTCCTAATGCTAGGTCAAACTTTAGTAAACCTTTATGCTTTGATCAATCACCAATAAAGGTTACTATAAACAAGTTGATCACTAAAAAACAAGCTCCTTTTATATTCAACAATTATAAGTTAGATATTCTAACTTTTAAAAAGTTTGTCTTGAAAGGTTTAGATATCCAAATGTAAGATTTGGGAATTTTAAATACATGAAAAAACTTTAAGCTATTAAACTGGAACTAAAAGAAAATTAAATATTATTGAAGTAATGAAAGCACTAGAGTTAGCTTATGACAATCTAAAGTTAACCATATTGATTGAGAATAGTCAAACAACTGCATTTAATTACTACAAATGCTTTTTAATAGTCCAAGTAATTTCCCCAATTCTATCATAAATCTAACTTCCTTTATATGTCAATATATATCTTAGGAAAAAATAACCCTCCTTTCTAAGCTTTTTAATAGATTCGATATCAAAGAAGCAATATTTAACCTTAATGCAAATAGGATCTTATTCTCGATGGCCTAAATGTCAAGTTCTTTTAGAAAATATGACATTTGATTAGAAATGCCATCTCTTTATACATTTTGGAATTTTTCTCTATTGGTTTAATGCTTATAGAGACCAATAAGACTTACTAAAACGTTGTTCATTGTCTTAATCAATAAGGAGCCCACTAAGCTACTTACGGGAGCTAAGTGAACCAAAAAAGGATACCATTTTTCTCCACACCTATTCACAATTTACCCTTACTCCCCTCATAGATAAGTAACGGAAGTTTAGATTTCACCATAAGTGCAACATTCATAAGCTTTTAAGCCTCTCTTTTATAGATGATCTTCTATATTTCAGCTAAGCTAATCTTAAATCTATTTAGTTATTTATAAATGGTCCAAAACAATTTCAGATATTGTCATGCCAAGCAATCAATCAATGTTAAGTTGCTATTATGTGTCAATAGGAAACCATAAAGCTACTAATGTGATAAAGCAGATAATAGGCTTCATCATTGTATAAGCTCCTATAAATTACCTAGTTGTTCCAGTAACCACTTTAATAAGAACCTATGTCAATTGCTTACCTTTATTTGAGATGAATAAAAGGATAATTGACAATTATAACAACTAAAATTTGTCTTTTATATGAAGATAACTAATTTATTCTATTTTGAATCGTATGCATATGTATTAAAGCTCTTATCTGACGTTGCTCTTGAATCTAGTCAAAGCTATCGAAATAATACTTAAGAACCTCTAATAGACAGGAAATAAAAATGAAACCCACAAAGCTAACATCAAATAAAATGAGGTTAGCTTGTCAAATAGAGGTTTGGAGTTCCAATTTATCAACTCAAAGAACATAGCAATGTTAGTTGCAAGGATTTGAAAGATTTTTAAGGATTATGAATCTCCATGGATCTAATAGATTCATATGCATTTTTAAGAGGTCAAGATTTTAGGATGATTAAATCCAACTCTTAAACCTCGTGGACTTTACAATAGATTCTAAAGTTGAGAGAGCCCAAGGATTTAGCTCAAAGTGACGGTAGGCAATAACAAAAGCACCTAATTATAATTTAGTAAATCCTAAAATTGGTTGTGGTATGATAATTGAAAAATTATTTCCATAATTCTACTAGCAATGATCGAATGATATGGATGAGACACAATTAAGGAAGATTCACCGACAAATCATGTTCAAAGATTTTATGAGTAATATTCAATTTGTAGAGTGTACAAAGATAGTCAAGATTCCAAACTATCTAATAAAGCATTTTTCATCCTTTAACTAACAATAAAACACATAAACAGACAAAGAATGTAATCTTTATATATTGAATATGTTGAAAATTATATATTTATACAATTAAGAAAATGAATTTCACTTTCTTATTCTTCAATTATTAGTTTTCTACACATATTTGATCTTTTTAGCTATACCTATGCAACTTATATTGCAATGTATATTAGTGGCCAAAAATTATGGAATGAACTACCAAGTTTAAAATCAGCAGTGAGGGAGACAGACGCTGCTTGTTTAGAATATTCTTAATATGTGCCATACATACCATATCAAAGAAAAGGAACACTAAAATATTCAAGAAGAAAATTACAAACGCTTAGGAATTCTATGACAATATGTTCAACTGAATTTGATTCAAGAAGGAAAATACAAATGCTTAGGAATTCTGTGACAATATATTCAACTGAATTTGAAAAATCAAGATAATCAAGAAATGAAAGTGAATCTTAATTCAACAATAGCTCTAAGAGGAATCACTAATATTTATTCTTATTATCTTTTGTTGTAGCTAATTTTCTTTCCCTTCGGTAGAACAATCAGTCAAGCCTCTAATTATAATGATTGTTCTCTTAGTTCTCAGTTTGTAAGTCAGACTTTGATTTATTGTTGAACTCTTATTTTTTAAAATATTATTTACCTTTTAAAAAGGATGAATTACAAAAAATCTTAAACTTATCTCAATTTTGTAATATTAGCCTGAGGTTGAAAAAGTGGTGCTAAAATATTTGAATTTTCATTTTTTGTGAAAATAGTCCGACATTAACCTTCCTCTTAATAGTGTAGATGTGCATTTTGTATAAGCCACGTGTATAATATTTTTCAACTAATTAATCTTTATTTAATTAAATCTTAAAATTTTCATAACTTAACCAAAGGTTTCAAACTTAACGTCATAGAAGAAAATGAACCTATGGTTGATGTTGATGTTGATAATGTAACATTAGTTGGTCCGAGGAAGGATAATGTTAAGATATGTGCTAAGCTATTTTATTGATTAATTTTGGGCATGATTTGTGATTGGACAAAGTTGAACATCTTTGGGATTTTGCTATGTTAAGTTATCTATCTTATGTAGGACTCTTATGTGAAGATTAAAATCCTAATGAGGATAGGATTTAATTGGAATCAAATCACCATATCTTGACTAATATAAGATGTAGTTGTTTGGCGATTTTTGGACTCTTATTTTGACAGCCTATTTTGGGATAATGGTTATCTAAGGAAGCATAAAATTTTGGAGATTTGGTTTGATTATTTGCAGTTGTAGTGTGGCTAGGATTTATGGGTGTTATGGGCTGAAGTGTTGCCATTTTTGGTGTGAAAAATGACAGGTAACTTGTGACTCGACAGTTGTGATTTTTGGGGTAACCTTGGATCATTTTTGTAGCTGATTTTGTGGGATATGATTCTAATTTGGTGCTACAACTTTCTGTCAAGGTTTCACGACCTTGTTGTTGGGTTAACCGTGGATCATGTGTGTTTTCTGTAGTTGCAATTTTTTTTTAATATTTTGAATAACCATTGAGGGTCGTATTGTGTTATTGATTGTGTTAATTTTGACAGATGTGTATTCTCCAACTTTGCAAGACAATAGAGGGTTATGTGATTTTGGTAGCTTCATTTTCTTTTATTTTTGAATGACCATTGAGAGCAATTAAGTAGCTGGTTTTTTTGGGGTTTACGTGAATTTTTAGTGATTGTTAGTTGTTTTCATGAAGTGTTAATTTGTGGTTGTTGGTTGTTGGTCGTGATTTGTGGGGTGCGAAAACTCTACAGGTTTTCGTGATTGTTGCAGCTATCACTTATGGTTGATGGTGTAATTGTTGTTGGGCTGATTGAGTGTTAATTGTGGGTGTTTTCAGTGGCTGTCAATAGTGGTGGTGGTGCGCATAAAATTTCAGCAACCATTGTGGATTTTGCAGCTCCAATATTTGTAATGTTTTGATGAAGAAACGTTTATATTTGTTAGTGATTTTTCTACTGCTATGTGTGGGGTGTTCCGGTGATAATATCGAAAGATTACAACAACGTTCTTTCATTAAGAAAGCAATATATTTAGGAGAGTTGCTTTTTATCTCAAGTATTGTCTTTGTTTATGTTGGTTATTGTTTAATCACTTAAATTGTCTATTTTGTATCATTATCATTAAACATTGTTGAGAAAATCTTTTGTGAGCTTAGTATGAGACAGTCATGCTATTGGGTGTGATTTGCTTTCATAGGTTGTTAGGATGAGGGATAGTGTTAAAGGCTGAGTGAGTCTATTCAATAAAGCCTTGTTTAAAACTATTTTCGTCAGGTGAAAGTGATTAAGCTTGGTTAGTGCCCCATAAATGTATGCAAGGTGTGCTAAACAACATTACCAAATCTCAGGTGTTGATTTGTTTATTTTATATTTAATTTTTCTATTTTCATTTGTGCTAGAAACAACTATGGCTGAACCAGAATTTTTGTAAAACTACATCCTTTTAGGATTTTCAGAAAACGATATCATTAATGAAGATGAAATAGTTGTATCCATAGTTAGTAAGGATGATTGTAATGGTTTGCAAAGTGACAAAGGGATGGATGTAGTTACACTTCATCTTAATATTGAATTCATAGTCAGAAAAAAGAGGAAGAAGCCTTTAGGAGAAGAATTAAAGTCTCTTAACTAGATATGTGAAGCTGTAAGAACCTTGTAGGCAATAACCAATGCTGAATATAAAGGAGAGAGATGGGATCAAATTTGGTGTCGAATTCAAATCTTAGTACTCATTATGTAGTTCTCTATACAAAAAGATAGAGAATGCAATTATGGGCAAGTTTAGGAGCAAGTTTACAAGTTCTTTCTTGAAAGTATATATAGCAAATGTGTTAATGCTTTAGAAAAATAGAGGAAAGAAAAAAGAGACTGATAAACTTGTAAAATGTACATTAGTATTATTATTCCTTCTAAGCTGAATATGTATACAAGTGTTTATTATAAGTTACATCATAATATCATTTTAAAAAGAAACTAATTGAAATAATTCTTGTTTGTTATATACAACTCATCTAACTAACTCTTTCCTTCTTCCATTTCTTCTTTGCTTCTAGAAGTATATTTCTATTTTCTTCCTCATTCTCCCATCAAGATGAGCATGATCAAGATGAATGTTGATCATTTTCATCTTGGCAATTGGAAATGTGAATTGAGATTATCTAAATGCCTTTATGAGAATGTCTATAATTTGCAGTTTATTTAGCACATCTTCCACTTTTACACTTCCTTCTTCAATCTTTTCCCTGATAAAGTGACAATCCATCTCAAAATATTTTGTTCTTATATAATGCAAAAGATTTCTACAGATTTGAATAGTGGATTGATTATCACAATACATCATAACTTTTCCTTCATATTTCCGTCTGAAGTCTTCAAGTAGATTCTTTATCTAAAGCACTTTACAACAAGTAAGAGTCACAGCTCTATGCTTAGCCTCGGTTGAGCTTGAAGCCATTAATAATTATTTTTTTAACTTTCCAACTAACCACAGCTACTCCATACAAAGCACAGAAACCAGATATGGATCTTCTAGTGTCTAGAAATTTTCCCTAATCACTGTCTATGTAACATTCTAGCTGTGTGTTTTTCTTCAATGTTTAGTATAATTCCCTAGCCTAATGTTCTTTCAAATATCTAACTACTTTCAAGGCTGCCTACTAATGTATAATAAAAGATTTGATCATGATTTGTGGTAAAACATGCTCTGAATAATTAAGGTCAAGTTTTGTAAAGGTGAGGTACATTAGTTTTCCAATAAGTTTTCTATAGGTTGATGCATCATCTAAAAAATCCTTTTCCATTTGTCTTAGTTCATGACTTGGTTTAGTAGGTATTGGACTTAGTTTTGCACCTAACAATTGACAGCGCGTCGTAACGCTAATTAAAATTAAAATAACTAGACTACTACTGTAGCAGTGGTGAGTCTAGGTCGATCCCACAGAGAGTGCGTGTAAAGTTTAAGAAATGAAATTAATCGGTGTTTACGAAAAAAGGGGGGTTTTGAATTTTTCAAGAAGAAAATAAAATAAAACGATTTTTTAAAGAGGAAAAATAAAAATAAAACTAACTAATAAAAACAAAGTAAAGAAAACATGCAATAAAATAATAAATGTGGGGAATTTGGTAGGGACCCGGCCTAGACCCTAATCAAGCATATTTCATTAATTTGATGTTCTTTAACCTCTCCTAGAAACTATTAATCCTGGGTTAAAAATTAACCCGAGTTTTCTCTTAGGTTTTGTTTAATCAAGATACGATCGTTGATTAAACCTAACCACCTAACAACCTAGGATACGATCTCTAGATTTAATTAGATAGTAGCATAACGAATTAGGAAAACTGATTAATCAAGGCAACAACCACATACGATGCATCATTTAACCTCGGTCATGTTATCCTTAATGATTACGAATCATTAGTCGCTACACATAAATTTCAACATAATAATTACGGATTATATTGAAATTCTAGCAATGGGTTTTACAATTAACAATCCAATGAACGCATTAAAATCATCAATCACAATATCCAATAGGTTCATACATAAATAACCGAATAATTACGAAAATCCGATTATCCATACAAAAACCCAATTAATTAAAATAGGATAACACAATCAATTCCTAATGAGAGAATGAAACAACAAAATAATTAAAATAATACTTAACCCGGGTCATCGGCGTCGATTTTACCTCCGAACTGGCGTCGGAATGTCTAGCTTTTCATGGATCTTTTTCGAAAAATAGCTTCAGCCACCATTCAATATCCCTAGCCAAAAACCTCTTTGATTTTGTCCTTAATTAATTTATGCCTAAATAACATCACCTTCTCATTTCACTACTGCTCTCCCTACTGTGCTTCTTCACGCCTGAGCCAGTAAGCCACAGCAGCAGTCCACGCCCCAGCTACAAACCGGAAGCTCAAGCTCCTACAGTGTGCTGCGCCGGCGTCCACAAGCTGCTGCCCTTCCCTGCTCAAGCGCCACCCACACCTCACTTTTAGCGCTAATTTATTCCTTGTTTGCGCCTCTGTTTCTTGTCTGGCGGCCCTCCTCTTTGCGCTCACGTTGTTCCCTACTTATTCTCCTGTGTGTGCTTCCCTTCAAAGGACGCCACCTGTTCCTTTATTTTTAATCGCCTGCTTGCGTCTCCTCTTGTTCTTCTCTGCGTGCTTCAATTAATGCGTCACATGTTGTTCGTTCTAGACAATTAATTTGTCTCCCAAAATGATGCCACCTATTGCTTTGATTTTATTTCTTCTCTTGTGCGACCCTTATATAACAATTTAATTTTTCTGCTTTAATTTTGCTCCTCAAAATGACGCTTGCTGTTGCGTGTGTCGCCATTACACAATAAAACCCTCTGGCTCTTGCGTGATGTGACAAATAAAATGCAAACCATCCCTTGTTGATTTTGCGCCTGCTCTACGTTGCTCCACTGTGGCTCTAGCGTCTACTGCTTCAATTTAATTTACTAGGCCAATTTGCTCTCCACACTGTTCAGATGATAAGACATTTAATTTGCAACCTCCCCAAGCCTTCTCCATGCGTTGTCTCCTTCAAAAACGATGCCACTTGGGTCACGCTCCTATTAAAATTTATTTCTACAGCCCTTTGTCCTGTGCTTATAACGCGTGTCCTTGTGCTTTGCGTGCTTCTCTTCTCTGTAGCGTGGATGGGCTGCTCCTTGTATCTTTTCCATGTCTCTTTCCTTTTGTTATTATTATTTTTCTTTTTCCTCCATGAAGCAAGTAGATATTAATCTTCGAAAAATGATCCATATGTTACGCTTTCGACTCACTTTAATTTCTTTGCTTTCGAATTGTACCTAAAAATAAATATGAATTAAAGTGAGTATTTTAATTATTTTTGTATCAATAATGGCTAAGTGAAAATAATTAAAAATATCAACAATTAAGCCCATATCAAATACCCCCACACTTAGCTTTTGACCCTCCTCGGGCAAAATATCCAAATTAAGCTCAAAGACCCGAAACATTTACTCAATTCTTATATTTTCCAAGATAATATAATCATAACCAAAGTTGAGTGGCTTTCAAAAACCAGAGCAAGAAATCAACATTCTAAGCTTTTACTCATGATCAATCAACATTTAATATCTTCAAAAACTGAGCAATCTAATGGTAGACTCGAAAAATGTGTTTAACTAAAATATATCTACGGGTACACTCAATGCCATTCAAGATCATGACAGTCCACAACTTTGCATATTATTTCATTTCTCCACCACTAATGTTCAAATGCAAAATCATGAATCAAATGACTTTTCAAGGTTGTAATGTGGGCAAAGGTAAGGTGAGATAAATTTGGGTCAAGTAGCACGAAAGCCATTAAAGCTAGTGAAACAAAAATAACACTCAATCAAGAACTGGGTACCATCAGCTATGACAAATGCAAAAATTAAATTTCACAATCCCATTCAGCTCTCACACCCAAACTACATGAAGCATATCCAATCCGAAGGAATCACTCATATAACTGTATATCAATGAAATCACAATAGTGAAAACCTTCCAAGTCAACCTCCACCTCATATTCAACACACTCAAATAACTCAACCATTACAACTCTAGGAAGATGCATGAACCAAAAATAACTTTTCAACACATATGCAATTCTTCCTTAACACATTTATTTTAAGCATTTTTGTATCAATAATTGCTAAGTGAAAATAGTTAAAAATATCAACAATATCAATATTTTATTCCACCAATACTCTCATGTTGTGTTGGACCCACAAGATCTAAGTGAATCAACTCAAGTATATGAAATGAGGTAAGATATCTGACCTTTTTGTATGGTACTCGCTGCTGTTTTCCCATCTGACATGCCCTGCAAACTGATGTCCCTTCTTTGTTCATTTTAGCTAAACCCCTCACAGCCTCCATTTTTGTTAACTTGCTTATGACATCAAAGTTCAAGTGTCCAAGCCTTTAATTTCACAACTTAATGTTATTTTCATGAGCAGCCGACTTACATGTAGTTATGACTTGCAGCATGTAACAGTTGTCAGCTGATCTCTTCCGACTCACAATGCATTCACCTTGTTCAGTAAGTACCCTACATTCATCACTTATGAATTTAACTAACAACCCATCATCACATAGTTGGCTTATACTTACTAGATTTGCTTTCAACCTATCGACATGAAGCACATTCTTGAGAGGAGGCAAACCATCCACGCATAATGTTCCTTTACCAATTACGGAAGCTTTCTTTCCATCTCCGAAGGTCACATGACTGTCCATATAGATCTAATAATCAGTTAAGTAGGTCTTTTCTCCCGTCATATGATGTGAACATCCACTATCAAAGTACCAACCATGTTATAATGTTGCCTTCATCAATGTACATGCTACGAGGGCTTGCAACTCACTTCTTTTTACCCAAGAATATCTAGATGTTGAAGGTTGGTGTTGAAATGTTTGTGAATTATACATATTTTTTCAGCCTTGCTTTCTTTCGAACAACATTTGTAGCAACTGATAACATCTTGGCCTTATGTGCCCAACCACCCCACAAAAATGACATGTGGGTATGAATCTTCTACCTTTTTTCGGTCCTTCTATCTCTTGGGGTGATCTGACTATGTCAGAATTTTCTTGATTAACTTTCGAAGACTCTCCTTTGTATCCAATGCCTTTGAAGTTTTCTTTAGCCTTACAGGTTTCAATCAGCTTATTCAATTTTTCCGTGCCTCCATTTAACATCCTCAATCCCTTCTTAGTACTTATTAATTTCATTCTCTCGTCACCAAGTTCATCTGAAGTCATTGCAAGCTTCTTTTCTTATTCTTGTATGGTATTTTCAGATAAAGATTCTCTTCTTTCAAACTCTCATTCTTTTCCTGCATTTTCATCCATTTCTTATACAAAGCCTTGTAATTCTCATAGGTATCCCCAACTTTATCATCAAATCCACTTCTATCACTGTCGTAGTCTGATATTGAACCCTGATCTGAACTGATTTTGAAACTTTCAAATTTTCTCCATGTTCTGTTGTCGGTTACTTTCTTCTCAGTTGCTACTAAACAAGTAACTGGACTTTTGCTGTGTAATACAACCAGAGAAGCATTATTTGCCAATTCCTCTTCACTGCCAAAATCACTCTCAGAATCATTTTCACTCCAGGTGGTGGTGAACTTTCCTCTTTGTTTCTTCAATGTGTTAGCACACTCGGATTGAATGTGACCAAACCCCTGACATTCATGACACTGAATTCTTCTTGCCTTCTGTTCGCCTTTTTATGCTTTGACTTGTTGTCTTGGATTGTTACTAGATGAACTCCCATCGTATTGTCTAGAATCAGGTCTGTCTTTCTTCATTCTTTTCAGCCATTTACCGAAATTTCGAATGAGCAAAATCATGTTTTCATTCTCATCTGATTCATCTTCCGCATTATTCACATTCTTTCTAGCTTCCACCTGCAGTGCCAATCCTTTGCTTCTTTCTTTCTTACCTCTTAAGAGATTCATCTCAAAATTTGTGAGAATGCCAATAACTTTTTCCAATGATAAATTATCAATATCATGAGCCTCCTCTATTGCTGCAATTTTTTGAACGAATCTCGATGGCAGCGATCTCAGCGTTTTCTTAACCAATTTCACATTAAAGTACTTCTTTCCCAATTGATGAGCTTGATTCACAATATCTCTCAATTTTTGTGAAAGTCTCCGATAGTTTCATGCTCATCCATCTTCAGCTCTTCAAACCGCACAACTAGCATTTGTAGTTTCGAAGATATCACGGATTTTGATCCTTCATGAATGGTTTGCAAAACATCCCAGGCTTCTTTTTCTATTTCACACACTGAAATCATAGAGAAGCATCCTTCATTAACAGCACTGAATATCGCATGCATCGCTTGTGAATTCCCTAGTGCAATTTCTTCTTCCTATCTAGTCCATTCAGATGGATCATTCTGAATTATCTCTCCTTTATCATCAACAATCATTGGATGAGTCCAACCGTGTACTACCGAATGCCAGGCTCTTTTCTCATAAGCTTCAATAAAGAATTTCATCCGAGATTTCATGGTGGTCTGGTAATTGACGCGCCTTCCCTTGTAGCCATGTCTACAAATCAAGGATCTATACCAACTTGCTACCAAGTTCTGAACTGGTAACCTCTCTCTGTTACTAATTGAAATAACTAAGTGATGAGGTATTAGGCATACACTTCAAAAATTTCTTTACACAAGCAATAAGAGAAACCTTACAAATGCAAAATAAGAAAAACACTGACGTTTGGTAACACGGTTCGGCACACTTGCCTACGTCTGCGGGACCCTCACCTAGATTAATTACTTTCACTGTAGTTCACAAAAAATTACACAAATTGATCTACCCCGTACCACTCAATCTATGTAACTAACCCACAACCTAACTACCCGTGAAAGATCTTCACGCTCGATAACACGACCGACTCGTGTTAACCTCGTCAGAGGATTTTCCTAACTATTTTTGCTCAAACTCAAGAACAAACAAAACAAGGAAAAATAAACTCCCACATCAGAAGTTGTCCACAGACATGAACAAGCCATGGCACAAGTTCATCATACAACCATCAACACTGAAATCTCCTTTATGCCGCAACTAACATACTACTTCAAGGACCCAGAAAAATCAGCAACTTTTCATAATTCGTATACTATTTATTAGAGATAAAAACAATGAAGAAGAGTTGCTCTAAGACACCCACGCAATCAGCTCAATAGAGGATAAAAGAAAACAGAATAGCAGCTAATCAAAATATTCACCATAAGTCGTTCTCACCAAAGAAAATCAGAACATATGCGCAGCCAATCTCAACTAAAACTTCAGTTCCACGTGACCTTCACAATTTCAGTAACACACACTCACTAACAAGGTTTTCTTGATAGACTCCTTATTAAACAAGGACAATATATGAGATTCTATTTTTAACACCGAAAATTCTGCTTATATGGTTATATGGAATATGACTCCGATTTAAATCCCAAGCAACATCCAATTTCAAAAAGATACAATCTCTAATTAAACCATATCTTCAAGAATTATGGTAATTCCTATGTCCAATAAAAATGCCAAAAATAAAGATAGGATATATTTAGAATACATCCTAACAATATTAATTTTCTTTCTCAAAACCTGATTCTGAAATTGAACTTATCAAAAATGGGGTGTAAACCTCATCATCAAGATCAACTTACAATAGCCAAATGATGAGAAAGATTTGACACAAAGTAACAAAAATGCAGTCATGATGTAACTCATGCTCATGCTTTTAAACTTAAACCTAAAATATGTGACAGATTAAAATCATCAATCTTAAAGTAGGCTTGCGATTGGATTATACATGGGAGAAAACTATATATATGGAATAGGTTATAGTTGGGTTGGTCATGCTAGGCCCAGGCCCAGGCCCATGCATAGACAACCCATTCATAGATGGTGACCTCCCATTCTTAGATGGAGACCTAAATCCTCTAAGTATTTTTCAAATAAAAGCTCATTACCTCATCATGAAAAAGGGTATAACTTTCGAGAACCCTAGTCTTCTTTATTCCTAGCCACCAAAACCCTCACAAAAAGACTAACTTGAGTATTAGAGGGGCCTACCGGCAATCAACCCCTGGTATGCCTTGTTGTTTTGTAGGTATCTCTAAGCCAAAGTCAACCAATCTCATGGATCCAAGCAGCAGCGCCCAGCCCCATCAAAATCAGACAGAATCAGTTGGCGCCCACCGTGGGGCCGGACATCAGGGCACCACGTCTAGAACCACTCAGATAAGTCAAGCGGTAGCAGCCAATCCTGATGTAGCTGCCGTCGCGGAACTTGTGTTGCAACGAATAGGCTTGCGATTACCCGTTGCCCTTCTATTGACGCTGCCTCAACCTGTCACCCAAAACCCTAGTGTAGATGAGCTACTGCAGAATAACCACACACAATCTTGACACCCAGATGATCAACCACAACCTCAACACCGAGATCAAGAAGAACAGAGCATAGCCCTGGAGGACAACGCCGGAACCACTTCGCACCCTGCACCACAACAAATCTCCCTCACCTAAAGACAAATAGAAGAAGCGGTCGATCTATTGATTCTCCAAATCTTACAGTCTCAACCAGAACTGTAGCAAACCCCCGCTCGGCAGATTGGTGTGATGGCCGATCAGCACTCTGCTGAGGTCCTAGAAAAAAAAGTGGACGATCGAATCAATATGGCCATGAATTCCCGTCCGGGTCACCCATCAACACAGTGCAGCTCTCCTTTCATCCTGGAGGTCCTGGATTGCCTCCCAGCGGTCGGTACTAAGATACCAACGCCTGAAAAATACACTAAAAAGACCGATCCCCTCAACTATCTGCAGCACTTTCAATCAATGATGAACCTGTATTGTGTTCCTGATGCCATTCAATGTAACGCCTTCTGTACAGCCTTTCAAGAAGGAGTCCGAAGATGGTTCAACAGCTTACCCCCACGTTGCATAACAAGTTTTGAGAATTTTAAGCTGCTATTCCTCAACCAGTTTGCTACAAGCAAACGGCCACAGAAGACTGCCTTGGAAGTGATGCAGTTGACCCAAGGAAGGAACGAAAGTTTGCGGGAGTTCATCACTCGGTTCAACAATGAAGCTGTTGAAGTCCCTGACCTCAATTGCTCGAGGGATAAAGAGTTCAAGAAATCGTTGGCCCTCAATCAGCCCAAATCCATTCAAGAGTTAATAAATCGGGCGGATAAGTATATTTAGATAGAGGAAGTATTGAAAAACACAAAACGGAGAGCGAATGACCGCTGGCCGAGCAGTAGAGCCGATGATTCACACAAACGGCAGAAGGATCATTCGACCTAGAGAAAGCCGATCGATCGACATGACCCACGACGTGAGTCAAAATAACATGAACGAAGGAGGGAGGCAGAACAGGAATACGGACGACCGAGCGACATAAAGATCGGTGGTTATGTTCTTAGAAAGGCCGAGGCGGCTGGAAAACATCCTAGGAAGCTCGGTCAGACATGTGAAGGACCTTATCGAGTGGTCAAACAAGCCAGACACGGCTCTTACATCCTGTGCGATACAAACTGCAAGATACTATTGAGGCCCTGGAATTCTCAAAACCTAAAGACGTTCTACCAATAGATAAGCTTTATTTTAGTTCGCTTATTTCTTTGTTTTGTACTTTATTATAGCTTATGCTCTTGTACACGCAACTTGTGGGTACCTTTTTCCTGCCCCTATCAGTCAGGTTTTTTAATGTCCCACGCCCTTATCATCATCAATAAAGGAGTTTTAAATTTCTCAGCAAGAAAAATCTCGTTAAATTGGGCTAAGAGGAGAAAATTTTACCAACTGATCGACCTCAACATCGTTCAGCCAGGTTGACAAGACAAGATCCTTGGAACCCTCGGCCTCATCATAGGTCGACCTCAACATCGTTCGGCTAGGTTTCCAAGACAAGATCCTTGGAACCTTGGCCTCATCATCGGTCGACCTCAACATCGTTCAACCAGGTTGCCAAGACAAGATCCTTGGAACCCTCGACCTCAGCATCGGTCGACCTCATCATCGTTCAGCCAGGTTTCCATGATAAAATCCAGCCAGGTTTCCATGATAAAATCCTTCGAACCCTCGGCCTCGGCATCGGTCAACCTCATCATCGTTCGGCCAGGTTGCCAAGACAAGATCCTTGGAACCCTCGGCCTCAGCATCGGTCAACCTCATCATCGTTCGGCCAGGTTGCCAAGACAAGATCCTTGGAACCCTCGGCCTCATCATCGATCGACCTCAATATCATTCGGCTAGGTTGCCAAGACAAGATCCTTGGAACCTTGGCCTCATCGGTCGACCTCAACATCGTTCAGCCAGGTCGCCAAGACAAGATCCTTGGAACCCTCGGCCTCAGCATCGGTCGACCTCATCATCGTTCGGCCAGGTTACCAAGACAAGATCCTTGGAACCCTCGGCCTCAGCATCGGTCGACCTCATCATCGTTCGGCCAGGTTGCCAAGACAAGATCCTTGGAACCCTCGGCCTCAGCATCGGTTGACCTCATCATCGATCGGCCAGGCTGCCAAGATAAGATCCTTGGAACTCTCCGCCTCATAATTGGTCGACCTCATCATCGCTCGGCTAGGTTGCCAAGACAAGATCCTTAGAACCCTCGGCCTCAACATCGTTCAACCAAGTTGCCAAGACAAGATCCTTGGAACCCTCGGCCTCATTATAGGTCAACCTCAACATTGTTCGGCCAGGTTTCCAAGACAAGATCCTTGGAACTCTCGGCCTCAGCATCAGTCGACCTCATCATCGCTCGACCAAGTTGCCAAGACAAGATCCTTGGAACTCTCGGCCTCATCATCGGCCGACCTCATCATCGCTCGGCCAGGTTGCCAAGACAAAATCCTTGGAACCCTCGACCTCATCATCGCTCGGCCAGGTTGCCAAGACAAGATCCTTAGAACCCTCGGCCTTAGCATCGGTCGACCTCAACATCGTTCGGCCAGGTTGCCAAGACAAGATCTTTGGAACCCTCGGCCTTATCATCGGTCGACCTCATCATCGCTCGGCCAGGTTGCTAAGATAAGATCCTTGGAACCCTCGGCCTCAGCATCGGTCAACCTCATCATCGCTCTGCCAGGTTGCCAAGACAATATCTTTAGAACTCTCAGCCTCATCATTAGTCGACCTTAACATCATTCTCCCAAGTTGCCAAGACAAGATCCTTGGAACCCTCGGCCTCAGCCTCGGTCGACCTCATCATTGCTCGGCCAGGTTGCCACGACAAGATCCTTGGAACCCTTGGCCTCATCATCGGTCGACCTCAATATCGTTCGGCCAGGTTTTCAAGACAAGATCCTTGGAACCCTCGGCCTCAGCATCAGTCAACCTCATCATCGCTCAACCAGGTTACCAAGACAAGATCCTTGGAGGCCTCGACCTCATCATCGGTTGACATCAACATCGTTCGGCCAGGTTTCCAAGACAGGATCCTTGGAACCCTCGACCTCATCATCGGTCAACCTCAACATCGTTCGGCCATATTACCAAGACAAGATCCTTAGAACCCTCGGCCTCATCATCGCTCTGCCTCACCATCATTCGGCCAGGTTCTTACGCATCAATCAACCATGATTCTTTCAAATCTCACGATCGAATGATGTGTATCGTACGTGAAAAGACCCCTGATACGAAACTGATGACAGTCTAAGCTTCATTCACAGAATTAAGGAGACAATGAAGGACTTTCAAACGAAGCTCTTGTTCCATCTTTGTTGCAAAATTGGCATTAAGTACTTCTCTCTTTATGTCCTCATTATTGAGCCACAATGCTCGGCACTCTTCTTCCAACTCATCCCTTGACACGATCATTATGAGCTTCTCCTCCTCCATCGAAGCAAGTTGAGCTCCCAAAATGTTCTTCCTCTCCTCCGCCTCTGACAGTTGAGCTCTTGAAACGCTGACTTGACTAAGAAGATTTTTAATCTCCTGGTCCATCGCTCGGGAGACTTCAGAGGCGCGCACCAAATCCTTTGCTAAACTGCTCACGAAGCCATCCATCACCTCCTTGTCACCTAGCGAATCCAAAAACTCTTCGTCTGCATGAGGAACAACCTTCTGGGCAACATAAAGAGCAACATCACTGTCCGTAAGTGACACAGTCTTGCTTAGACTAATCGTGGACACCCACTTTTCGGAACTGGGCTCTCGTTGCTTCCCCTTACCTTTGTCCGATCAGCAGGGCGACCGTTCGACATTCCGAGCGGTTTTCTTCCTTTTGAGCAGTCACTCTACCTCACTCTCCATAACCGCTCGGTCCTCACTTGCCACTTGGATCAGCAGTGCCTTAGACTGTTCAGACACAGTCGGCTGATCGAGCGTTGTAGACTATTTCGGTACTATTGACTGAGCGATATTCTTGCTTCGCTCCTTCACCTTCAAGGCAGGCCTTATACCACCGATCGAGAAAAAGCTGTCTGAAACAGCAAAGTAGCCTCCCAAATTTAATGCACTGATTAGACATTGATGTCCGATCGTTCGTGCCTATCACGAGCTATCATGCAGATGAGCCACACAGTCCTTATGTACTCCTTCGACCCTTCTCCATGATCAGACTCGAGGAGTAGGGGGTCTTATGGTTGGGTCGATCGTGCTAGGCCTAGGCCCAGGCCCAAGCCTAGGCTCAGGCATAGACAGCCCATTCATAGATGGTGACCTCCCATTCTTAGATGTAGACCTAAATCCTCTAGGTATTTTTCATATATAAGCTTATTACCTCATCATGAAAAAGGGTACGACTTTCGAAAACCCTAGTCTTCTTTATTCCTAGCCACCAAAACCCTCACAAAAAGACTAACTTGAGCATCGGAGGGGCCTACCGGCAATCAACCCCCTGTGTGCCTTGTTGTTTTGCAGGTATCTCTAAGCCAAAGTCAACCAATCTCATGGATCCAAGCAGCAGCACCCAACCCCATCAAAATTAGACAGAACCAGGTTAAATCTCATTTAATGGTCCAATGAACTAAGATCTCTCATTATTTTATAAGATGGAGATACGTGACATTATCCTATATACCTATGACCAGTATGAAAATAAATCCCTATTCTACGAATGAGGTCACATTTATCATACTCGCCAAATATCATATTATCATTATACCTAAATATGCAAGTCATCAACTTCTTATCCTTAGGAAAGCATAAGACCTTCAATATTATCAATAACTTTATCATTAGTGCTAATAAACTAAAACTAACAATTACATAATTAATTCTTTACCTTCTTTCTTTTTATTTTTATATTATTAAAAAAATTCATTTTCTATTTGAAATCACTAACTTATTTCCAAATCACTTTAAACCTAGTTATGTATTTTTTAACCTAATGATTTCCTAATTTTTCAAATGCTTGTCACAATACAAATATATAATGTGATATCTGATCATACTAGGAACTGATTTTCTATGAACCCAAAGTGGATCATCAAATTTTCCTGAAAAACCTATAATGTGATAGGCTTTAAAGCTCCATCCATTTCCCATAAAGATGAATACAAACATATGTAAATTAATGTTTATTTTGTTCTTTACATTTGATTCACTGCTCTAATGCTTGATTATTTTATGAATGATGTCAAGTTCATGACCAAAACTGTAATATTTTCTAAGTGGTGCATCTATAGAGATTTACCAACATAGAGCTTGTCATGAAAGGGAAACAATAGCTTTAAGCTGATAGACGGACAAATAACATTCTTTAAGTATGCATGAAACCAATAAACAACAAGAAGAGAGCAATTTTCAGCTCAAATCCGCTATTCCGCTTGTATTATACGGGGTTTGACATGTAATAAAATGTACCACAGTTCACTGAAAGATGAAACCAGAGATATGTCAACAATAGAGTGAAAGGGAGGAGAGATTGGTAAACGGTAATGCTACATGCTAGGGACACCGTAAAGATGGAAGAACACTAAAAATGGAAGAGTTGTGGATGGATTGATTGTTGATAGGAAGATTAAATAAAGGTATCAGGGGAGGGGCAGAGTGTTGGAACCCCACCCGGATGAGTCACGTGTCCGACGTCCTGCATGACATCTAGACGCGCATCCCACGAGGGAGGGATTCCTCACCACGAAAGAAAACCTCAAATCAAACTTAATTTAACATCATCCGAACAAAACTTGATCAATTTACCCTAATTATCCTCCAATAAAACTTGATCTGCTTAGGGCCCACAACTAAATCCGATTCTTAAGCTAATACGAAATTCCATATTTCTAGGTCAAATAAAAGCAGAAAATACCTCAATCGGATCTTTCTAGATCACAAAATCACCCAAAAATGGAATGGTACACAATACCGTTACATACTTAGCTCGCTTTTATTTTATCCGAAACTTCTAAATTTGCAGGAAAAGAGTAGAAAATCGGTTTAGAAAAATAATGTTTCGAAAACCATGTCAAACGGAGGTCAATCGAAAGAGTTATTAGCGAAAAAGTGAGTTTAAGTATTTTAAAATACAGAATTTCCAATATTCATAACTTGTTATCTAGAACTCAGAATTGTTGAAAATTGGTGCGAAAAGAAAACTGAAGGAAAACTCTACGACTTTAAGAAGTATGTAGAACCTAATTTGGCCCTTTAAGGGGTCCAAAGTTGCTGCAAAATTTCTGCCCAATTGAGAAAATTTTCCAAACAAGATCCAAAGTTTAAAAATTCATATCTTTTGGTACAATAGTCGAAAAATGTCATATTTTACCTCGATGGAGAGATAAGAAGGTGCTGTAAAACTTTCATGAAGGAAGCATGACTCAATTCAATCATTAAAAGGGGTAAAACTTTGCTTGAAGTTGCTGCCACAAATGACCAAATGAACAGTACTCATGAACAGTGACAACAATCTTCCAATGCCCATAACTTCTTACTCCTAACTCTAAACGTGACACATTATACTTTATGGAAAGATAAAAAGATTTTCTACATCTTTCAAGAAGGGAGTAAACATCAATTCAATCATTTGAAAGGGGAAAAAACACCCCTAAAGCTGCTGCCTACATGGTTACCAATGGAACAGTAAATTTTTACCAAATGAACAGTGACTGTCATCATATCAGCTTCATAACTTTTTATTT
>JANZLC010000002.1:10850399-10881685 GCA_026413385.1 Erythroxylum gracilipes | reverse complement strand
AATAATAATAATAATAATAATAATAATAATAATAATAATAATAATAATAATAATAATAATAATAATAATAATAATGTCTTAAAAAAATCATCAGTTTCAAACTGTGTTACACTCAAGCCACCTTGTATTAGAGGGAATGAAAGCCTCCTCTTTTCACTGTAAATAAGAGGACGAAAATTACCCACAAGCATGTACCAACACCACTTTCAACAACTTCTTGAGATTGTTAACGTAATCCTTGCATTGTATACATCACAAACAAGTGGCACAAGGCTCTTAACAACCAAGCCCTTTCTTGGAGGTGGACCTCTCCCTTTAGGTTTATCTTTTCTGTTCTTGAGTCTTTCCGTTGCAGCCTGCCTCAACTCTACAATGGGTATTGGAAATGGCTTCATTTCATTCTTTGAGTAATATTAAGGAAAATCAGCATTTGAGAAAGTTCACTTGTGATCATTAATGTTTGTGATTGACGTAACTTCCTTGATGTGATTTTACACGTTAACTAATCTAAGTTTACCATTGTTATACTGAAGCAGAAAACACAAGGATACTTGCAAATAATGAAGGAAACCAAGACCTGGGCAATGGTTAAATTTGACAAGCTTCAACTTTTTCTGATAAGAAACCGTAAAGGCGCCAACTTTGGCAGGGAAAACTGTTTGATTCCCAGCGCAACAGAGCCATGAAAAAGGAATATGCACTTTATAGAACCTCACTAAAAGGGTCAAACATGTGAATACGGTTACAAGAAGAGCATTACAGGAAATGTGAATCAGCTGTTGTATAAATGCTGCTTACAAGCAGTTGCTATAAAATTAGCTGGTTAGGTTGAATCTGATAACCCGACCAGCCAACAACCATGCAAAACTAATAACTTTTTGATAAAATCAATAAGCTAATTTTGGTTAATCAATTAAAAAATAGCTGATCAGCCAATAACTAAAAAGGGCCAAAAATTTAAAAACACTTTTAATTTTAACTATATTTTATTTTACAATAAAAAGTATTTATGCATATAAATATTATTTAAAGTATATTAAATAATATGCAAAGCACAATATATTAAATATTATATAATTTTAAACCATATGAAACATAAATGAAAATATATCTAACCAAATCTTTTACATAGATTATAACATAAGTAAACTAATATTGAAAATAAATATTAAAACATATAAAAAATCAAATAATAATATGTAAATCTCAAAATAAATATCAAAGTTGAGTAAATAGTTAAATATATAATAAACGGAAAGATGAGTTTGTGGGTATTGTGAGAATTATGTTTAAAAAATAAGGACAAAAGAGATTAAAAATAGGCTCATTAATTAATCCGAAAAATTTACCTGAAAAAGCGTTTTTCTTAAAAAAACTTTTTTAAATAATATCTATTAAAAAAATAATAGATATCTATTAAAAAAAACTTTTTTATTTTATAATTAAATACTGATTTTTTTTAAAAAAATCTTTTGTAATAAAAAAATACTTATGTTCTTCCTAAAAATCCATCCAAAGAGGTAATTTTAAGAATCGTGGTAAACTGATCGTAGATTGTAACACGAGTAAGAGTAAAGCAGAGTCCTTTCAATAAGATATGTCAAAAGGGATACCGCCAAAGTCCTTTGTTTAGCACAACGTCATTAATCTGTACTACAAAATTCAATGTATTAGTGTATAAAATTCCGCGGTTTGCGAAAAATTGGAGAGAGCTTATTATATGTTATTTTTGTATTTTTACAAAAAAATTATTATTTTTATAACTTTTTACTGTATAAACATTTTTTTGAAAATTGGGCCATGAAATATAGGTGCGATTAAGCCCAAACATTGATCAGAATCTCGACTGCCAAGTGTCAAAGCCCCACAACACCGGCCAGTCAAAGAACACAAATGTGCGTGTGTCCGACTTTCTTCGTCCTGGGGACTTCGGAGTGTGTTGTGTATGTTTACTGTTTATAATATTGTTCCCTGTTTGATCTATACTGTATTGTGATGACAATCCCAATAACATCTGACATGCTCCGTCTTGTTTGATCCTAAAAATAGATTCCCTGATTCGTCCGTCTGTTCGTGTGAACAAGAAAACCAAGTTTTCGGTAGAAGATAATGCTATTTAAAGGTAGGGGAAGATTTCTCACCTTCTTTCTACACAGAACCTCTCTTCTTGCAAATTGAAACGAGGCCATCCCCATCCCGTTGGAAATTAAGAAGAGGTCTGTTGTCCTCTTTTATTTGGGCTATAAGTTAACATTGGATACGGGCATTATTATGCTTTTTCTTTTTCCTTTTTATTTGTTTCATGTTCTTTCATTGGTTTGTCAAGTGCTATGAGCATCGCTACTGTATCCAATTCCCTCGTTGTGTTCAAATAGTGGGTCTTAGGGATGTGGTTATGGAAATACACCCAACTTGGTCTTGTTGAGGAGTTTGTCTGAGTGACAGTGTGGTAGTGTGATTACGCGTTTCTATTTTACTTTGAAGCACTGCTGAATTTGTACCATGATTTAGTTGTTAGTGGGATTGCAAATGTTGAACTTGAAGGTGTCTATTAGTAGGCGGAAACAACATAAGGGTTCTTTTTTGGTTAGCCAGAGATACGAGTTCAAAGGATTGTTAGAAGGTTAATAATGTTCAGGCCTTCAAGATTAAATCCTTACTATGTTATGACCTCGTACTTTTCAGAACAAAGCTGATTACAGTATCGGGTTTGTGAAACTTCGAGAGAGTTTGATGGCCAATAGAGATATTGGTTGGATTTGTTAGTGGAGGGGAAGAGGTGAATGAAGACTGGTGCCTTGAACCACATTGAATTCGAGTACCAGATGTAGTTCCCGTGTTAGTTTCGTTTAGACTCATAATTTTGTGTTCATGATTGATGAATCCTTTTCTTGCATCTCGTTGCCAGCGAGACTCAACAAAGTTAGTCTTCTGTACTAGTTATTAAATTGTTAAAACAGCTATAAGTGAAAACGTGGTATGTGTTTTTGCGTCAGTGCCACCTTATTGAACACCTTTTTCAGAGCTGGATTTGCCACCTTATTGAACACCTTTTTCAGAGCTGGAAACTTGTTGGAACTCATTGTTGCGTACATTATCTCCATATTGACAGAGAGAGTTCTAATATCTCCTAGAATGGCTGTTGTTACAAAAAATCAAATAGCTTTCCACTGGAAACGTAGTTGTTTCCTTACCTATTTATACTATTTGTCAATGCATAGGGAATATAATGACGTAGTGGATCCAAGGTTGATAGATAACCATCATAGATCTGTCGATTGTCATTTGTATACTATTTATGCGTCAGTCTTAGGCTGTTAAAATGTAACTAGTACTTTGCCTCAATATTGAACTTTTTCATTGTATTCTAGAAGTGGTAATTGATTCATATTTCGATATCAGTCAGCACCAGTGACCGCAATAGTTTGAAAGATGTCTTCCATAAAGTCATATGGGAATGCAACAGAAAAAGCTTTGTCACCAGAAGAGCAGGCTGTGAAGGTATCTTTGGGAGTATTTTATGCTGTTCATTATTTACGATTGAGCCTTTACTCTTGACATTATGGAATGGAGAAGTCTTGTTAACATGGATTTATTTGGTTTCTTCAATTGGATATGATGGTTATACAACATGTTTGTTCTTTATACTTCCAAATTTTGTTTTATAGTTTGGCTTGGTAATTGGACTAGTAGACTGAGTAATGCATCATCCATTTTCTGAAATCTTTGTCATCATATTAACCTTACTTTCCAAATTTAGTCGTTGAGTTCAATGGTGCCATATTACTTTGCTTGCTACAGTGGAAACTGCTAAATTTGAAACATATCGTCATAGTTTTAACTTTTTGTAGTTCTAATTTTATCCAACAAAACAAACTTTCCATCTAATTCCGGAAGTTTTGAAACTTTGTTATCTCTATTATTCTTCTTCAATTGTTGACTGAGTTAGTGGAGCAATTAGGAGGTGAGCTAACTGGTTTCACTTATTGTCAGATTAATGAGGTTAGGAAGATAATAGGTCCTGTTGCAGAAAAGTTTCCTGTACTTTGTTCTGATGCATCAACATCAAGGTATCTCAGAGCAAGGAACTGGAACACAAAAAAGGCAGCCAAGATGTTGAAAGAAACCTTGAAATGGAGGCTGCAATTCAAGCCCGAGAAGATCAGATGGGTAAGTATAATATTTATTTTCTTGTTTTACTGTTCTTAACATCAAAAGGCTTGACCTCCAAATTGCAGCGAAGAAAACAAGGAGTATTAGGTATTGATATGATATCCCCACCCTTATAGTGTTAGATGTGCACTTTGGTGCTTTGGCTTAATGATATTTTACAATTTAACCTATGACAGTCTCACATGTACTGAATACTCCAACATGTGGATGCTAATTAAATGGCTTAACTGGTCAACTAACATGATGTGTGAGAACAGTTTTCGTGCTAGATAAAAGATAATTCAAACTTTCTTCTTAATTTTAGGATGAAGTTGCTATGGAAGCTAAAACAGGAAAAGTCTATCGAGCAAATTTTGTAGACAAGAATGGGAGGACAGTTCTTGTAATGCGACCTGGTTACCAGGTAGACCAGTTAAATGTTAAAATTTTTAACCAAGTGTGCTTTCTGTTGTTCTGCATCTTGTCATACGTTTCACTTGATCAAACAATATCTTTTGCTAGAATACAAATGCGATTGAAGGACAGATGAAACACTTGGTTTATTGTATTGAAAATGCCATAATGACTTCAAATGAGGAGCAAATGATCTGGCTAGTTGATTTCCAAGGGTGGACAATGGCTTCCATATCAGTTAAGTCAACCAAGGAAACCATTAGAGTCCTGCAAAATCACTATCCTGAGAGACTAGCTCTTGCAATACTGTTCAATCCCCCTAAAATATTTGAATCCTTTTGGACAGTAAGTTATTGTTACTTCCGTGCCTTATATTTCATCTTGAGCTTTAGTCTTCGGTTGATCTCAAATCATTTCTGCTTAACAGACCTGTAATTGGCAATGTCATGACTGTACTTGCGTTTTATTTTTGCAGATGGTGAAACCTTTCATCGAGCCGAAGACATACAGGAAAGTGAAGTTTGCATATAGCAATAATCCAGAAAGCCAAAAGATGATGAAAGAGCTCTTTGATATGGATAAGCTTGATTCTGCATTCGGCGGGACAAACTCATCTGGTTTTAACTATGAAGCTTATGGGCAGTGGATGAAAGAGGATGAGAAAAAGATAGAGGATCTAGTGAACTCTGCACCTTCACCTCCAATTCCAGCATCTTTGATTCTTGAGTCGGAGAAATCAGGATCACAGGATCCAATGCAAGATACATTGGCTTCTGATGAAGGTGAAAGAAGCCCCGAAGTGGAGGGTGTTGATGAGGAAACTGAGGGCCTGTCATGTAGCTGCAGTGCTGTTGTAACTGGTAATTTAGGAGAAGTTGCAGAAGACCCTAAAAGAAGTCTAGTGACCACCTGATAGGAGAGTGTGGGTGACAATAAGTAGACTTGACTGCCTGAGAAAGAAACTCATCTACTCATTCTATCCTTTGCCTTGATGAAACTCTTTATTTAGCCTATAACATGAATCACTCACTAGTGATAATAGTGTGAGTGTGATAATACTGAGACTTGACTTAGCACAGATATTATGTTAAGGTTGTACTTGTATAATTTGTCTGATCCTATGAAAATTGTTCCATTTTAACTACAGAGAAGTAGCTCCAAGTCACAGGGAAGTATAAAAGATTTGTTGAGTTAAATTAATAAGCATACAAGTAGTTCATTTTTGCCAACTTGAACTATTTTATGAATTCAACAACAATTTCAGCTTCAACTTTTGGGAGAACTTTGAATGGGTTAATTTATGAATTTGGAACAAACATGAGCAATTGGTGTGTATAATATTTTAGGCCCTCCACTCTTGAAATCCTTTTTTTAAAGTATTAGGCTTGTGCTACACCTCGAGAAGATGATGCAGTCTGTTTGTGACAAATAAATAAAATACCTAGTCTACAATAAATTTAGTAATACATATTTTATTGGTTTATGGATTGAAGAAAGTGGACCCAAACCCCAATATCCAGCTTGGAAAGAGATCAAAGAGGAGAATAACAATGAACATGCTCTTTATCCAATCCAAGCCAAGCCAAGCCAGTAATCATCATTCCCACCCACACCCAAGACCCAACCCAATATTATATGTATTTCACTTTAGCTTCTGATTAACAACACTCTCTCTATATATAATTAATTGAAATTGAAGTAAAATAATTTCCTCTCTTTTGGTACGGTTATATAATGTAACAAAATAAGAAGAAAGAAAAGAAGTTAGCATTTAGACATGGTCGTTACCTTTCTTTCTTTTTGCGTTGCCAATTGCCATCTGCTGATCCTACACTTTCCTCTTTCTCACCTTTCTGTGCCGACCAATTCTCTGATTCGTTTGTCATGAAACACAATTTTAATGCCAAAAGTTATACAAAGAAGTGCAGAGAAAGCTCTTCATAGCTGTTGATGAGCTGCAAAAGTGAGCAATCAAAGAGAGCAATAGAAAGAAATCAAAAGAAGATTCCATTACATTTTACCCTTTTGAATTATTTGTTTCCGATTTTGATCTCTGTTAAACCCATTTGCCCATTTTCAAAAAGTATCAAACTTTAACAAAATTTTGCACCACTTCCTCTGGGATTCTAGTTCTCAGGTAATGTAAGCTTCATTTTCTTTTTGTTTCTTGGTTTTGAATTTGATTGCAGTTTGGATGCCAGATTTCCGTTCATCCGAAGCTCTGAACAATACCCCCATGACCTGATTCTCTTGAACTATTTTAGGTTTCAGAGATTGAATTTTATCATCATCATAGAGTTGCTCTGCGTTTCATTTGATTGGACCTTCTAGGTCAGTATTCGCTTCTTTCCTGATTTTATCCTTTTCATTTCAACGTTGACTTCCATGATCTAATGAGTGTCTCGATTTTGTGATTGCTGTTTGCTGAAAAAAATGGCAGATTGTGATTGGAAGTAGATGCGTACAGGCAAAATGGGTGTTGATGCAATGAGAACTGGAGCTCAAATCAAAAAAATTTTGAGCATTTCAATTAGGACATCGTACAGATCAGCTTGCAATCATCCAGTTCTCCTGGGTTTGATATGCTACTTGATAATTTTGTACAGATCATTTCCGTTTTTGTTTTCCCTCTTAGTCTCTGCATCCCCTGTTTTGGTTTGTACTGCTCTTTTGCTTGGGACTCTTTTGAGTTATGGTGAACCTAACATACCTGAGATTGAAAAAGAAATTGAAAAGGAGAAAGATGAAGAAGTAATTGGCGATGAGATTTCACCTTTAAAAGCAGGGCTTACAGAGAATGCTACTGTCGTTGTTAAGACAGACGAGAGCTTTTGCTTCGAGAGATTCAAGGGGACAACAATGAATACATCAGAGGAAAACCTTGAAGAGGAGGGTTTAGTGGAAAAAAAATTGAGTAAGAAGGAAGATGATGGGTTGGGTGATTACATGCCATTAACTGATGATGGTTTTCATGAAATTCAATTTGAAAAGCAAATGGTGGATGAAGTGGGGAAAGACCTTGGTGATGTGGAGTTAGAGGGTAAGAAAGAAATTCATGAGGAGAAAAAAGGGCTGAAAGATGTATCGAACCATGGAGAAACTAGTGATAGTCGCCATGCTTCAATTGAAAATGTGCGAAACAAGATTCATGGAGTAGAGGAAGATAAATCTCGGGGGCACTTCTTTGAAGCTCGTGAGGGTGGACTATTGGACTTATCTAAGGATTTATTTTGGAAACAACCAAGTGATGATGATGATGATGATGAGGAGGAGGAGGAGGAGGAGGATGAGGAGGAGGAGGAGGAAGAAGAAGAAGAAGAAGAAGAAGAAGAAGAAGAGGATGACGATGACGATGAAGATACTTCTGAATCTGAGTCTGATGGAACAGAGAGTTCCTCGCCAGATGCTTCTATGGCAGACATCATTCCAATGCTTGATGAGCTCCACCCACTTTTAGATGAGGAAGCTCCACATCAAGCTCAAATTTCTCATCAAGGATCCTACACCGATTCCATGCTATCCCAAAACCCTGAAGATGGAGAAGACAGTGATAATGACAATGATCAAGAGGAGCAAGAGCCTGATGGAGAAAAAGAGGACGAGAGTAAATCTGCTATAAAGTGGACAGAGGATGATCAGAAGAATCTTATGGATTTAGGTACTTTAGAGCTTGAAAGAAACCAACGTCTGGAGAGTCTTATTGCACGGAGAAGAGCTCGTAGAAACATGAGATTGATGGCTGAAAAGAATCTTATAGACTTTGATGGGGCAGATCTTCCTGTCAATATTCCACCCATTTCAACATCAAGACGCAACCCATTTGATCTCCCTTTTGACCCATATGATGATGCTCCTGGTTCTGCTCCATCAATATTATTGCCAAGAGCAAACCCTTTTGACCTTCCATACGATCCAAACGAGGAAAAACCTGATCTCAAGGGAGATAGTTTTCAACAGGAGTTTTCGGGGTTTCAACAAAGGGAACAAGTCTTCCGAAGGCATGAAAGTTTCAGCGTGGGTTCGTCTGTTCTGGGGGCCTCCAAACAAGACAGACAAGATCTTCATTGGAAACCATACTTTGTACCCGAAAGGTTTTGCACAGAAGGAACAAGCTATGGTAATATCCAACGACAGTTAAGTGAACTTAGTGATTCAAAGGTGAGCGATGCTGAATCCTTAAGTTCAGCTATGGAGGAGGATGACAAGAAGCCTAATGAAGAAGATACAGATCTGATCTCCAACATGGACCATGCTTCTGTTCTTGTTGAGCGGGGGAGCCTATCCTCTGAAGATGCCGACCTTGGGGACATAGAACAAGTTGAGAAGAGAGATACTGATCAGGATGAGGCTGGGATCACTTTGGGAGAACTTGAGAATTACCATGAAATCAATTCAAGTATGTCTGCTTCAGGAGTGGCAACTCCTGTGGAACCAAATACAACTCAAATACTACTGAAAATGGAACAAGGTGAAGAGGAGGACAGCAGTAGATCAAGCCTATCATCTTTGTCAGAAGTAGATGAAAAACTGCCTAATGGAGATGCCATTTCTGCAGCTCTTGAGTCAAAAAGCACTCAGATTGTGGAATCTCACATTTCAAGTCAAGGTTCAGCTGATTCAGAATTTCATTTCATGGGTGTGGACATAGATGGTGGCCAATATCAGGAGCCTATCGTGGGCTCACAAAGTGATTGTATTCAGGAACCCGCTAAACCAGTGGAAGTGCTGGTTGCTGCAGATATTCAGTTTACAGAAGGGATGAGTAAGGTACATGATAATCAACTCATTGAACCTGTTTCAGATCCATCAGCTGATTGTGTTGAGGATTCTGATACACCAAATCAATCAGAGCCGAAAATTGACTCTGTGAGTGGTATTGTAGAAACAAATCAAGAGGAAGGCATTTTAGAGCCCAAAACCAGCACAGTTGGTATACATGGCTCTTCTACACAATCTTCACGTGAATCAGATGTCAATTTGGCATCTTGTGCGGGTATTAATCGTCAGCACAAAGATGCTGTTTATGATTCAAGCCCCCCATCATTCAATGAGTTCCTTTCATGTTCCTCTTCATCTTCTGGAACATTAGATGTTCCAGAAATAGGTTCGCCTCTGACAATAGCTGAGTTACGAGATAAAGAATCTGAAGACGTGGATTTGAAGGCTATTTCATCGGGATCTACTCATCAAAATGTGCTTTCTGAAGAGAAACCCCTGTTTGAGGTGGAGCCACAGCTCTCTTGGTTAGATAAATCCATTGTTGACCCATCTGTTGATAATCATGGTGGACAACAGGTAAGACATAATTTAGAAGAAGTGTGAGAGCATTAACTTATTCTACTTAACAACAAGTGAATTTGCTTGCCAGAAAGAAAGAAAGACATAATAAAAAAGAAAGTTTTGGTGATGCTTTTGCATTTTCATGTAACCTATATTGCATAGCGCTCTTATTGGGCTTTTTGATTGCTCAATTCTGTCAAGCATGCCTCGTGCTAGGACTGAAATTAATTACTCTTTTTTTTGTTTACTCTTGAACTGATGGTTGTTTAGAAAGAATTTTAGCGTATCAATGATTACAATGTCAAGTTGAAAAGATATCTTGAAATTTGCGCCATTGTTGAGGTTTGAGTTATTTGTTTATCATGTGTTGTCAACGACACTTTAATATGTAGGGAAAACTTCAAAACTTCTATGACTTAACAAGATATTTCTAAAAGTACATTGCCATACAAAGAATTCTAAGGTTTTTTAAGGATCATCACTCATAGGTGTTGGTCTTTATTATTTTCAACTTCACTCATATGGTCCTTGTTGTTGACTTATCCTTTCATATAATTGACTTTTTGATCCTTTGTGTACTCTGATTCTAGTCAACAGCCTGTACCATCTTATTCTTACTGCAATCAATTGATAACTTGGAAGTTCATTACAGTAACTTAACTTTGAGATAGCCATTAGAGGTGATGTATGATGAGTGTGTCTTCATGCAGGAACAGTCCGTCGTCCTGGAAGACCCTCCGGAGCATGCAAGCATCACCAGAGATGTTTCTGTATCAGGCATCCATGACTCTAAAAACATCATCTCAAGAATTATGACTTCCTTAGTCCCATCTGATAGTCCTAAATATTATACGCCAGCTGCCAGATTAGGCATGAAGGAAGATAATTTTGATAAAATTGTTTATGAGGACCGTGGTCAGGTCTTCCAACGCAACTATTCTCTCGTAGAAGCTTATGGGTCTCCTATTGCTGAGGAAAGTATCAATGAAGAAGATGATGAGATAAAGGAGATTAATGAAAATCTGTTGTCAGAATTGGATGCAGTTGGGGATTTCAGTGTCAAAGAAGTTGTTGGTGAAACACTTGGTGATGAAAAAATACCAGAGGAAAATGATCCAGAAAGTCATGAATGCGAGATATTGCCAAATGATGCAAACCTGACAGAAACCAATGCAGAGCTCCCAGTTTTGGAAGTTAGGTCCGTTGAAGATATTGAGTTGGTTTTTGAGCAGCTTCGAGAAGGAGCAGATGTTGAGGAGGTCATCATTCCTGGCACAATAAAGGATCAGGTAGTTGTAGCTGAATCGACTGGTCCTGAACAAATCAGTTCAGATTTGCAAGTAGTTGAAGCAAAGTCTTTGGAAGACATTCATATTGCTATGCAGCAAATATCAGATCCAAAATATGAGGAGCCCTCAAGGCCATCGGGTTCCAAGGATGAGCCAGAGGATGCGAACAAAGTGGATTCTACAAATGAGGTCCCTGTTCTTGAAGTTCAAACTATTGGAGATATTGCTCTCAAGCAACAGTACAACGGAGTAGAGATTGAGGAGATTATCCTTCCCAGAACTATTGTACATCAACCAGTTGGTAATAAACTGAAAGATTCTGGCCAAACCAGCTCAAATTTGCAGGTTTTTGGAGCAACATCAACATCATTTGGGGATGTTGATGTTACCAAGCCAAAAGCCTCAGAAACAAATACAGAAGTGATGTTGGCATCATCAAATGCAAATGATGAACTAATTGAAAGAAATGATTTGACTTATGCTACGGGGGTGCTAATGGGTTCATCCAACTCAAATGATGAAGGAACTGAAAGAAGTGAGTTGGCTTCTGGCGAGGAGCTTCCACTTCTTGAAATGAAAACCAAGGAGGATATTGACTCATATTTGAAGCAACTTAATGAAATAGTCGATATTGAGAAGGTCATCCTTCCAAACATGACTGAGCAGCTACCAGTTGTGGATGAATGCCATGATAGTGGACAAACACATTCAGAATTGCTAGATGGTGAAGCAAGCTCAACGAAAGATACTCATATAGCTATGGCACAAGCTGCACATAATGTTAAGGAGTTACCAGAGCCTTCAGAAGCAGAGGATAAACCAGAAATAGAAAATGAAATGGCCTCCACTGATGATATCAAACCTGGAATTTCTGAAGTAAATGAAGTTAACTGCACACAAGATAATGGATCAAGTAAGGCAGAAGACATTCAGTCTGGCTCTACACAGGAGAGAGATCATGTAATGTAGAAGTTTGTTTGAAGAAATTGGCAGGTGTGGATTTAGTCTGGTAAGAAGGCAAGATTAGACTTTGTCTGCAGCTATAGCTCAAACTTGGATGATTCAGATGCGAGAACTGAACCAGAGCTGAAGGGGCAAGGTTTTCTGGTTGAGCTTTTTGTGGTTTGTGGTTTACTTTAGAATTGATGGGCTTTATGAATTTTATAGCTTGGTTTGTTATCTTGATTTTTGATGTTGGTAGTTGGGTTTGGTTTTGTTTCCTTTTTCATTATTTGATATCTTCAAGGATGAGTTTTGCTTTCATTCGTGAAGTTTGAAATGAGATGTTTGAGAGAAAGATTGCTTGTAATCTATTATTTGTAAATTTATATGCGATGTGCTCAAGTTTCCAATGCATCTTGTTCTCTTCATCTGGCTCAACTGTCTTATTGTTCCTGTTCTTTTTTTCCCAGTTTGTCCTTATGACTTTTTGTGGCGATGATTCAGACTAGTCTTGAACCATGTTTGTGTTAGAACTCTAGTTTTAGTATACTAGAAAAAGATTGTATAACTGAATCAAAGGAACACTCTAAAAGTTATTACAATGGTGATACCAAGTATACACCCCCAGCTCTGAATTCCTCAGAAAGAAGAATGATGTATCTGCCAAAATTCCTCTCTTTCTCTCCTCCCCCCTCCCCCTCCCCCTCGTGCGCACACCATCTCAGCCTAAAAACCACCTTGCGAGAGGGATCAATTTTTTTGTTCCCATTTTCGTGTGCTACACTGTAACCTTCTTCATCCATCCATTCATCAATTAACAAACAGTCATCCTGTGCCCCTAGCTAGAAACTAGTTGTTACACCTAACCACTTGCCACCTCAGCCACTAACTCAGTCCCCTCTGGCCCACCTTTCTTTCTCCTAGAGCTTATTCCTTTTTCTCCTATCATCTCCATTTCCTAAATTACCCTCTTCCATATTGGTCCTAAAAGTTTGACCCATCAAAGTCAAATCAAAGTTTGACCCATCAAAGTCTAAACACCTCAATCCTGCTACCAATTTTGCTCGGCTTATGAATCAATATTTTAAAAATGGGACTGAAAATTAAATTGTTAAGATTAGAAGTTTAAAATTTAAAAGGTTCAATTAGTAATATAATATTATAAAACTGATTAAAGATTGAGTAGAATTAAAGAATTTAAAATATAATTGAAAGATGTTAATTTAATTTATCTAAAGATTTGAATTTAATTTAAAAAATATTGTTAAACAAAATTAATTGATTTATTTTAGTTTATAAGAATTTATTAATTTATAAAAATTAATTGATTAATTATTTGACTCATCAGTTTTTAACAATAAGAATTATTAAAATAAATCGAATTGAAAAGTTAAAATTGAACTAAAAAATTAAATAGTTCAACGTTTTTATGATTAAACCGGTTAAACTGGTCGAGTTTTTTTAATCAATGCTATTGACTCCATATTTATCTCTCTTTTTTCTTTGTTGGGAGTATTTAATTTTATTATTTAAGATATAAAAAAAAACACGATTATTATTACACCAAACCATTGTGAGTCACATTTTTTATTTTCTGCTAACAAATTAACAATGCGATCTTTTTGCCAGATATGGAGTATAAAGTACCTCAGCTAACTTTCAAGATTCATCCTTGCTTTCTTAGTTTCGTTTATAATTATTTGAGCTAATGATGTCAATTCTTAGTTATTGGTTTTCAAGTCCTCAAAAGTGAACCATATAAGCCAAATTACTCTTTATGCCATCTTAACCAATTCACATGTCAGCTTTTTAACATATAATCTTGGGTCACAAAAGAACAAATTTACCTTTAAATCGGACAAGGTTATTAGTGATTGAATAATATATTTCAAATGGAAGCTTAACGATTTGGTTAAGGAAAGCAAAGATTCTTATCCCTATTTTATAGACCAGAATAATCGCACACGCCTTTATAGTCTATTGCTACCAACTCTTTTTCGAGTTCTGATTTTTTGTTTAATATTATGATGTCTTATTGTGTCTAATAAATCTCAGTCATTTATTTATGTGGATTCGTATGAATCCTGCGTAGGTCTTGCAAAATAAATGACTGAGATTTCATGAGACAGAATAAGACAAAATAATATTAGACAGAAAATCTAGATTCCTCTTCTCCAATGTAATATAATTGATTTTTAATTTTCATTTAAAATTTTTGGTTGCAGTAACTTTAATTTAAAGCTAACCATCATCAACTACGAATAACTAAAAGAATATTTAAATAAAATTAGTAGGTGAAAATTTAAATAAAATTGTTTGTGCTAATTTTGTTATTCCAACCCTGTTCTAATCCATCATCTGTTTTTAAACCCGGATCGGACCTGTCGGTTCGACCAGTTCGACCGGTGACCGGTTGGTAGTCCGGTCCTGTTTATCTTTCAAAACCGGTTATAAATTGACCCAATCTGAACCGGTCAATTGACTGGTTGGACCGGTCCGGTCTGACATTTTTTTGTATTTTTAAATATTATATATAATTAAATATAATTATTACATAATTATTACGTCACACCGATTGGTTGAACCGATCGAACCGATCAAACTGGTGATTAATAAAGCCACCGATTTAATGACCGATCCAATTTTTAAAACATTCATTTTGAGACTTGAAAATCAAAAAAGACCGCCACGGTCAAACCCACCGAGTATTCCGCTCACGCATCAATCTCTGTCTCAAGTCTTAAGACAACCAGGACAGCCAAACACTTGATTTTAAATTTTAATATCACAACAAAAACAGATTGACCTCCATCTTCTCCACTTCTAGCCGTCTGATCCAGTATCATTACAGATCAACTGCCTGTAATTGAGGTTGGACCAAAGTTCGAAATTAACTGACGCATGGAATGATTGGCCCTGGCTCCATCTTTGACCAAAAAAAAAAAACGCACACAGAAAAAGGAAAATCTAAAACTGAACTAAGAGGGAGTTTTTTTTTTTGTCTGCTTCGTTTTCTTTTTTCCCTCTCTCTCTCTCTATCTATCTTTTTCTCTGTTAGCTCTGTTTTCGGGGAAGGAGAGAGAAGGCTGATTTTTAATTCTTTTCGATTTTTTTTGTGTTCCTTTCTGCTTCTATTTGATTCGTTTGTTTCGGTTATTTTTTTGGAAATTTTTCGGTTATTTTTTTGTTTCGTTCTCTGTTGGTTTGGGATTTGAAATTGGGAGTTAGGGTTTGTGGAAGGAGAGAAAGACAATGAATGTGATGCGTCGGTTGAAGAGCATTGCTTCTGGTCGTACCTCCATATCATCTGATCCTGTAAGTTCTATTTTTTCAAAAAACTTTTTGTTCCAATGTCTGGTTGTTAGTTTTTTAAAACCAGCAGAAATGATTAAAATCTGAAATCAGATAACAAGATTTTGAAGTTTATTAGGGTTTAGTTAGTCAAAATGAAGATTGTTTGCGTCGTTTTCTTTTATTGTTTGATCGGTTCCCTTTTTCTTCGGGTGGCTGATTCGGGATCGATGATCGATCAAGTTAAGATCAGTTTTTGTTTATAGCCTCTTTGATTTTATTAGTTTATTTTTTTTCTGATGTTCCGAGCCCTTTGTCATTTGTTTGGTTTTAAGAGTTGTTAAATGTGAAAGGAAATATATGGTGTCTTATTTAGATTATTAGTTGATGAGAGTAGTTAATGACGAGCTCACGTTTAGTTGTGGTGGGTGATTAGTCAAACCGCAATTATTGATTCTTTAATTTCAAATTGTTAGTCTGTCTTCAATCTTTTTCATTCTCTGTTCTAATGAAGTAAAGTCAAGAGAGGGCAGGTCGGATAATAGACTCTAAAATAAGATTCTTTTGTTGGAATCATGTATTGATTGAAGTCCAAGCTGAAGTTAATCTTCATAATTTTTGTTATGAGCTGTTGGAAAATGAAATTTCAGCTAGCTTTTCTCTCAAGGGCAGAAAGCCACGAGTAATTTCTGCCTATTGCAGCTTGTCAACCCACCTTATGTTCATTGCCCAGTAATCGATGGACTTCTATTTGCCCCCTTGGTAACGAGTTTGCTTGTACAATTGCACTGTTCCACAGGGTGGAGACTCTGGGACAAAGAGAGCTAAGGTTGATCAAGAAACAGAACAGATTACTGCGGAAGCACATGTAGTTGATCAAAATGCTACAAGTCATCGTATGGCGTCCACATCAATGAATGCAGCTGCAAGTACATCTGATCAATCTTTTGCAACAGTTACAGAGAAGTTGGGCTATGATCAACTGCCAAAGGAAATGCATGAAATGAGAATCAGAGATGATAAAACCTCTAACCTTGACGAGAAGGTTGGTTTGTCAACCATGTTCTTTGAAGGAACCTAACAAGATTGGTTGCTCATGTAAAATAAATCATCTGGCCTGTTTCTTGTTGCAGAACTATCAATGAGATTGTTTCTGTTGCTGTTTCTGAATTGGATAAATTTCCCATGATGTGCTTTGTAGGATATGGAGGCTGCTGTTGTGAGTTGCAATGGAACTGAAACTGGTCAGATCATTGCAACTACTGTGGGTGGTCGTAATGGACAACCAAAGCAGGTATCTGATTACTTTAACTAAAAGTACTCTTGTACAGCTATATTAATACCTGCACACTCTAGGATAGGGATGAGATGTATGAACTCATTAAGACTATAATTAAGATTGTCCACATTTCCATCGACTCGTGATTGGTTTATGGTTCTGTTTTTGATCACTGTGTAACAATAATGATGGCATTTCCTTTTTGTTTCTTTTCTTATTTTCTAGACAATTTCATATATGGCAGAGAGAGTAGTTGGGACAGGTTCATTTGGCGTTGTCTATAAGGTACTGAAATTTAATCAAGCATGATGCTTCTGGTTTTCTGGTTCCTTCTGCATCTTTTCAGCAATGTCATCATCTCTTCGTTATATGATTCTTCTTGTTTACAGGCGAAGTGCCTGGAGACTGATGAAGCAGTCGCAATAAAGAAAGTGTTGCAGGATAAGAGATACAAGAATAGAGAACTTCAGATCATGCGCATGCTTGTCCATCCTAATGTTGTTCACCTGAATCATTTTTTCTTTTCAACTACTGAAAAAGATGAAGTATATCTTAACCTTGTCTTGGAATATATGGCTGAGACTGTTCATCGCGTTACAAGGCATTATAACAGGATGAGCCACCACGTGCCTATTATCTACGTGCAACTGTATACATACCAAGTAAGTCTAATAATATTTCATTGGTATGTTCTACTTTGTATCTTTGCATTTCCTTTCTTCTGGAATCATTTTGTTCTCTATTTGTAGATTTGTCGCGCTTTGAATTACTTGCATCATGTAATTGGTGTGTGCCATCGCGACATTAAGCCACAGAATTTACTGGTGAGCTTTTTTTGCCCTTTCTCCTCATCACTTGGAAGGTGATTTAAGAAATCCTTGTATCAATGGATTTCTTTCTACCACTTGATGCTTAGGATTTTGTCCCTCTGTTGTATACATTTGACATTACTATCCTGTGTCATTTTAGTCATGATAGAGAAATAACAGATTGAATTAATTTGTTTACTTCCTGTTTGGGGATTGGATTTATTAAACATGAAATCATATCCATCAGTTTGAGAAGGGTTTAAAAACAAATTTTCTTTGCTTTGCCCTAAAGCATGCTCCCATGATTGGTGCAGTACCTGTGAAAGTTCTGTGATTTTTTTGTTTGCTACACCTGTATTTTCTTAATGTTTTTCCTGTCCCCTATATGTTAGTGAATGATAATTACTTGAGGCCTTGATGCATTCTGCAGGTCAATCCACAAACTCATCAGCTAAAGATATGTGATTTTGGGAGTGCAAAGATGCTGGTATGGTTCTTTGTTGTTATTTTGAGCAAAAGTTAAAATATATCCTTCATGTAGAAAACTAACTATATGTTTATTTGCCTACTTTTAGGTGCCAGGGGAACCCAACATTTCTTATATCTGTTCACGGTATTATAGGGCACCTGAACTTATATTTGGGGCCACAGAATATACTACTGCCATTGATATTTGGTCCGTTGGTTGTGTCCTGGCTGAACTGCTTCTTGGACAGGTGGGCTTCTATATGAGCATGTTATCTATCCAATTCTTCTTGAGTTGAATATGGGGGATGTCAACTTTATGCTTTCAAGTAGTTTTATCTTCGCAAAAGAAATTTTAACATTCTCGCTCATGCAAGCCTATGGACTCTACACCAAAGATTTTTATTATGTTATATACACAATTTATCGAGCTTCTTTCTTTACAATCATGCATTCAGTAGTTCTAATGTACTTCGTCCAGTTGATAGGCAAATTACCAACTACTTTGTTATCTTTTGATGAATTTATTGTTTGGTTTGTGCAGCTTATATATGTGAGCTATTTTTGTATTTGTTTTCCTTTAGAATATAGCTAAATAAATGCATGATAAAATTTGCTGTTTTGGATATTTTTGCAGCCGTTGTTTCCTGGGGAAAGTGGAGTTGATCAGTTGGTGGAAATCATCAAGGTTAACAATTCTCCTTATTCAGTTTTAGTTCTTTTTAATCTGACCTTTGTGCAACTTCTCAGCACTTTGTCTCATTTTGATATCTTAATTCAGGTTCTGGGTACTCCAACCCGAGAAGAGATAAAGTGCATGAATCCAAATTACACTGAATTCAAGTTCCCCCAGATTAAAGCCCACCCCTGGCACAAGGTCCATAACTATATTCGTCTTTTACTTGTTCAATAACGTCTTTTGCTTGTTCAATAATTTCTCTGCAGGATAGCTAATTTTTGTTAGGACCTCCAGATATTTCACAAACGGATGCCTGCTGAAGCAGTAGATCTTGTATCAAGACTCCTCCAGTATTCTCCAAATTTACGTTGCACTGCTGTAAGAATTATTGTAGATTCACGAACAAATAATTAAGCTTTGCATGTACATTTACTATTTTACTTTTATTAAGGAACCACTGAAAAATAGTTTCCTGGTTTCAGTTGGAAGCATGTGCTCATCCCTTCTTCGATGATTTGAGAGACCCAAGTGCATGCTTACCTAATGGGCGAGCTCTACCTCCTCTATTCAATTTTACTGCTCAAGGTGAAACCTTTATGCCTTTTCTTTTAAACCATTTCACTGAAGACTGTTCCTCTTAGGATTACTGATGCAAGTAAACCTGCAGAGTTGTGTGGCGCATCTGCTGAACTGCGTCAACGTCTCATTCCAGAGCATGCAAGAAAAGAGAACTGATAAACATCCCGTTAGGCAATGCAACCTTAAGTTTTGGATGCTTAGTCACCCATGCAAGCAAATCCCCTGTTCCATGAGCCAACCGTCTTTACACCCTTATTGGTTATTTAAGAGAAAAGCAGTCGTAGAGGAATTAAGGATTGGTTGTTAGTGTCCAGTGACTGGTGGAGCTTCAGATGATATGCATCCAGTGAATGGGGAGTGGATTAGCTAGTATGGCAGTACCACAACTTTGTTTGTCTGGATCTGGTGTGTTGGTGTAATGCCTTTGTAAAAGCATGAGTTGTAGCATATCATGTTACGGTGGTCCCACATAATAGGTTTCGGGCACCAGTGCTCTCATGCTGAATGGATCATTTAGAATAATTAGGATGTTCCATTGTATATGTTGATTGCTTTACCTTTGATGGTGCAATGAAATGGAAAAAAAAAAAAAAAAATCCTGAGTTGTGTGCAACTTTCAAGTAACAGTTTCCTTTTTGATCCATATAGTTCTATCTGTAATGAGAATGCTACACAACCCCCTTTACCAATAGTCTGCACAGGAACATTTTCCTTCCCTGAAGTGATGGAAACAATTTGAATCCCTCAAAATAATATAACGAGAATATACAGTGGAAATACATTTCATGGCACTGTGACAATCTCCACAAACCCTAAGATTCTTGAAGATACGAATTGGTGCTCCCCGTGCCAGAGTGAGAATCCCAAAAGCAACAACCAATTTCTCACTGTGGTATGATAGTCCGAGCTCCTTAGCTTCATCGTTTATGTCATGAAGTGCAGAGTTCATGTCTGGCACATAACCAGCTTTCTTGATCAACGTCATAATCTCTTCAATCTTCAAATAGATATCAGTTGTCAATGGATGGCTTCTGTCCTCTGCAAAAAAGGTATGTACATTGCCATTTGTCTCCATCCAACTGCACCCGGGCTCCTTTCGAATTCCTTGTGATCTCATCAGTCTTCTGATTCTTGCAGCATCTTCCCATCTACAAGCTTTAGAATACATGTTTGACAGCATGACATAAGGCACAGAATTTCTGGGTTCTAATTCAAAGAGGTTCTTAGCCGCCTTCTCTCCTAAATCCAGCTCCCCATGGACTCTACATGCAGCAAGTAGTGCCTTCCATACAGTTGCATCAGGTTCTACAACCATCTGACTCATTAATTGTTGTGCCTCAACAAGTTTTCCTGATCGTGCCAAGAGGTCAATCATGCAAGCATAATGCTCAGGACCTGGTTTAATCCCATAGACCTTATTCATTGTATCAAAGTAATGGCGACCTTTTTCAACAAGACCAGCATGGCTGCAAGCGAAAAGTAAGCCAACGAAAGCGACAGAATCTGGTCTTATACCGGCAGCAATCATTTGATCATAGAAACACACCGAGTCTTTTCCTCTACCATTTTGTGCATATCCAACTACCATAGCTGTCCAACTGATAACATCTCGAGTTCTCATGGATTCAAAAACTTGATTAGCATCTGTTATGCCTCCACACTTCGCATACATTGTGATGAGAGAATTATTGACTGATAAGGATGATCCAAGACCAGATCTGATCAGGATTGCATGAACTTGCAGCCCAAATTCTATAATTGTGAGCTCGGCGGAGGCACTCAAAACACTTGCAATAACAATCTGGTCAGGATGTATACCCTCAACCCTCATCTCACGAAATAGCTTGATAGCTTCTTCGTAAGCGCCATTATGCGCATATCCTGTAACTAAAGAGGTCCATGAGACGACATCTCTTTCGACCATCAGGTTAAACACAGTAAATGCACAATCTAGTTTTCCCTGTTTAGCATACATGTCTACTAGAGCATTGCTCACGAGCTTGTATCCCCCAAAACCAGTTTTGATGATCAAGCAGTGGACACACTCTGCATTTTCCATGTCCTCCATGAATGCAAGGGAGTTTAACACAGATGGGTATGTAAAGTTATCAAGTTTCATGTTTCTTGCATGCATTTTCAGGAACCAAGAGACTGCTTCTCTTCCAAACCCATTCCTTGCACACCCTACGATCATGGAGTTCCAAGATATCTCATCATCAACCTCCATGCACTCCAATACCCTCTTTGCACTGTCCAGGTCCCTGCATTTTGCATACATATCAATCAATGTACTCTGAACAAAAATATTAGCATCAAAACCACTCTTAACTATACAACCATGAACCTGAACCCCAAAATCAGGAGCCGCAACTGCTCCACAAGCCGTCAAAATGCTTGGAAACGTGAATTGGTTAGACTCAATTCCTTCAGCTCTCATATCCTGGAAACATTTGATGGCACCGAAACTTTCCCCATTTTGAGCATAGCCAGTAAGCATAGCAGTCCAAATTGCACAATTTTTTCTGTCAGCCACTGCCTCGAAGAGAGACTCAGCTTCAGAAACACACTTGCACTTCGCATACGCGTCAATTAGGGCAGTAACAACAAAAGCATTTTCACTAAATCCTGTCTTCGTGACGAACCCATGAATTTGCTCTCCTCTTTGTAGAGAACCCGTCTCAGAACACAGCCGAAGAACACTTCCCAACGTGTACTGTGTCGGCCTTTCTCCTTTAAGCTGCATTTCACAAAACAGCTCAAAAGCTTCATTCCCATAACCATATCTACAGTATCCAGATATTAGACCCGACCAAGTGATCGAACTCTTCACTTTGGCCTCGCGAAAAAGTCTGTCGGCTTCCATTAACCTCCCTGCATTGGCATAAGCGGCAATCATAGTGTTCCAAGCAAACTCATCCTTGTCAGGACATTCGTCGAACATCTGGCGTGCTTCCTGAATACGTCCCAATTTGGACAAACCATTGAGACGGCGATTGAATTCAACCTTCCCATCACAAAAGGCGCTCGATTTAGCAACAGCGACGGAATGCAAATACTGGGTCGTCTTTATTTGACGAATAAAACAACGAGAACGAATCAAAATTCGAACTTTACGCATAACCAACTTTATCCTCGTACAGACTCAGAAGGTTCAGACTTCAGAGAGAGCTATTTGGTTCTACCTTCTTCCATTAGCACATGGCCGAGTCAGGATTTGATTTCGGCGGAGAGTAGCTTGGAGGAGTTAGGAGGCGAGAATCTGATCCGACGGGACAGATAGACCCGGAACTCCAGATAATTTAATGCAAGATAAAACAAACAGGTGTCGCCTTCTCGCTTTAGTATTCAAACAGGTCCCCATTTAAAGTCATTACAAGAATTGTCTTTGGCTAAAATGGGACGCACTTGTCAGATCAACCATAATTGCGGAGGAGCCGTCTCTTCTTGTTATAGCATTTTTAATTCTCTCACATTAGTATAAGACGAATCGGGAGAACGTGCGAATCAAATCCACACAAGATCATGATATGATATAAATGTCTCTGTCGTACGGACCAAATCATTCCACAGATATCTATATATATATGCGTGTGTATATATTTAGTTCTACGTCATTCGAAACAGTTTTATCTCTGTGATTGTCTGATACGAAATGCACGCTCCTGCCTCCAGCATCGACGACACCTCGCCTCTCCTCAGGAGCCGCCGTCTCCAGCCACAGCCCCTCCGTTGCGCGGCCGCGCGCTTTCTCCGGCAAGCGACCAGCCGACGGATGTTACTTCGCGAGCGCTCCGTCCGGGTCCGTGAAAACGCGGCGGAGCAGCTTGAGGAGAGACAGAGCGATTGGGCCTACTCGACGCCTATAATTGCTCTCGATTTGCTTTGGAATTTGGCGTTCATGGTGGTTGCTGTGGTGGTCTTAGGGTTTAGTGTGAAGGAGAGTCCTGTGGTGCCTCTAAGGTTGTGGGTAATTGGGTATGTTTTGCAGTGTTTCTTTCATGTTGTTTGTGTGGTTCACGAGTATAGAAGGAGGCGTGAAGAAAGGAATGTGAGCGAGAGTTGGGGGATTGGAGATTCCAGCTATGGGTCAGTGAGTGATGGAGGGAATTCGATCGATTATGGGACTTGGCAACGAGGCAGTGACGAAGAGACTAAGTAAGGTTTTGACTTTTGCGTTTCTGGTTGTTGTTTATCAAGAGTTTGTGAATGTCGAGTCGGACAAAAAGTGTCAATTTTCAAACCTCTTGGTAGTTAAAGTTAGGTAGCTTTAGTGTTACTGTTATGCATTCTTATCTCTAAGCAAAGAAGAAAAATGAGAACTTTCCCTGTTAGGGAGTGGCTGAAGTAGTAAAACATGAGGAACACTTGTCTTGGATTCTTGTTTGCTGCACTTCTTATGACTTCTTGCTAAAAGGCGTAGATTGGCTTCCTAATATGTGATTTGTAGGCTGTTGCATGCACCTTAAACTTTTGTGCTATTAGGAATCCTTTATTGAGTTGCTTGAACTGAGAGGTGATATAAGGGATTTAGGATGTGGTGGTCCTTGTTTGTTGCAGTATTACGAAGCAACTGGAATCTGCAAATACGATGTTTTCGTTTATCTGGTGGATCGTTGGGTTCTACTGGGTTTTCTCTTGTTATCAAACTCTGAAGCGTGATTCACCTCAGCTTTACTGGTTTGTTTAATTTCACTTTTTCAGCATTCTGGTTTTGCCTAAAGGAAGCATTCCATTTTTTCTGCAAGTTTATTGAATTGGTAATTGGTTTACTTTGCAGGATTTGTGCTTCATTCCTTTTTCTTGATGTTGTCTTCATAATTATCTGTATAGTTATTGCATGTCTGATTGGTCTTGCTATATGCTGCTGCCTTCCATGTATACTTGGCGTCTTATATGCAATGGCAGATCGGGTAATTTCCTTTCTCTGGTTCTCTCTCAAGATATTGCAATGGATGGAGAACACCCAAAGCACTAATTCTATGCTTGGCTCGAGTGTAACTGGGGAGTCTGGGAGCTAATTGCAGTTTTGAAAAGTACACAAATCTTAAGCTAAAGAGCTTGCATTACGCTGGGTCTATATAATGGGAAAATAGTAGGCATCTACTCATGAATATTAATGTTCAGATTTGTAAGTAGTTGAACTTGGTGAATAATCTTTGATTAAGTCTTTGATCTTGTTTGCTTTTCCTTCTGCTCATTTTGGATGATTAAGTTGTTTTAAGCAGTTGGCATCTTGAAGCTGGAAGTATTGAAATTTATTTACCTTCTTAGATAAAGTTCAAGACCAACTTTGTTTACGTTCTGTGATGATATGGCTACAAGTGTTTAATGTTTGAGTATAGGGGTACTTGGTTCTTATGTTTGGTATCAAATCTACTGTTAGGTTGCTCAATAGGAGGTCTACAAAATCTGAGGCAAATCCTTACATTGATAAAATTATCCATCTATTCCTCTTTCGGACTATGAGATATGCATAAATCTGTCAAAAACATATCTGTAATAACTTTATTTGACATTCACCACTAATTTTAAATTAGGTGGGAGCAACTAAAGAGGAGATCGAGCAATTGCCAAACTTCAACTTCTGCCGGATAGGCGACGCTGAAAAGGTTAATGGCGAAATTCAAGAATCTTTTGGAGGGATTATGACTGAATGTAACACAACTACACCTGCCAAACGTGTTCTTTCTCCTGAGGATGCTGTAAGTGGTTCAGTCACAGAAATATTGTTATTAGTACGTACTACATATTGCTCGCTTAGCTGATTTAGACCAATTCTTGGGTGCTGTTATAGCCAATTTGTGAATTGTATTAGAGAAAGAGAACAATTAATAATCACTGAAGACACCATGACTTGCAGCCTGCACGAAAATGAAGCTCAGTGGCACAATTCCGTTCAGGCCCATGGGATCCTTGTACAGTTTCTTGGTGGCAGAACCATGCTCCACTTAGTTGGAAATTCTGTCTCTTTTACCTTCCTGCTAGTTATTGGCAATCCTGAAATTTTATTTATAGCTGTAAAATGCCTTGAGGGTGCCGTTCATTGTACCAAAACTATGCTCCGACTTAGGTGCTGTCCTGTTTCTTCTCACCTTCGGTCTTGTTATGTGATAAATCTGGCATCTCGAGAGCTTAATGGATCTTGAAATCTTTCTGCATTTTAATGCCATGGTGCCCCTTTGTCTGGCTCACTTTTCTGCAGCTGCCAATGACATAACCTTTGTTCTAAACTACAGGAATGTTGCATTTGCCTCTCAGCTTATGATGACGGAGCTGAACTTCGTGAGCTTCCGTGTTGCCATCATTTCCATTCTATGTGCATAGACAAATGGCTTCACATTAACGCAACCTGCCCGCTGTGCAAGCTCAACATTTTGAAACCCAGCAACCTCAGCGGTATTGACAGAGTGTAGCGGAATCATATTCAGTCTGTGGGGTGGAGTACCCCATTTTCAATCATAAGGTTTCCCTTCAGCATCTCCTTGGCATCAACACATTTTGACAGAGGTGCCATTCTTGACGAGAGCAACCTCAGGAGATATTCCGCCAGAGTTGGCTTCTTTTGTCTTTATATTGTGATTAATGTACATGTTCCTGCAAGTATATAGCTTTAGTTGGGGAGTGAATGACATATAGAGAATAGCTTAGTCTGCCAATGATATGTAGAAACCATTTTCAGTATTTCTGAAATAATTCACATGACTTTATAAGAAAGCTGGAAGTTTTCAGTTTCTGTTACTACTCATAAGAACTGGTTGACACTGCTAAATTGTATAGTTTCTGTGACTACTCATAAGAACTGGTTGACACTGCTAAATTGTATACTTTGAGAAGAGAAATGGATTCTTTCCTGTTAAAAGGAAAAATATTAATATCGAGCTCAGATGCGCTCGGGTTCATCCGGAAATCAGATGGTTGTGATGAGCCCTACCCATCACGTGGGCGCAATTGTCCTCACTGCTCAAATTGCACCAGCCGGGAATCGAACCCGGGTCTGTACCGTGGCAGGGTACTATTCTACCACTAGACCACTGGTGCCTTGTGTCAACTTCTCTTGTCGAGACTTAGATATCCTTTAATCTGAAGTCTACATCCACCTTCCACTCTACAAAAATTGATCAGATCTGGCCAAAAATTCTAAATTCAAACACAAAAATGTAGTGGTAGATAATTTTGTCCTTATTTTATAAAGTTGGATAATATTTAATTATATTTTTTAATTTTTTAATAATTTATCAATTAAATTATATAATTTGATGCAGATAAAAATAATAAAATGGATTAATAAATAATCAAAATGGGTCGAAATTGAATTTAGAATTTTTGTTGTTTAAAAGTTTAGTTCTTTTATATTACTATTCTTGCTCTTTTTGGAATTGAGTAATAAGGCGTGAAACACAAAGGAGTTTTGTTTTTTTTCCTGATAGTGGTTGTAAGCTTGGAATGACGAGAAACAGTTGTGTTTGAAAAGTTCGAAGAGTGTAAGAAACACTAAAGGAGAGGAGACGAATTGAATGCGTCTTTGGTGCAGGGTCTTCGGTTGTTGTCCTAACATGTTCATGTCTTTTATCACTATGAAACTTCATCCGCAGATCATGGAAGTCAATTTCCACGATATTAGTAGGTTCCCACTTCCCAGGTCTTTGTTTGATTCATTTTCTGAGTTGAACGTGTGGAGGGGAGTCCCAATGATGTTACCTTCTTTCTCTATAATGTTGATGAGCAAGTGTAGTAGTAACTCGGTTTTATGAGAAATAACTCCAAAGCTGAAATAAGACCAGCCATTGTCAAATCCAAAGCTGGTTTGTCAATTCATAGAAGAGGAAAATTCATTGTTTTAGGTTTCCATAGTTGTTTTGGGTCCGATACTACTAGAAGCAAAACTTACGTTCTGTTGTTTTTTATTTTATTTTTTTAAATAAAAAATTTGGATTGAGTCGGGCCGAGTAGGACTTGATCCAAACTCGGGGTCGAGGAGAAGCTGTCGGACTGGACCTAAGATTAGGGATGGCAATGCCAGTTCTCAATAATTTTTTAAAATTAAAAATATATAATCATTTATTTTTTTAAATTAGATCTAGGTCTGCGCTGTTCAGACCCAGGCTTATCCGATATTCAACTCTTTTAAGTAAAACGGTATTGTTTTGCTTAAAATAATTAAGCCTCGAGTCAGTATGAGCTTAGGTCTGACCTATGGGCCAATCTATTGAAAATAATTAAATTTAAGTCCATGAACTAAGAATTGACATCTTTACCCACGATCAAGCAGAAGCTGTTGGCCAAGCTTGGGATTGGGCGAGCCCGTCCTATTTTCGTTCCTAGTAATGAAATGTTGAATATGTAAATGAAAATTAGCTTGATTTAGGAATAGTAGTTTGAGTCCAATAGGAGTTTTGTAAGTTTTATTGTAATTGACAAAAACATGAAAAATTTAAATTTTTACACCAAAATGTCCTTTTTTGGGTGAAGGATATTGCATAGGGAGTCGAGATACGTTAAATTTATAAATAACAATTAATTTGATTTAGGGATGATAACTCAGACAATTGCAAAATGATGTTTTTGTCATCACTGATAAAAATTCAAACTTTTTAAATTTACAAATTAAAATAATGTTGGTTCAGTAATTATACCAAAACGACGTTATTTTTCTTAATTTAAACCTAGATCAAAGCTTAATCAACTTAATTTGTTGATTTTATATCTTATTTAGTTCAATTGAATTTCATTTACATTGAATTAATGACGAAGTATCACTTGAATTTCAAATTAAATCAAACTCTTAATTACCAACAATTTGAATGTCAGATTTCTAAGCTGACAAAGGATGTTTGAATACATTGAATGTTGATGGCTTCCCTTCAATTCATAACCAACTACGAGTAAAAAGCTTCTTTTTTAAAAAAAATTAAAAATTAATTTAATTAATATATAAATTAAAGTTCATCAACTTTGAAATAATTGTATGCAGAATTATATACCAGAAATGGCCTTTTTATTTAGTATTGGTAAGATTGCGTATTACTGATTTTTTTAAAATTTTGCATTTCTACGTCAATTTTACTGGGTGATGTTGATGTTATTGTTAATAACCAATTTTAAAGTATTCAACTTTTAAATTTTTTTTCAATTCAACCCTCAAGTTTTTAAAATTTTAATAGTTTAGTTCAAAATGTTAATTTTGTTATTATTTTGCTAATTTAACTAACAAAATCTTTGTTGTTTATATCAGGTAAATGTTCACTTCACAAAATATTATTCATAATTAGATTGAAGTAGAGAGAATTTTTTCACACAGACACTTATCTATCATATACAACAAAAATTTTGTTAGTAAAATGAACAAATTATTAACGAAATTAACTATTTGAACTAAATTGTTAAAGTTTTAGAACATTTGGTGACTCAATCGAAAATTTTAAAAGCTTGGACACTTAATTGAAAAATTCAAAAGATTAACCATTTAAGAAGTTGTTATTCCTATATGAGAATAATAATAATAGATATATAATCTAAAGTTTAACAACTGTGAAGCAATTGTGCAATTGTAAATATGGCGATGATGACGATGATAATTAGCACCAATTAAGCGCCATTAACCCACCAAACAGGAAATCCTGTTACAACTTCACCATGCTCACTCTTACTACCACTCGGCGTGGCCAATGTCTTCGAGGTACAAGAGGAGGAGGACGACGACGTTTCATGCATCTTCTTCTCCCGCTGGGTGGACCAGCTTCTAGTTGGTTCCATTCTAACCGAGACATTGATAATGCCATTCCGCCCATCTTTCGCATCTCGTAACCTGTAACTCAAAAAGCTCAAATAACCCTCCGGTAAATACCTTCCCATGAAGTCCGTCAACGGCATTCTCGCCGACCCAACAAACCTATTCCCTGAAGAACCCTTGCGGGAGACTTCAAACGTTACGAAACGCTCGTGGATGGGCTTTTCCATTACCAGTTTCTCGTTCCAAAATGGGTAGCTACCACCTTCAGTGTCAATCTTTGTTGTTAGAGAGTTGAGAGGACCGGTCCTGACGATGACATAAGTGTTGTTCTTCACTGGTCTTCGGTTAATCCTCAAGTCTTCACAGGATATCACAGTAACTTCAAGTCTGTGGTAAGTACTTTTCATTCTGACAACCCTAAAGCTATAGAGTGCTAGAAGCTTATATACAGTGGGAGGGTTTCTCAAGAAGGAACTTGCGGGGAAAGAAGGAAGAAGAAACTGAGGTTGTTTGTTATGGAGGCACTGCTTTGCAGATCAGGAAGAAGGTGTTGGGAAGTATAAGAAGAAATGGAGTTTGCTTAAATTGGAATTCCCGCCGAATTAAGCAATCACTCAGTGGATGTATTTGCTTGGAAATTCATGGTGTGTAAATATACGTGGAATAATCATAAAGATGGAAAATAGAAAGAAATGAGATATCCTCTAAATCAACATATCACATTGACCCGAGTCAAATCAACGAAATAAATTTGATCAAATTTTAAGATGAATTCACGAGTCAAATCAACGAAATAACTTTGATCGAATTTTAAGATGAATTCAATCGTAAATTAAATGAGTCAATTTGAATTGCACCAAAAATAGCTTATATCAATTCAATCTTATCCAACTTAATTTGTTATTCTTATATATAGTAATTTATAAATTACAAAAAAATATTTGATGGAATTAATAATAAATTGAATTTAGAATAGTTAATATAACATTGTTCTTATCTAAAATTATTTGTACTTTGTAACATTGAAATAATAAAAAATATATAAATCTATTAAAGGAGATTAATAATTATCTTAACAATCCCTACCCCCAACCTAGGCTTGATAAGGGTTAGTTCTTGCTCGGACCTAGCACTCGATTACATTTGAGGCTCTTAATCAAAGTCTACACTTGATTGAGCTAGAATGACTTAAAATTCAATCAAGTCCGAGTCAAATTTAATTTAATTAAGTCTTTAATTAAAATTTAAAAACGTACTTGTTTTATTTAAAATTTTGGAGCTTTGAGCTTCCACTCAAGCCAAACAATATAAAGCTGAGCACGAGCTAAGTTCGACTAATCTTTTAGATTAAATTCTAAAATTGATATTGTTTTATTTGAAAATTTTGAACTTTAAACTTCATGTTAAGTTGGATAGTATAAACCTGAATTTAGAATTTTGTTTTTAAAAAATACTAAATCCAACTTAAAATCTAGTCAATTAGGATCGAACCTATTAATTTCGGACCAAACTAGACTCGTTCGGATAAAAATTGTCATTGCTACCCCAGCCCCAACGAAGGGTTGTCATCATTCAAAACCTTACGGCAGCTACAAGACATTCCTACGGTCGCATTCCTCGAAACATTTGTATATATTAAAAGCAGTTCATTATTACATATACTTTTAATTCTCAAAGTTAGCGTGTGAGATTTGCCTTTACTTAAAAGTAACAATTATATTATGTGAAAAATCGTATGAAAAGGAGACTTCATAACTTAGTATTCATATTGAAAATGACTATGAACATTAACTTGAATTTAATACTATTTAAAAAATCATATAACTTGTTGTATATATATTTTTAATATAGAAGAACTTTCACATCATGTACCTATACACCACACCCACGAACACGCTCCTCTTACATTGCACATTCACAAAACTCTATTACCAAGACGTAGTATTAAAATCTTATGACTTAATTAAATTTAGGGTCAAATTCAAATTTTAAAGATTGATTTAGTCTACTCAATTTGGTTTAAATAAAATATTGAAATGACTTCGTTTTAATATAAAATTTGATCGTCAATACTATTTGGATAAGGTATTAGGTGAAAAGCCGAATTTGATTGAACTTTTATTAATAAAATTATTAATAATTGGATGAACAAATTATAATATTATAAAAATCCAATTAATATATGATTCCCACTTACATCAACTTATAGTTTTCCAATTACGTCAAGTGGATGATGATATACACAAAGAAAAACAGAAAACAGGCTAATTGTTTCTAGTGGTAATACCTTTCTTTCTAAGAAATGAATGAAGAATGAGTCTATCCAGACCTGGCTATCTTATCAATCTTTCTAACGTTATTTCTTTAGTCAAAAACC
>JANZLC010000002.1:10802687-10814491 GCA_026413385.1 Erythroxylum gracilipes | reverse complement strand
ACCATTAGAGACTAAATTAGAACTTGAGTCCAACAGATAAATTGTAGCTCTATTTCTCTAGTTTAAATTCAAATCAATAATCATCTCATTTCGATAACTAGAGAAAGAGTTATGTCCAAAACACCGAAGCATGTGCAATGTAACATTTTCCAACTTTTAACCTCTAACACTTCATATATAATAGTTGTAACTTCCAATGACAATTTGGGGTCCAACAGTTTCACTGTACATACATTGGTATTTTGGCCATAACTTGATCAGTAGAGCTCCAAATGAGATTATTTTTTATTCAAAATAAACTAGCAACATTTGGCTATAACTATTAAGAAGAAATTGAATTTTAATTTTGTCCTTAAGGATCTTGAAATTTAGCTTGAAAGTGAGTCTTGGCTTCAACTGTAGCATTACCAGGGACAGAAATCATGTCCTGATGTTATTGAACAAACTGTATTGATATAGGCTGAATCAAACAAAGGTGTCTTCACCAAAGTTGTAGCTTATTCTCATAGCTTTAAATTGGTATAAAGTTCGTAATTTTTGAATACTGGCATTGAGAGATATGAATTGTACAACTTTGAGTGCATGATCATTCACTAGCTAAAATTTCAAATGTACTCAGTCTGTAGTATATTGAGTATAACTTCTGGATTAATGAATCATATTTTATGACCTATAGCTCATTATAAATTTAAGATATAGAGGAACATTTTTTTAGAAGAATACTTTGCTCAGAAGCCTCAGTTTCTATGTCAAAATAGCCATTCGAATTGATTTGAAAAAGATTGATTGGATGAAACTGAGGGAGTCTATTGGAAAGTTATGAACTGGAGTATTTTTTATTGAACATGCTTCGGTATTTTAATTATATCTTAAATTGTGGATCTCCAAATGAGTTGGTTCTTAATTCATATTAAATTGAAGACATAAGGCTACAGACTGTCTAAAGAGATTGAATTCTAATTCTACCTCTAAGAATTTCAAAATCTGATTTGAAGTTGAGATAAGAATTATGTTGAAGCTTAATAATAGTCTGAAATCTGTTTAGTATAACTTTTAGTATACAAAATCAAATTGTATGATCTTGGAATCATTGGAAACCTAAGACAAAGGAGGAAATTAACTAGAAGGAAGTGATGCTTAAATGTTCCATTTTCTTGATCTTAATGATCATGCAAAGTAGACCCGAAAGTCTGTTATGAGGAAAAAGCTGGAATAGGGAATGAGTGTATGAATTCTGGAACTTTTGGAATACAATTGATCAGTTTAGTAAGGAAATATACTCGGGAATATGCCATTGAACATGCATATTACATGATACATTCTTAAATATGTTTATTCGGTTACATAAACATTTTTGGTAATATGAAGTTATGTTCGTTTGTATATAGAAGAGCAAGTAGAACGGCCATCTCCAGATATTGCCGGAGCTTTAAGGCATTAAACAAAAGGGAGCGACTGTCAGTAATCTCTAGGATGCTCATACCTTACTTTGTTATGTTTAATACTTAATTGAATTGTGTTTTATACTAATTGTATTCCGAACCCCTGATAATGAATGTCCTAGATGTTTGATGCATGTAAATAGGAATGACTAATTATGTTGCACATGAAATGAATTTGTTTGGTTTTGAAACTGTCAAGTCCTAGTCGTGGGTAAATAGGCATGCCTAGAAGGGTATGTAGCTGCTCCTGTGACACTTCGGTGTCGAGACTTCTGTTTCTCCTGTGACACTTCAGTTGTGAGACTTCTGTCTCTCCTGTTTATTGATTCCAATCATGGTATCTTCTGTATAAGTCTCGTTACCTACTTCTATTCATGGATTAACAGTCTAACTCGTTTTGTATTTTGATCTCTGATAAGTTTTGATACGAAATAAATCATATTTTGATCTGATAGGTTAACACCCTATTCTGAAAATCAGTTCTGTATTCTGTATGTTCTATTTTGCTATTGAAATGACTAACTTTAGCATGAGAAGTATTTTCATTAATAAATGATACTCTGTTCTGAAATTCTTTATGTTGAGATGCTTACGCTATCGCATGGTTCATTATCTGTCATGGTTAAACATAGTTTAGTTATTACTCACTAAGTTATATGTGTTATTACTCACTAAATTATATGCTTAGCACGGTAGATTTGCCTCGTTTAGGTTCAGAGAGAAGGACTGGGATAAGTCAACCGAAATGGCCAAAGGAGTCTGAGATTTGTTTTGTCAAAAATGTATTTTAAGTTTGATTTTGACTTGTATATGATGTGTATGAATTTGAATTCATTTGTATGGTTTGTAATAACCTTAATTCAAGATGGTTTATAAAATTATAGTATGTATTAATAAACACAGTTTGAATGACATGAAGAATTGTTTAAGCTTCTGGAAACACATGTATGAAATGTTTGGTATGGTTTGAAATGTTTCGGTACTATTACTGTTGTTTTTGTGTAGATGACTTATGTATGGTATAGCGCCCCCGTATCCTCCCAGGAGGTATTAGGGTGTCACAAGTAAGGCACAAAGGAGAGTAAGGTGAAGCGAGTGGTGTCAGATTGCTTTGGATGTATTCTTATTGTTATTCACATTATTGCCTCCATTTTCTATATTATTCTTTCCTTTTCCCTTTTCTTATATTTAACTATACCCAAGAGCCCAATTCTTTCACTCCATTACTTCGAACTTTTGAGAGAATCATTATTTGGGTGTGATGTGAGAAATATAGAGAGAACCATGTAATTTCCCTCACCATAAGTGCATCACTTGTTAATTAAATATGAAATGGGGAGAAGGAAATGGACAAGCACGTGCACACATAAGGGGGATTTAGAGACAACACATGTGAAGTAGGGTATGGGCGAAAGGGGTTTAAATTTATATTTTGATGATGTAAAAAATAAAATCTGCGTGTCATCCACATGGCAAAAATGATAGGTGATGTGGTATGTCTCGTCATTAATGTTAACAGAAAGATTAACGATGATTTTTTAAAAAATTAAAAATTTGAGCATTTTATTATTACTTTTAAAAATTCGGACTATAATTACAAAATTTAGAGAAGTTTAGACTTTTTGTAATTAATCTAAAATTAATGGCCAACTAAGTATTTATGTGGACTAAAATACTTAACCTATAACATACACAACCTATACCTATAACTCATATACCATATCTTTCCTACTCATGCAATTCAAGGAGATGCTTTTTATGAATTTCATAAGATTGTTCTTTCCTTTCTCTGAATGTATTTTGATTGGTCTCCACAATTAACTGGACAGGACACGTAGAGGAGATGAGAGATAGATGAATTGGGTATTTTGAAATCAAATGAGTTATGGGTATATGGGCTATCGATTATGTGTAATGAGTAATGGGTATAAATATTAGGTGTATGTTGTAAGTTGGATATTTTAGTCCACATAGATGCTTAATTGACCATTAATTTTTTTATATGAAAGTTTACATGTTATGAAAAAATGATTATCCTAGCCAAATCAGTAAAATACTAACAAAATTAATATTCTAAATTGAATTGTTAAAATTATAAAAAGTTCACTTAATTGAAAATTTTAAAAGATTGAATACTTAATTAAAAGATTTAACACTTTAAAACCTATTATCCTTTTTTTATTATATGACGTTTATTCTATTTGATTTATAATTGGAAACATGTATTGATCTAAAAGAGATTTAGTTACCATAATACACAAAAGCATGTCTCCAACTGTCACATCATCAACTTCCATTTGTTGAATATATGCGTTTATATTATATTTTAATTTAATTTGTTGATACTAAATTGTATTTTTCTTTACTAGGAAAAAGATATTCTTCATTAAATTGACAAGCAAAAAGAGATACAATCTCTCACAAAAATTGAATATAAGATTCGAGTATTTATTTTCTAATTTAAGGTCTAACTCGTTAAAGTTTAAACATTACATCAACTTATCATGATTGAGATTGAATTAGTAGAGTTACAAGAAATGCCAACTATCAACTGTAGTTACATTTATTAGGACCTGGCAAGGTAGTTGTGAGTTATGGTTCATTTAATTGTGGTCCTAACTTTTCTCAATTGCTTTGTTTAGAGGACCTCCATCTTTTTTATTTTCATATTTCAAATGCATGGATCATAAAATAGTGGTAGAATATTAATCCAAAATATAATCACATAAATGTACTACGGTACATATTTTCACAATTTTTTGGTATTGGAACCACAATATCATACGAAATTTAAATAATGAAAATAATAAGAAATAAGAATTATTGCAATTTATTTATTATATCTACTTTCTCTAAACATAAAAGACACATATTTTTATATATTCAATTATTATAAAATTATTTTCATTATTTTGAATTACTTAAAAATTTTATAATTTCATACTACTTATTTGTTAGAGAGCTGACTCTTGAAATAATTATTAAAGTTACTCTTTTTTGCAAAAGGTTACGGATTCGAACACGAGTTATTTTTGCATTTTATAAAGAAGTTATTTCCGTGACTCGAGTCTTGGAATAATTATTAAAGTTACTCTTTTTTGATCAAAAAATTATGGATTCGAACACGAGTTATTTTTGTATTTTATAAAGAAGTTATTTCCGTGACTCGAACCTTATGATTGTTGTTATTGTTTTTGTATATTATTTATTTTTTAATATAAATAACTAAAAGTTTAACAAATTATTAAAAGTTTTTATTACAAATTTTAATATTATATTTCTAATTATAATTTTTGGAACAAATAAAAATATAGGTTTGTATCGTTTACCTTTTCTTAATACCTTATAGTCCCGGTGTACTATTCTGAAAAACCATATCCTCTTCTCACCAAACTACCATTTCATCAAAATTCATACCTAAAATCAGATTGTCTTGCTCAAAATTCGAACACATAGTAAAAAAAGATTTGATTCATATTTCATGCAATTAGGGTCAAAATATGAAATTTACTATGTACGAAGTATTTTCTAGTGCTCATTGAGAAAACTGAAACAATACAAATACGAGAAAGCTCAACATAGTCAAGAAAATACTGAAAAGTTGATGTATACATAAGTAGAAACTGAAGCCTAACTATTAAAAAAGGAAAAAAAAAAACTAAATTAAACAACCATTAGACCTTTCTCTGATAGGGTACGGATGCATCAGAAAATAACATACTATATATAACAATCTACATCTCTCACTAAGCTTGACCTTTGATCAAATACATGACAACATCGATGGTTATCTTCTTGCCGTGTTGAACAAGCACTCGCCGCCGCTTCCCTGAGAATGTTAGAAGTACTAGCACCGTGATCCACGTCAGCATGGTGGCACGCGCTGCCACAACCACCACAGCTGAAGTCAACAAAGCCCCAGCAACCAGAGCCCCCGGTGCATACAAAGCCGCCCAGTTGGTGTTACCACGGTTAACGTTTGACAGAACACAACACGCGAACAGGAATAACAACGTGGCCTTGAATGTCGTAGTTTTGGACAGGTAATTCATGACTGAAACAGAGGACGCATGAAAGAGAAAGAATAGGAAGAGGGCGAAGAAGAATTGGTGGTGTCGTGGAATTGTTGTTATGTATGATTAAAGTAAGTGTTATAGTGCTATTCCTTGTTGGTTTAGTTGAGGATTGATGATGGTGGGTAATGGTTGGGAGAATGGGATTGGGAGGCATGTGCAGGCACATGGAGAGGTTGTTGGAATTGAGACAAATAATGGATTTAAGTAATATCCGTCGGCGGAGTAAGCAGTGTACTTAGCCATGACATCGGCCATAGGGGCTTTGCGAGCTTCATTCATATTTAATCTATTAGAATTTTTTTAACTTGTGCAGAGTTGGAGTCCACTAATAATAATTAAGTTTGGGTAATTATTATCAAAATAATTAGAACTTGTCATTTATATAGCTCATCTTTATCATTTATAAACTCTTTAATATTTTCATATTTAATCAATATGAGATACTCTAATATTCATTCTTAAGTGTAACTACAACTGGACAACCAGCTATCATTTAAAATAAATGTAGTAGTAACCAGACCAGGCTATTAGGACTGGACATTCAAACAGACGATTGAGAAATTAAAAATCTAGACCAAACTTGCTCTGATATCATATTAAAATTTTTTAATATAGGTAGAATGAGAGTTCACTAACAATAATTGAGCTTGGGTCAACTATTATCAAAATAATTAGAACTAATTATTTAAATAATTGACTCTTACTATATAAAAATTCTTTAATATTATTTTGTCATACTCTAACGTTATCGTCTCGGATATATAAGGACTTTTTTTGGTTTGCACGTTACTGTTTTACTCGTTTTGTATTGATTAATTGATTTCTTAATCCAAGGTTTTGGTTTAATGTCCATGTGTTGAAGAATGTGCAGTGAAGATGATGAGTGATGACCGCCCTTAAAATTTCAATCTTCAGTTCTTCACCCTTATCCAAAGGTCAGGAATTTAAGCACTGGATATCAATTTTATTTGTATATTTTAATCATGTAATCCACTATATAAGATTAGAGTTATATCTTACAGCATAATTCAATATTAGTCTCTTAAAGTACAAATAAAAACGATAAAAATGTTTTTTATATCCCAAAAATGTCAAAATTTTCATTTAATTAACCTTCCAAAATAATACATTAACAAAAAGTTATGTATTTTTTTAATATCTAATAGTACAAACAAAATTATCCAATTGACTTTTTTTATTTAAAGAATCCAAAAATGTTTTATATACAAGTGAACCATTTTATTAGACAACATAATTCATAAATTATAACAACAACACCTCCTCAATAAAAATTTCACCGAGACACAAATATGAGAATAAAGGTCTAATACGTATCTTTATTTTTAATTAATAAAGAGATTATTTCTAAAATAATTTAATAATTATGTACTCTTAAAACCAAAGGGACATAATGGCCTCGATCATTTTCATTGACGTTCTTAAACAAAATTAGCAAATTGTAACAACCAAGACTTCTGTAAAGAGAACACCAAGCAATGTCGTTGTTAGTAGTAGTTTATCATTTTTCGTACGTAACACAGAATATCATCTTCCCAATAGTTTCGTCTACTTAACGAAAATTGAAATTTTAGCTCTTAGCCATTGGCCTCCTGATGAACGTTATGTTATCGCCAATGGAACATTTTTCTTTAGGAGACATGCATGTACGATGTATGCTTCAACAAGCTAATGCCAGGTTGTCCAGTTTGAGATGGGAGTTGTGAATCTTGGACAACTTTGTTTTTGTTTTATTCTTTCTTTTCCTTAGTCGATTAACCTAATATATTGCAGTCCTTATGTGTACTCATTCTCCTTTGTTACCTATTTTTTTATGTATTGGAACACTAATCATGAACAGAGACAAAGAATCCTGTCAGGTTATAAAAAGGTGACATTTACAACAAGACACTGCAGGATTCATTCTGCATAAGACTTATATATGAATTTTGTTCATCTTTTTTTTCTTTAGGATTAAAAGAATTCCTGCCATTTGGCACGCAGAAGATGCAACAATAACGATAATAATAATATGTTAGAAATGATAAGCATATAAAGACATTAGGACAAGATGACATTTCATCAGTTATACATGGTTATCTTCAGACATCACGAACACCAATTTGTGTTCAGGTCCTTGACCACTTTATGGGTGGACTTCTTTGTATCATTTTATTCGACAAAGGTACCAACTAGACTGCTTCTTACCTTATCAATCTTGGTTCCTGAGGCATATACTCTATTCCTGGCCTTCTTTGCCTGACAGACATTTAGCATGGAAGAAGATTTGTTGAGATGTGATTCAAATTTTACAGCTGTATCAACAGTTGTTTTTGACTAAGTTATGAGTAATTAGTTAGTTTCCTATTTTTCTACTTTCTAGATTCAATTAGTGCTTATGTTAATGCCTAAGATTTCTCTTTTTATTAAGTTAATTAGTTGTTTTGTAGTGCCTATTTAAAACAGGTTTGTTCAGTTTATTATACAGTTGTAGAGACGCAAACTTCAGTACAAAAGACTTGTTGATTTTTGTAGTTTTATCATATCTCTCTGTTGTATTTTTGCTATGTATTTTTCTCTATTTTGTTGTCATTCTCAACAGTTTGGTATCATAGCCGATGGTTCGACAAGGGACGAGTATAGAGACAGTAGTCAGATCCCGTGATTACTTCCTCAAAAAGAAGAACATGGAGACTCCTGGTGGGCCCAGACTAGTGGAGTAGAAAGGCTCTTGGTGACGCCATATACTCGAGCTACTAAGAAAAAAATGCTTTTGCTTAAGGGAAAGTCCAAGCCCAATGTGAAAGTTCGCACTTGAGTTAGAGATTGTTGGGGTGTCAAGTGTGAGTAAAAAATCTATATTGGAAAGACATGAAACTAGTGAAGGACATATAAGTGGAAATGACCCATAAACCTAATACCTTAAGGTTTTAAATTGAAGTGTGGTGTCAAAGCCCATGAGTATATTTCTTCACTAGGCCTATGATGTAGATCTCTCATAAAAGTAGGCTTCTCAGATCCAACAAGATTAAAAGAAAGAACAATGATATGGTAGATATGAGTCTTATTATAAGCTTAAAGCTTAAGAGATAGACTTACTTCTTCCTCCCAATTTGTGTTAATTGCAAGGAATAAAAGGATTAATGCTTGAAGGACACTTCCAAAAATATTCCCTATCCAAAGTTCCTACAAAATATTGGGATATATCAAATACAAAGACACACTACAACAAAGTAGACATTTAGCTATGTTTTTTTTTTCGATGTTCCAAAAATCGTCGCCAAAAGTGACCATATTGTTGATGATTTTAAAAATCATCATTAAAACTAAGCCTTTAATGACTAATTATAAAAGCATCACAGAAGGATCAATATTTGGTGATGAATGACAAAAATCGTCCCCAAATGGCGAACATTTAGTGACGATTCCCGAAAATCATCACAAAATGGTCCATATTGGGTGACGATTTTATACATTCGTCGCTAAATGAACTTTTGGTGACGCTTTTTAGAAATCATCACCATAATTAAGTAAACATTTAATGACCAATTTCCGAAATCATCACCAAAGGGTTCATAGTTGGTGACAATTATGTAAAATTGTCACTAAAAAGACATTTGGTGACAAATTTTAGACATCGCCACCAAAAGTTTGTAGACATTTAGCTACCTATTTTAAACTATGTTTTTCACATTGACACTAAAATTAACCAACACCAAAATGTCCACATTCAGTGACGATTTCTAAAATCGTCACCAAATGGTCCGCATTCAGTGATGATTCTTAAAAACGTCACCAATTGATCCGCATTTAGTGACGATGTTCCACAGTAATTCGCAGCTCATTTGGTGACCATTTGCCAAAATTGTCACCAAAGGGTTCACATTTTTCAAAATTGTTAAACTAACATTTTTATAATCTATAATAATTAAGATATGTTTTATTAGACATTTGTTTTGAATGTTTACAACGTATTGTTGAAAAAACACACACAACATAATTTTAAGTGTTAAGAAATAGTATTAATTAATCATTAATAATTACTAACAGTGGAAAAATTAGTGTTAAAAATTTCAATAATTGTATCAATATAATAATATGATATATGGAGTAGTACAAACCTTGATTTAAAAGGTTAAAAATTCTTACATTCATAAACAAGAACAATAACAGTCAACACTCAATAGTACGCAGCTTGACCCCTAACTAGTAGAGAGGTTGTTTCCCAAATTCTTACAGTTACAATAACAAATCAAATTTAAAGCTGAGTCCAGTTGATTGCATCGATAAATGACAATGATATAATTATTTTTTGGATTCCAAGTGACATGAGAGTCAATAAAGATAAATGAGTCCCCGATGTCTGGATTCCCGAAAAGGGTCCTTGCACATTTGAAGGCACCAATTGAAACAGTGATAGTTCTTCCATCAGGTGTAGGGTTTTTCACACCTTCTTGCAACAACATTTCCACTATAGCTAAACTTGTAGAGGATATAGTGAATGAGTTGCCAGATTTAGTATGGAAGACAAACTCTCCAGATGAATTGCCAGTACGAAAAGGTTTACCTAAAACATAATCAGTATAGAACTTGGATATTATCAGATTAGTAAAATGTTAAACGAACCGAAATTAGAGTGACAAGCATACGTGAATGTCCAGATGAAGTCTGTGGAATTGACAAATTTTTCAAAACAACTGATTTCTCTAATCCTTTATGGATCGTTGTGACATCGCTTCGCCTCCATGGGCATACATGTCATCTTCGAGATTCAAGGAAGCTTAAAACAACATGTAGTATATACTAGCGAATGTAAATACATATAATAGCTTCATAAAAAGAAATGAGATGTACATAATAAGGAAAGTGACATTGTTAGGATGATACTAAACACCTTGAAGCAGAAGATCAGCCGTGGAAGACAAATGATCATTAGTGTATGAAGTGAAGATTTTTTCTGCATTGTTTATTTCTTCAGTAGGGACAATTTTATCACATTCCTCCTAACGAAATGAATTAGTACCATCCGGAACTAGTTACCATGTCAACATTCCTTGATTAATAATGCTAAGAGGTACATCCTGCAAATGTCAATTTAGAATAAAATGATGATATGTTCAACTCCAATTTTGATGATAAGTGAAAGTAGTCCAATTTAACACTTATACATCTTCAATGTGCCTAATGATATGAAAGTTACCCTTACTAAAATTTTAGAAATCTATTGTGTAGTTTGTATCACATGCAAAATTTAGAATTTAAAATAGAATAGATATGACTATGTTCTTGATGTACAGAAATATAGTAGTATCTATATTGGGCTATATTACTATTAATGGAAATGAATAAAAGTAAAATACTCTTGAAAACCTTTCATCAAATAGTTACGAAGCTTTGATGAAGGAAGTGTTAAAGGTCATTTGGAAGAAGCCAACCCATATACAAAACAAAGGCAGACAGTAAATCATCTTCAAAACACAACCATATACACAACTTATACATCAAATGCATAATTAAGAACTCACAATAAGCACCTAAAGGTATAAGTTAAACTTAGCACAACTTCGTTAATGAAAATAAAACAAAAAAACAATACCAATTTAGTTAATGATGGTTCTTTAACGGTGATGACCACAATACATAACCCAAATAGAATAGAAGACTTTGAGAAATGTTGACGGCTTGAACAAAAATCGAGTAGCATTTTATTGTGGTTGTCATTGAAAACCTAATACAAAACAACATCGTTTTTCTTATTTAGATAAATGATGTCGTTTCTTCTTTACTGTAGTTGTTTAGAAGTACTATAAATTAATTTGCTATGATCTATTGTATTCGGTCAACAAACGTCAGATATAGTGACTAATACATGGTTCATCACCAAAGCCTACAAGTTCATAAACAATTTTTAATAAATTTATTTTCCTATTCCAAGAAAAACATAATTTGAATTAAAAATTAAATTATTCAATTGAAAACTATTTCCAAATTAATTTATTGACCCTTCAAATAAATTATAATTGGCTTACAATTTTTAGAAAATTATAGATTTTAATTATTATAATTTTGAAATGCATATTTCAAAAAATTATACATTTTAATAATTTAGAAAAACTAAATTATAATAATTTAAGAAGACATTGTAACGTAATTAGAAAACTATTTATAACAAATTAAAATTAAAAAATTAGTCATTCCCAAAAATTAAGCAAATGAAGAACAATTGCATATATAACTGAGAAGATTAATTTAACATTTTGTATGATGTATTAGGAATACCTTATATATA
>JANZLC010000002.1:10769823-10788480 GCA_026413385.1 Erythroxylum gracilipes | reverse complement strand
TAAACAATATGTCACCAACATTAATTATAAAATGAAACTAATTTATATTTCAAACTGTCTTAAAAATTGTAATAAATTAAATTAAAATTTTTAACAATTATAATAAAATTTATATTTAAAAATAAATGTTTGTCACTAAAAAGTATTAGCTACCAAAATAAAATCATCACAAAATGTTATTACCTGTGTTTACAAGAACGTCCCTAAAAACATTTACCTACAATAAATAATTAGTAGCTAAAACTATTCTGCTTCAAAAACAAAATCGTCTGTAAAAATAATTACCTACAACTATGGTTTAGTAGGTAAAAACCTTTATCTACGAAACATATACGTCGTAAAATCTCATGTACGACGTTTTTGGTCCTTGTTGATTATATATTTTTCTGACAAATATATTGTACATCCAAAACCTTTTTGCGACGATTTCGAAAAAACGTCGTGGATATTGTTTTGTTACTCAGATTTAGCAACTATTATGACAACGGTTTTGTTTTGTCGCCAATTATTATTTCACACAATTTTTTGATATTTTGCAACATTTGAATTCATCGCCAATAACCTTCTGTTGTAGTGTGCAAAGACTACCATCTCGTCATTGGAATAAATTACACCAACTCAATAACCATGAAGACCAAGATCTTTTAAGAGGTTGTACACAATATGAACTATATTCCGAACTTCTAACTTGTCACATTTCTTGTCCTTCAACATGTCCATGATACCTGGTGAGTCAAAAACAGTCTCGGAATAAATCTTATAACTGAAAAGATGAAACCCTTTTGTAATAATGAAGTTTATAGGAAGATTCGATTCACTGTGGCTTATTGTATTCCCTCAAAGAATTTGAAGGGTTTGTAACCAACGCACCCTTAACCTTCAAGTTGCATTGTTGTGCCTCTTGATAAGCTTGTTCAAGAGTTGTAATGATTTTGGAAGCCATTTGAGCTTGTATGCTGAATAGGTACAATCTCAACTACAGTTCTCCACTTAAGATCAAGATCAAATCAGAAAAACATTAAAATAAATAAATAACAAGTAAATTAGATTACTAGCAACAGCCAATGAGCACAGGAAGATACACTAAAGTCTTCTCGAAATTAGAGACTTGATGATAAGCTATGGTTTTGACATGTTCAGTTTAGTTTATTTGAAAAATTAACTATTTTAATTAATAACTTAACTTTTAATTAATGTTAATGAATATGCATAATTTATTGTTTATACTTGTTAGTAGGAGCTCCTGGATCTACCGACAGATTTTAAAAAATGGAATCATTGACGTGATACTTAACATACAAAAATTTTATTTCGTTAAAATTTCTATATTGAGTCTATTTTGAACATTTTAATACGATTAAACTTAGAACACTTTAATACATTATTTTAAAGTTACATTCTTTTAAAAAATAGAGATTTAAATTGCAGTTTTGAGTAAATACTTATTTTTCTTAATGGTAGATTAAATTCTCTTAGAGATAGGGATGATAAATGAGTCGGCTTATGGGTCTAATTTCAGGAATTTTCAATGGATCGACTTATGGGCGTAGGTTAAGGTGTTTTCAATGGGCATATCTAATTTTTCTAAATAAAACGATATCATTTTGTTTAGAATAATTGAGCTCCAAGTAAACCTAAGCCTGGACACTCCAAGCTCAGACTCAATTAAAAAAGATGTTGCTCTATAATTTTAATTTTAAGAAGATTATTTTAAAAAATTGGCAGGCAGGCCTAAAATGTTGTTTGCTTTTTATTTATTTTTTCATAATATGATTTACTATCAACTAAATGTGTATTATTTAATATATTTAATTATTAATAAAAATTATGAATAATTTAATTTAGTATTATATTTAATTAATTAAAATTATGAACAATTTAATTTAATGTAATTGTTGTAATTAAATTAATTTAATTTAATTTAATTTAATGATTATTGATGAATATAATTAAATTTAAAATTTCTTCAAAATATATAAAATTCAAATAAAATTTTGATTTAATAATTAAATAAATTTTAAAATAAATAAATTTAATTTTAAAATTATTTATTTTATAATTTATCTTTTAGTTATTTTTAATATGTAATTATAATCGATAGTAAAAATATAAAAACTACAATAAAAAAGTTCAACCAAATGTAAATGTGCTTATATGAAATATGCTAGTCTAGTCATGATGAGTTCTCGAAGTGTAGATTTGTTTTGAAGATTTGCATAAGATTACGAGCTAAACGCTTTTAAAGGTTCTAATTTCTAGCGTGTTTTGGCTTAACGAGGCAGAGTACGAGAAATGAACTGATTCTAATTTTCTTGTTTCAGGTTTAAGCAGAGAAGTAAGTGATATATGCAATGGAAGAAGGGCTACTTGGATCAGCCGTGCATGATGATATTGGAGACATGAAAACTAGAGTTTGGCATGAAACACAGAAGATAGGGAAAGTTGGGTTTCCTGCAATGTCAGGCAGAGTGAGTCAGTTCGGTATGTTAGTGGTGACACAGGCATTCATCGGTCAAGTTGGTGAATTTGAGCTTGCCGGTTATGCACTCATACAGGTTGTTACTGTACGTTTTGCCTATGGAATTGTGGTAAGATACTTCTCGATTGCACGTACGTCTACTTAGATTGACTATTCATATTGGTGTGGCCCTTCGATGCATATTTCAGTTTTGACATATGGTCTAATATACTGATCTCTGGAAGGGAACGAATAATTTGATCTCTAGTTCTTTTAAGTATGTTATTTGTCACTAGTTTCAGAGATGATTTCTTAAGCTTTGAACTTGGATGCGTGTCATATACAGCTGGGCATGTCAAGTGCCACCGAGACTCTCTGTGGACAGGCATTTGGAGCTAGACAATATCACATGATGGGAATCTACTTGCAGCGTTTTATTGATCATCAACTGTGCTGCTGCTACCATTTTGTTACCTGTATTCATCTTCTCATCTCAGATCTTCAGACTGCTAGGATATGGAAAAGACATAGCCCACAAAGCTGGAGCTATCTCACTCTGGTTCATCCCAATTCTCTACTTCTTTGCCCTCTCATTTAGCATTCAAAATTACTTACAGGCTCTGCTGAAGAACATGGTTGTTGGGTGGGTTTCTATCTTCTCATTTATACTTCACTTGCCATTGTCATGGATCTTTGAGAGCAAACTGAGCTGGGGGATTCCTGGTGCAATGGCTGCCCTGAACATATCAAGTTGGTCTTATAATTGTGGAGTTGGTTTATATATGTGGTGGCTGGTGTCCCAGCACATGGAGAGGATTTACTCTTGTTGCCTTCTCTGATTTACTTCCTGCCGTGAAACTCTATATCCTCCGGTGTGATGCTTTGGTGAGTGTATTTCTTCAATACAATCACTTCTTTCTCCTAGTGGCCATCTGTAGGTATCCCTGTTTCTTTTATAGTTAACTGAGAACTCCTAGAGAAAAGAACAGTATGCTTCACTGTACTATTCTGCCAAACTAGCAGATGAATAGCTCTGTTTGTTTTTTAGCAAAGTTGGAAATTCTTGTACTGATGAATGCGGCGAAGTCACATTATCTAACCTTTCATAGAAATAAAGTTATTGATTGATTTGCAATTTTTAGTAACATAATTAGAAACGTTAAGCACATGTAATTCTATTCCTCATTTTAACTATTTTGCTTGCGAGAATAGTCTAGTGCCATGGTACAATGCTTTTAGCAATCCTTTTGGCGAGGTATACGAAGAGTGCAGCAAATGAAATATCGGCATTGTCCATATGGTAAGATCATCAAGAAGTAACATACCTCCATGAATCTGTCTATCAAAATTGATCCCTTTTGATGATTTTTTTAATGTGCAGCCTCAATGTCAGAACGTTTGAATTTATGCTATGTTTTTGCTTCCTAGCTACCTCCAGGTACTGCTTTAAAACGACTTGAAAGTTTTAAATGAGCTTCTTGAAAATGACTTGACTACGTTACTTTGTTGAGCAGCGTACGAGTTTCAAATGAACTAGGAAGAGGAAATGCTAAAGCTGCAAAGTTTTCTGTCAAAGTCAACTTCTGGGCTTCAATGCGTTTGGGAGTTTTGTTTTTGACTGTTCGTCTATTACTGGGTCATCAGATTGCCCAACTGTTTACAAATGAAGAGGCGGTCATTGAATTCGTATCCAACCTTTCCCTCGTCCTAGCTTTCTCAGTTCTACCCAATAGTTTTGAGACCGTACTCACAGGTATGCTTGAGGACTGCTTTCCGGAAATAAATAACCGATTCTTTTGTTTTCTTGTCTTCCATTTTGGACATGCAGGGGTGGCCATAGGAACTGGTAGACAAAGTATGGTAGCATATATCAACATCATTTGCTATTATGGGGTTGGGCTGCCTGCAGGTCTCATTCTTGGATATGTTGCTCGTCTGCAAGTAAAGGTGATTTGCTCGTCTGTCTCCCATCCGCCATCTGTGACTCCAATTACTAATGATTACCACCTCCAAGGGACGAAATTAAAACCCCAAATAGAATATAAAATCCGAGTGAGAAGGGAATTTCTATGGTAGCTGGATTTGAGATTCTTATTATCAACACAATTATATTCTCTTTTGTAGGGTATCTGGATTGGATTGATTCTGGGAGAGGTACTACAGCTTATTAGCCTTGGCTATATTACCTTCAGAACTGATTGGAATCAGCAGGTAAAGAAAAATTCCCTTGGAAGCACAAACGAATGTATCCAACAAAACGATTGATTTGAAGATGGAATATAACTGTATATAGTTATAGCAAATTCACAATTTGGATGACTAAATACTTTTTTCCCTTTTTTTATAGGTTAATAAAGCATCAGGAAGGCTTAATCATTGGTTCTTGCAACCTTCGGATGAATCAGATGAAACTTCTAGCCAAAAGAGATTGATTGGCTGATTCTCATTATAGTTTGTAAAATATAGTATTGCATGCACAATGTTTAAGCGCCTTGAAGTTTGGCAATTGACCTGCTTGTATTTTGGAGCATGGCTTACCATCAGGGTGATGAAACAGCTTTATTCCCAGTTTAGCCCATTTCAACATAAAGAAAAAAAGATTAGCATTACCTCTCAGATGTGATTTATTTATTGGTATAATTATATTCATTTTAATGATAGATCTGTGGACTTGTCTTCACAGATATATTTGGAAATTTGGAACCTTATATTTCACAAGGATAATAAGGTAATCAGAAAAGAAACAAAGAAAGGAAAAGGATGTAATTTTACAGTCAACGCAGTGATATCATCCTCTCAATAGATTATATGCCGGTAAGTCTTTGACACTGTAGACATCTTCAAGGGCAAGCTCCCGCTCTAATTGTGTCCTCGTCGATTTCAAGACATCCTGTAATTAAGAACAAATAAAAGACTATAAGATGATGCCAATGAGAGCACATCACATTCATGAAATTAAAATTTTTAGAACTTTGGCTTTTCAAAACAGGTTACATTGAAGTCCATATATGAAGCGCGCTTTGCAAGCCACTGAGCATCCATCATTTGAAAGGATACACAAAAGAGGTTGTCAAATGCCATTTCATCTTCAGCCAACAGTTGTAAGAATTTAACACCTGCTTGACTAGATGGCTTCCCTGAAAGAAACAATTAAATAATTGAACTCTAAGAACTCAACAATCTAATATCAGTTGGAGTATGATAAGGTAGGATATCAAATAAGTGATCACATATTGGAATGTTTATCAAGGTTAAGTGATCATGAATTGCACCAGTTAAAATTTGGGGTTATATAAATTTTCAGCTCATTAAACCTTTTATAGGAATTATACCTGTCTGAAGATCCAGCATCTGGGCCAACATAAAGGAAATGTTTATGCCAGCAACAGCAAAGGGATACTCCCAGTCAGCTCTTTCTCCATCTTTTTTATGTAACAATCGCTGGAATGATTCCTGTGAACAATAACCAGGTCAATATATGGCAGTATGTAGAATAAGCAACCCTATTATCCAAACAGTGACCCAGAACGATGCTTGATTTGTTTGGGGAGGGAAAGCAGAACATAAAGCAGAATAAATGCAGGCGTCAATGCAAGCAAGCAAGACAGGTATCTGTTTTGACAGGAATCATAAACAGTTTTTAAAAGAGAAGGAAGCACTCAGAAGTAGAAAGCAAATACACTGACACGCAACAAGTCACTCCTGAGGAAATTTTCATCATTTACTCTTGAGCTCAATATTCCCATGAACTATAAAGAAAAGCATCCACAGCACATGCCCAGAAAAAGATCCCAAGCACGGCCCATTCATTAACTACTGATGATAGTTTTAAACTGAATCCCCATGCTCTCATCCATTGTTCAGGATGGTCAACTGGGATAGAACTGAGTTGCAATCCAAGCCACAAACTGAAGAATGGTGATTCCACAACGTTCAATTGTCAACATAATTACAATTCTCACCGTAATTTTGCAAGTACATAGAGTTCTGTAAGCTAGGGAACAAAATCAGGGCATAATTTATTAAATCAGCTGCTCGAGCAAAAGTAAAAACAGAATCAGCTTAGGGATTTGAGTTCCTTTAGTTGATAGGAAGCTATGCCATCCAATATGTGTGATAATCGTCGAGATAACGAAAGATCATCAGAGTGTTCAACTTCTTCGTAGACAATTTGTATAGAATTCCTTCAAATGATGTAAATGATTTGAAATGTCATCATTTCCAGATCGGATACAATTTCATAATAATAGTCAGAAAACAAGAATCCTGATCTCAACATTACTTCCCTCGCAGTATAATCTTAAAGGACTAGGAAATAGATGCCAAATTTTATTTGTTGTGGAACAATCAAAATAGTTTATCATGCATCACTCATGAAATGGAGCTCCATGCATGCTGCAATGTAAGGCTGTAATATATGGTCACCTGAAACGTAGGTAATAATACAACATTGACATAAAAAATTGTAGGTGTCTAAGGAAGAGTGACAAACCGGATACTTCATGGCAAAGTAGATGAGATTCTCCAATGATATAAATCCTCCACCCCTTCATTCACATGGATTGAATTAATGTGAATTGAATGAACTCAAGATTTATCATACACAACAATTTTCTACATACCGAAAATCAGTAGAGGGGTCTGAACCCTGCCAGCCCATCTCCTTCCAAAGTTCAGATTTTAGAGAGGGGAGCTCCCTCTCAGGGAAAGATAACCTCCATAATTGCCTAAGCGCATCCTGAAAGACCCACAAAAAAGTATCAATTGCTATAGTTTGAAACACCTAACTTCAAGTACAAAGCCATCACATGCTTGCTGGGAACTTGTACCCAACCTAGTGCCAAATGAATCTCAGGTAGACTTCGCAACAGATAAATGTATTAAACCTAAAAAATGCTTCGTCATTGAAGTTAGACCTTTTACAACATGGAAAAGAAGAATGCGACTTTAGTATTTAACAATCAGAATAAGAAGTTCTCAACCTAAAGTGGCAACTCGTTCATATTGTGGGATTGGAATAATGATCTATTCCCTAGGCCAGTGTAACAGTTACATTAACCAACCAAAAAATAAAGCTTGTTCCACGTGCACGAGAGAGAGAGAGGGAGAGCTCACTTGATGCTCTAGAAGTGAACTGTCAAAGGGTACCCCCAACCTTCGCTGCAGATTTCTGAGCCTTTCTTCCTTAATCGATACCAATTTAAGGCATAATAAATTCAGAGTTCAATATGCTCACAATCAATTTGAATAGTGTATAGAAAGCTATGAATCCAAAACATGCTCAAAACTAAAAATATTGAGCAAAACAAAACATATAACAATGTTGAAAGACTTGATATCATGTAGGATCGCTACAAAACATGTTAACAACATTTAATGTTCATGAATATGCTGTAACATTAGGTAGCTAGAAGATAACATTAAGGATTCGAAAAGCAATAATTGGTCCAGGAATCACCCCAAGAGTTTGGAACAAGAACTAGAAACCACTCTAAGGTGTTTGTAATAAACAAAAGTGGTGATATCACTCCAATAGGTCCTAGAAATCACTTAATGGGTTTAGGAATCAATCTTAGCAAAGAAAGCCTCACACTTCCAAGCTGAAATTCAGAATCCAGAAAATGTCCTTCTTCCTCATCTGAACTGAACCATTGAACTTATAATCGAGAATACTGACATGATAAGGACACATTATGTCACCCTCGTAAATATTGGATCTTAACATAACAATGACTCAAAATAAAGTGTATTATACAGTTTTCTTTGACATCATCATGTAAAGTTGCAAACTAAATAAAAATAAAAGAAAAATGAAAGAAAAAAAGGTCTTCATAATCACAATGCAGGACAACTTTCAGTAACTGCCAGCAATCAACTAAAGATAACTAAACCATACCTGTAAAGGACTAAGACATGGTAAGAGGAGCTTCTTGTTTATTCCATTTTGATCGGTGGAGAAGAGAGGTAAAAATCTTCCTATAAGCGATCCAGAACCTAGGACAATATTTGCTATCAAAGTCAAGATCAAAACGTTAGCAAAATAGATTCACCTTTGTGATTACATACAAAGAAATCATAGAACTTCAGTATCTTCATTCATGCAGGGCATATAGGTTAATATTGAATAATGAATAGATATGATTCTACAAAATAACAGTTGGCTTTGCAGTCTAGGCTGAACACACTTTCAATTAAATTGACATAATTCCAATTCAACAAAAACAAAAAGATAATTGTCATCTATATTCTTCAAAATATATTTTTTTATGCACTGCAGTTTAAAGACGTTTACAGACCATTAATAAATATAAAGACAAGCCAACAAGTTCAACACAAGAAGAAATGTCAATATATATACCTTATCATTGAAAAGTATTTACATTTAGGTATATGTTCCAGATTTGTAATCCATATTGCAATATATGTAAGAAAAACATGAGCTCATAAGGCATACATGAATCATCTCCCAATATAACTTCACAAAACAAATTCGGCAGTTAAAGCAATCTAATAAGCAAATCGTGACATTAAGCTACCATCTTGAAAATTTAAAAAGCCAAGTCACATAATATTTCTAAAAATAGCCCTAAAATCTTAGCATCTCCATCCAGTAACTGCTGCATGTAAAGATGCTGTATCTCTGATCTAGGTGTAATAACAAGTCGAAAAATCTGCCTACTATTTAAGAAGATTTTCCAATTTAAAGTAACATACCTAACCATTGTGCCCACTGAGCAATCAATTGGGAGAATATAAGTGTCCAATGAAGCTGCTCCTTCGCCCGCTCAGCACTCCAAATATCTTCTAGTGTAAGGGCCTACCAGCATACAAAGATATAAGCTATGAGGAAACATTACTTCTTTGAACAAATGAGCAGAAAACCAGAATAAAAGTCATGAACTCACACTTGTAGCCACAGCATCACTGTCACGGTTCCCAAGTAACGGTTCACTTAAACCATCAAAGTCTGATGAATCAAAGTGTTCATGCCTTTTCCCATCAACATCCCCATGATGGAGCCTTCTTCTCAATGTTGACGTCATTACTCAAAGTCAAACCTGTAGAAAATTGTCCAAATAGAAAGTATGAATACAATTGCCCAGATCAATGATCCTAATTCATTGTAATACTCATAACCAACAAAAGCATATGCAAAAATAACAACATCAAAGAATCATATGGCCATCATATTCGAATTAGATCTAGACCCTAAACTGAACAAGGGCAGAAAGAGGATCAGAATATCTGAACTCAATGCATCAGCATCACGCTTGCAAACATACAGGAAAATTGAATAGCCATCATTATAACATGTTCACCTAGCATCAAAGTTAGGGCGTTTGAAAGGAATTCTCCTAATTAAGCGAAATTCATCAAAACCCTAAATACCCAGTTGTTCAAGAAGCACAGAAACAAATTAAAGAAAACATCAAAAACAACCAAACGCAAATTGGGTCAACCCACGAAGTTTCAAACACAAAAGCATCTCGTTGAAGAAGTCAAAAGACTACCCAATTGTGAACAAAACTTAACCAAGAAGAACAAAAAGAACGTACCAAATATATAATGAAAAAAGAAGGCTGAGTGGGAAAGAAAACCTCAAATAGCCAAAAGGAAACCCCCGTTGTTAAGAAAGCTTCAACAACGTGCAAACTGATATAATACCTATACTTTTCGTAGGCAATGCTCACATTATGTTATGTGTGAGCGCGCGCGCGCACACACACACACATATATATATAAAGAATAACAGAAGAGATCAATTGAGTCTCTAAATCTCTCTAAAGTGACCTTCTCCAGAGCAGAATAGGAGAGAATCAGAGGGAGAGAGAGAGATTTGAGAGACTTTCAATTCAGTCAGTCTTGTCTCTGTTTGTTGGTTTGTCTGTTACTGTTTAATTAACTTATCTTATTAATTCAATTTCTTTCATTTTTTCAGTTCCCTTCCACGCCGAATCGAATGGAACGGATACATACAACATTTGATTGTTTTTTAGATCCAATGAAAAATAAAAACATTTTACATTTAATACATAATGTGTAGTAAAATATTAGAAAGTAAATCAACTATGAATAATTGAGAGAAATACTAATGAAAATTTTATTCATAGACAGGAATACTGGCTGCTCTTTTAAATTATAAAAATAGTCTTTTTAGAAAAATATAAAAAGAAGATTACCTATATTACAATCCTTTCCGTATTCTTCTAAAAAAAAGAGTATTCTGCATCCAATATGTTGACTAATAAAAAATTTATATACAAAAGAGGGTATTTTTAAGTTGTTGGGTTTTTACTTTTTATCTCATTCTAGGCTTCACAGCAATGTTTTAAAAATTCCAAGTTAAACTAATAAAACAAAAGTTTATCTACTATTAAATTATTATAGAATTAGTTTAAAATTTAATAAAATTAAAGAATTTAAATTATAATTAAAAAATAATCTTTATTCGTTAAAAAATTTAAAGTTTAATTAAAAAATTATTAAATGAAAATATAATTTATAAGAATTTATTAATTTACAAAAATTAATTGATTAATTAATAAGTTGGTCAATTTTTAATAACAAATTTTATTAAAGTAAATTGAACTGGAAAAATAAAAATTGAAATTTTAAACCAACTTAATTGACTTTGGAATTATCTATGTTTCCATGCAGCAACTCAACCATGTTCATTTGCTCCTAATAATTAGTGAAACAATTTCTCTTGAAAATTTGAAGAGGTTAAGAATATAGTTGTGAAATATTATTTCAATCGGACATATCACTTAATTTTAAATTATTATTCTTCAAATAATTTGTTAAAAATAATAATTCAATATTTATAAAATTATTTAAATTAAATCCAACATATAACTTAATTTTAAATTGTTGAATTGTCAAGTTTTTTAATTCAAATATTTATTTATAAATTATTATTTATACTTTTAACATATAAAAAATCACAATTACTAATATGTACATAAAAAATAATCACCACAAATTTCATAGGTATAAAGAAATACATGCTTTGAAGAAATACATGCTTCTTTCTTTTTTTTTTCCTTCAAAAAAAAAAGAAATACATGCTTAATACTTAGCCTCCAAAATAGACCAACCTCATAAGCCACATCTGCCCTGCGAAGTTACACTCCAGCTGTAAATACTGCTGCAATCTTGCGTTACATTGTCAGTATAAGCCCAATTGCGACTTTACTCTTTTTTAATTTTTTTTAAGGCAGGCCAAATAGAGAATAAAGTGCAAAAATAGAATATTCCATGTTTTTGGCTTAAAAGGGGGTAATAGATTTGAGAAAAGTACATCTCCAATGTATTTATTTCAGATAAATTTTATTACAGAGAGCTGAAAGCAGTCGTCTTGCAGCACTCAATTTTCGCAACCAGCATTGCAAACCCAGCCATGGAGACAGAAAGCATAGGCAAATCCTACCGAATGTGTTTTCACATGCATTCTCTACTCATAGCCTTGACACAGACAAATTTTGAACGTTCTAGTAATAATTTTACATGAACATGGTGATATTAAGATCCAACTGTCTAGGAAAATTTTCGTTTGTGCAAATCTCCTAAGGAGCCTCGAACAAACTTCACTTGAAATCTTCAAAAACATACCTACTACTTATCTATTAATATACACGGTCACACAAAGTCCAGGGGGGAATCTTCTAGCCTTAAAAGATTTTGAAAATGTAAGCAGGTTAAAGTATGGCTAGAGCAAATGGCTGGGCAAATAAAAACAAAGATTAGTCAACAATGCCCTCTTAGACTGCCTCCCAAACCACATGGAGATTATTGTCGAGGCACGGGAGGAGTTGCCTGCGGATGGTTCTGCCCATAGAATCCAATGCCTGGTGGCCTGTAATATCCTCCAGTCGCTGATGTTTGCTGCTGCTGTTGCTGCTGGGACAGTTGTTGAGGCTGTGACTGCTGGGGTGGCTGAGATGCAGGCCTTGCTAATCCCATTGCCATATGCGGAGGTAGTGGGGGTGGGGGAGGAAGAGCATTAGCTCCATAACCGTATGGAATTGCTCCAACCATCATGCCAGCAGACTGACCATATTGATTCACTGATGGATTAGCTACAGATATTGGTGGTGGTGGTGGCAATGGGGGTAAAGTGCTATATGAAGTTTGTGCCTGGTTGGTGGATTGGATGCTGGAAGTTGGAGGCGCAAGAGGCACAGAGGTTCCTGTCTGTTGTTGTAAAGGTGCATAAAAAGATGCATTCCCTACATCGGAATTGCCAGAATCAGATACAGGCATTGGTTTCTCAAGTTTAGGCCTCTTCTCTGGGGAGAATAAAGGCAAATTTGTGGAAAATCCAGCTGATTTTAGACTGCTCATGGAAGCAGCTTCCTCAGCCACAAGGGACGAAAGAACAGATGTCAGCATCTGTGCAGAAGATGTCGATGCAGCAAGCTTAGCAGCAACAGCTGCCGCGGCTGCCTTCTTGCTTTCCTCATCAGTAGCCTTTATTGGTGCAAAGGAAACCATAGGTTGTGTAAGAGGATGCTGAGGTGGGGTAGTGATTGGTGGAGCTGGAGGCATGTTGTTTTCATCAATCCTCATGGCTTCTGTCATAGAGACCGGAGTGATGGTTGTAGTCAAGGTGCCAGAAACAAGGGGATTCGTCAATCTGTTACTCAGATTGCCACCTTGTTCAATCTGACTGCGAGCAACCTGCAATACAAATTAAAAGCTTATGTTTCATCCGATTCTAAACTTTAAATAAGCCAAATAAAAATGGAAAGATCAATTTAATCAAATATCTGGACAGTATTTTCCGTACACTTAAGAAATTAAAAGCATGCACAACGTCAAAGAGGACATACTCTGAAACAAAAAGCAGTCCACTTTTAAAGTTGAAACTGAGACACCAACTAGGGTGTTTGGTGTTATTATCATTATTATTCGTCATCAGAAAGTTCCTAAACATAGCCTAAAAATGTCAATTTTGTTGCAACAGTTCAATTGAAATCTGAGTCTAAGTGATGATAAAGGGAGTGAAGAAGAGATCAGTTGAGGATAATGGAAGAAAGTCTGCATGAATTTATTCAGCATGTTCATTTGGCCAACTGACTAGGGAAGCGCAACTGTCATACCTGCTGACTGCAATTCTCAGCTTCCCATGCTATATTATTAATAGATATTGGCGTGTTGGACCAAGTCCAATTAAGAAAATACCACAAAGTTGTTTAGCTTGTAAGTTTTACACCAAAAACTGCCAAGACATCCACTTCCAGCTTGACCCTGAGCATATAGACCTAGTGATGTTCTAGAAGATTCAAAACCAATCACAAGGAACTTGCAATGATAGAAAACTTTGGTCGCAAGATTTTGAATAGGGGTGACTAGATATCTCATAGTGATTTGGATTGCCTGTTATCTCCATGTAGAAAGTTGGTGAGTTGAAAAATACTAAGAATGACTTGATTTTTTTTTCCAATTAGATATACTAGAAAAGACGAAGAAACATTTAAGAGAACCAATGACAGAACCAAATTAAATGAGGATTCAATCTTAAACCAATATGGGTTGGCATATAGATCCCTTTTCCTAACTTCTTCTTTAAACAGTGTGAAGATGTAATCAGCACTTGTAAAAACTATAGCAAAAATAATCCAAAGAAGCCATTTAAACAAACATGTGGATGGATATTCTTCAAAAAAAGAACAAAAACATGTGGATGAATATAAAATCTGGTCTGAGAAGTCGAAGTTCTCAACATGCCCAATCATTTATTTCATTCAGTATAAAACCATAAGTTTATAGCATGCTAAAAAGCATAATCTTTGCAGGCATAAATCAAACAAGGTTATTGTTTAACTCCAAGGAACAGTCACTTCTTGCTAAAGATGAAGAAAAGCAGGACTATGAGATTCAACCACAAACCTTGAGAATCATTAAAGGTAACTGCTTGCCACAAAATCCTTTCATATGAAATTTTACCATTTTCTCGCACAATCAAGAAAATCAACTAAAACTTCAGATGCACTAGTAAGGGTAGCACTAGAAAAATGTGGCAAGAAAAATTTCCCTGATGTTAACTTCATTGTCAAATTCCTAAATGGACATAATGAGATTAGTTATAAAAACAAAGGAAAAAAGAAATGCCAAGATCATCACAGAAGAACAAAGGATAATGTCAAGACATCAATAACCAACCAAATGCAAGTTGCACACATTATATCGATCTAAAAGAAACCACAATCAGAGTCTATCATTATTTGAGTTCTGCAATTTAAACACATTGATAGCAATATGGGTCCTAAACCCATATTGACTTACTCTAGGAGAAGAGGGAGAAGGGACCGAACATGGGCCACAAACCCATGTTGACATACTCTAGGAAAATCACTAAGGCAGGGAATGGCGAGTCAGCTAACAGTTAGACAAGAGTTAGTTAGAGGAGAGAGAGGGGACTATGTAAGGGATAGGGTAGTACAGAAGGGGGCATCTTTTTACTCTTGTACTGTCTCAGCTGATAGCTTGAGGGGCCATTGTTGGCTGATAGCTTGGTGCTTGTAGAATTTCCTACAAGGCTATAGCTAAGTATTAATAAAATTCCTATATTCTCATCCATTTGCTTATCATTGGTGCTTTCATTGAGAGACCCAGTGTATGCAAACGAGAATGGCGTCACAGAAGTGGGAAGCAATGGATGCTCGCATGAACGCGATAGAGACGAAGCTGTTGGACCATACGGTCCAACTAGGCAACTTACATAAGGGTGTCGACGACCTCTCTAGGGCGTTAGCGACGATGCAAGCTGAAATGCGAGAGGGATTCCAATGTCAAGCTGCACACCAAACACCAGAGGCTGGGTCAAGTTCGGTGGAACGTGGGAAGTCGGTACAGACTACAGTAGGTAGCGGCGTCACCTCTATGATGTCGGAAGAATACCAGCTCCGAGCAAAGCGAGTAGAGCTCCCTCCATTCCAAGGTGACGACCCGATAAGATGGGTCTCTCGTGCAGAATTGTACTTCGCCATTCTGGGAACCCCACCGGAGCTTCGAGTTCAGCTGGCACAGATTTGCATGGAAGGTATGACATGGCACTGGTTTAAGGTTCACTTTGCGTCAAAGCCTAAACTGGATTGGGAGACCTTCAAAAGAGCTCTGTTCGATCAGTATGGTGATCACTTTAACAGGAATCCTTTTTCCCAGCTTAAGTCGTTGACGCAACAGGGCACTGTGGATGAGTACGTGGAAACGTTCGAAATGTTGATGGCTCAGGTTCCTCCTCTTCCCGAAGATCAGTATATGGGTCTCTTCCTAGGGGGATTACGAGAGGATATAAGGTTGGAGGTTTGAGCGCTAGATCCTTCCTCCCGTTATCAGCTGATAGCAACTGCATGTGCAGTGGAGCGTAAACTCACTCCTTCGGCACACTCCAAGTCGACCGTGGGCTGGAGACCCGTGGGTGCTCCACGAGTCGGGCCTCCAAACTCGATTGTGGGAGGACGTAACTGGGTCAGTATGCGACCCGGTATAGCTCGACCCCAGGCGCAAACCAGTGGGGGCGCAAACCAGTGGGCCAACCAGGATGGAGGAGTTGATCGACGACCCGACATGGAGAGGACTGTCGAAGGGCATCAAAAGGGGAATAGAAACCTCTCTTACCAAGAATTAATGGATCGAAGAGCTAAGGGATTGTGTTTCAAATGTGGCCAACACTACAGTCCTACCCACGTCTGCCCCAACAAGCATCTCCAATTAATGATTTGGGAGGGAAACGATGAAGAAGAGGGACTACCTTCTGGTATTGGGGACAATGAGGAACCCGACATGGGCAAGGCATGGGAGATGGTTTGTCGAGTAGCTGAATATGGGGAGATAGTTCAATCCAAGACTCAAAATTGAGGGCAAATTGGCTAGAGTTCCAATCTTGTTCCTCATCGATAGTGGGGCAAGTCACAACTATCTTTCGCAAGATTTGGTGGCCACTTTGGGATTGAATGTTACTCCAACCGAAGTTTATGGAGGGAAATTGGGAAATGGAACTAAATGCTCTTCAGAGGGTCGGTGTAGGGGACTTGTGGTGTTAGTAGGAAATGTGGAGCTAATGATTGATGCGTATATTCTTCAATTAGGTGAAATAGACTTGGTTTTGGGTGCAGAATGGCTGGAAACCTTGGGAGAGGTGAGAGTAGATTTTAAGCGAAAACAGTGAAATGGAGATTTAAGCGGGGAAAAGAAGTAGTCACATTGAGAGGATAGGGCTGTCAGCCGCCCCAACAACTTTCTGCCTTGCAAGGGATGCTTCAGCCCATTGCGATGGATTCCCAAAATGAACAGCAAAGAGGTGAAGCTGGTGTGCTTGTTTCGGAGACTAATACCACCTTAATTCTATCCCAGATTCAAGAATTAACCTTAGTTTTGCAAGCAAGTCAGTTGGTGTTCCAAGAACTGAAGGGACTTCCTCCTTTGCGGAGTCACGATCATGCCATTAATCTATTTAGTGGAACCAATCCAGTTAGCGTCCGTCCTTATAGGTATGCTTATCACTATAAGGATGAGATTGAGCAACAAGTCAGGGAATTGCTTGCAATTGGAGCTATCCGACACAGCACCAGTCCGTTTTCCAGCCCAGTGATTCTAGTTAAAAAGAAGGATCATTCGTGGCGAATGTGTGTAGATTACCGTGCTCTGAACAAGGTAACAATTCCGGATAAGTTCTCAATTCCTACTATCAATGAGCTTATTGATGAATTGCATGGTTCCAAGTATTTCTCTAAGATTGATTTGAAGTCTGGTTTTCACCAAATCCGAATCAAGAATGAGGATATTCATAAGACTGCCTTTCGGACTCATGAAGGCCATTATGAATACGTAGTCATGCCTTTTGGGCTTATGAATGTTCCATCCACATTTCAATCTACAATGAACTCAGTTTTAAGACCACTTCTAAGGAAAGGTGTGCTGGTCTTTTTCGACGACATCCTGATCTATAGTATAAGTTGGCAGTAGCATCTTAAACATTTGGAACAAGCTTTATAGCTCTTGATTGAACATCAATTCTTTGCTAACCAGAAGAAGTGCTTATTTGGGCAACAATCCATTGAGTATTTGGGGCATGTTATTTCAGCTGAAGGGATCGCAATGGATCCTATCAAGATCCAGAGTGTTAAAGATTGGCCTGTTCCAAAGAATGTGACAGGGGTTAGAGGGTTCCTTTGTCTTAGTAGGTATTATCGGAAGTTTATCAAGGATTATGGGAAGATCGCTCGGCCCCTCACTGAACTCACCAAGAAAGATAACTTTTATTGGGGCCCCGAAACTCAAAGGGCCTTTGAAGAGTTGAAGAATTGTCTAGTTTCTTTTCCGATCCTCACCCTACCAAATTTCTCTAAGGAATTTGTTGTGGAGTGTGATGCTTCGGGTTTTGGATTGGGGGCTATTCTTATGCAGGAAAATAGGCCCATTGCTTATTTTAGCAAGGCCCTATCAGCTACTGCCAAGTCTAAATCAATGTATGAGAAAAAGATTATGGCTTTGGTGCTAGCCATACAACACTGGAGGCATTATCTTTTGGGGAGATCATTTAAGGTGTATACCGACCACAAAACATTGAAGCATCTACTTCAACAAAGGTTAAATACCCCTGATCAACACCATTGGTTGTCAAGTTGATGGGCTTCCAATTTGAGGTGTTCTATAAGCCGGGACCCGACAACAAGGCAGCAGATGCTTTATCACGTGCACCAATGGCACCAGAATTTCACCATCTGGTTTCATCTCCTAATTGGGTCGATTCGGCTAAGGTACAAGAGGAATACCAAGGCGATCCATGGCTGTCCGACATTCTGCAGAAACTCAAAACTCACCCTATAGCAGAAGCAGACTTCCACTTGTCAGGAGGGCTAATGTTCAAAGGAAACAGGTTGGTATTACCTCAAACCTCCTCCCTAATTCCAGAATTTTTGCAAGAGTTTCATTCTACTCCCACGGGAGGGCATTCCGGGTTTACTAAAACCTATAAAAGGATAGTTGGATGTTTGTATTGGGCTAGAATGCGAAAGCAAATTTTGCAGTTTATGAAGGAGTGTGAAGTATGCCAAAGACACAAGTAGTGTGAAGTATGCCAAAGACACAAGTATCAAACTCTTGCTCCAGCTGAGTTACTTCAACCTCTTCCTATTCCCAATTCAGTTTGGGAGGATATCTCGATGGATTTTATAACAGGTTTGCCAAAAAGC
>JANZLC010000002.1:10756855-10769723 GCA_026413385.1 Erythroxylum gracilipes | reverse complement strand
CTAGAATACTTTAATTCAGTCCCCATCTTTCTCCACAAAGTCCTCCAAAAGTGTCCCATAAACTTCACATCCCTATCGGAAACAATTGAACTTGGTACGCCATGTAGTCTCACCACTTTCTTGAAAAACAAATCAACAATATGTGTAGCATCGGAAGTCTTGAAACATAGAATAAAATGGACCATCTTTGAAAACTGATCCACCACGACAAATATAGAATCAAATCCCTTAGCTGTCTTTGGAAGTCCCAAGACAAAATCCATGCTCAAATGAACCCAAGGTGCCTCCGGTTCGGCAAATGAGTGTGTAGACCCGTATTTTGTGAAGTTCCCTTGCCAAATTGACAAGTTGAACACCGTTTCACCAATCTTTACACATCTCTATACATACTTGGCCAATAATAACAATCAACTACCATTGCCAATGTCTTGTCTCTACCAAAATGTCCTCCTAACCCATTACCATGAAGTTCTCGCACAATTTGTTCTCTCATAGAACCTGCTAGAATACACAATTGATTGCCTTTAAAAATATAACCATCATGCAACCTATACAGCAACAAATCTGCCTTTGCCGGTCCCTTCAACTTCTAAAAATCAGTTTGAAATATATTCATTTTTTAGTTCTTCAAATCCTGTAACTTGAGTACTCATCACTGCCAAAAGTGAAGATCGCCTGCTCAATGCATCAGCCACTTTGTTGCATTCACCTGTCTTGTATTTCAACGAAAAGTTGAATTGATTAAGAAAAGAACTCCATCTAATATGGCGTTCATTCAACTTTTTCTGAGAATTCAAATAGCGTAGAGCTTGATGGTCAGAATAAACCACAAACTCCTTATAAGCCAAGTAGTGTCTCCAATGATCAATAGCTCTCACCAAAGTATAAAACTCCAATTCATAAGTGGAATATCTTCGCTTAGCATCACAAAACTTCTCGCTGAAAAATTCTATAGGCCTCCCTTCTTGGCTTAGAGCAGCCCCAATTCCAATATGTGAAGCGTCACATTCAAAAACAAATAACTTCTCAAAGTCTGGTAGTGCAAGAATAGGTGCTTCCGTCATCAGAGTTTTAATTCTTTTAAAGACTTTTTGTGCTGAATTAGACCATTCAAAGCTGTCTTTCTTCAAACATTAAGTTATAGGACTCATTACAGCTCTAAAATTTCTTATAAACCTCCAGTAGAAAGAGGCCAAACCATGAAAACTTCGAGCATCTTTGATGCTTTGAGGTTCTGGCCATTCCATGATGGCTCGAACTTTCTCAAAATCTTGTTTTTTCCCTTCAGCAGAGACAACAAACCCCAAAAACACAACTTCATCACATAAGAATGCGCACTTCTTCAAATTTATAACAAGCATCTCCTTACGCAACACCTCCAAAACTTGGTGCAAATGAACCAAGTGTTCTTCCTTGCTCCGACTATAGATTAAAGTGTTATCGAAGTAAACAACTACAAAAGAGTTCAAGAATGGCTTAAGTACTTCATTCATGGTTCTCATAAATGTACTAGGTGCATTAGAAAGACCAAACGGCATCACCAACCACTCAAAAAGTTCGTCTGGTGTTTTAAAAGTTGTCTTCCATTCATCTCCACGCCTCAATCTGATTTGATGGTACCCACTCTTCAAATCAATATTTGAAAACACTTTAGAACCACCTAGTTGATCAAGCATATCATCCAAACGAGGAATAGGAAATCTGTACTTGACAGTTATTTTGTTGATAGCACGACTGTCAACACACATTCTCCAAGAACCATCCTTTTTTGGAGCAAGTTGAGTTGGACAAGCACAAGGACTTTTACTTTCTTGCACTAGTCCCTTACTAAGCAATTCACCAACCTGCTTTTGTATTTCGGCACGCTACATAGGTGGTATTCTATATGCTGGCAAATTAGGTAGAGGTGCTCCAGGCACCAAATCAATAGCATGTTGAATGCTTCTTATGGGCGAAAACTTGGAGACAAATCATTGCTGACCAGCTCCTTGAATTCCTTCAACAATTGCTGGATTTTAGGAGGTTGTTGAATCAAATTTTCGACTTTTTCATCCTTCACAGCCTTACTAACCAAAGCATACACCACCTCTAACTCTTCACATTCTGATTTAAACCTTTCAACTGCTATATATCCACTAACCTTGCCACCTTTTGAAGATTTAGAAGTCTCTTTGGCTTCTTCCTTTAAAGGGTGTAAGGTGTAAGTCTTGTTGCATTTATGAAAAGTATAAGTGTTTGGTTTAGTGAGGTGTTCCATGTCATGGTCATATAACCAAGGTCTGCCCACAAGAATATGGCCAACATCCATATGCACAACATCACACAAAGCTTCATCATCTAGATTTGAACCCATAGTAAATTTGACCAAGCATCGAGAAGTGACTGGAATCTCATGACCTTTCTTAAACCAACCAATCTTGTAAGGATGAGGGTGCCTTTCAATGGTAAGTTTAAGCTTTTCTACTGCATCTTTTGAAATAACATTGTCCATGCTACCTCCATCAATAACTAGATTGCACACCTTACCACCACAATTAACACGGGTTCGAAATATGCTACGACATCTCCAATCTTCCCTTTCGCACTTGTTAGTGGTTGTCATTACTGGTCGAACCAATAAAGATTCTCCTTGAGTTGGGTACACATCTATATCCTCACTTTCTTCCACGCCATCATCATAGACAAGGTCTGACACGTCCTCCTCTTCTTCTAATTCAGCGAGGTTCACCCTTCGCTCCGGACAAGCATAAGAAGCATGACCCTTTTCTCCACAAGTAAAACACCAAATCTGTGAGCTGCTGCCAGCTTTAAAATTATTAGGATTAGAGGTGTTTACTGCTCCAAACTTCACCAAAGCCTTCCCTTTTTCAGTGTTGCCCATATTTCCTCCATTAGCTCGGTTTATGTTGGCAGTCTCACGACTGTTTCCGGGGGCTGATTGACCTATTTTTTCATTACGAATAGCTCTGGCACTCCTCTGAACAACTCCATCAGTTCTTCCAAACAAAGGCCTTCTAGAACCATACCTCCAAACTCGTTTTTCTGCCATTAAGGCATGTTGCCTTGCTTCCTCAAGGTTAAACAATCGAACTACTCCCATCTCATCCCTAATTGATTGATTCAAACCTGCTAGATATCGAGAGGTCAATTGTTCGTTAGTTTTGTTCAACCCCATAAACTCGGTCGTGTATTCCTCCACACTTGAGCTCCTTTGTCTCAACGAATGGAATTTTTCATACAATTCCGTTAAGTAATCAGTTGATAAAAATTGCTTGCGCAACTTCGCTTTCACGTGTTCCCAAGTACTAATTTTAGGCTTGCCTTGTCGTCAGTGTTTTGAAAATCGGACCAGTCATTGAACCGGAGGCCTTATTGGTCACTGGTTTAACCGGTTCAACCACCTGTCGAACCGGTGTGACGTCATAATTATGCAATAATGATATTTAACTATATATAATATTAAAAATATTTAAAAATAAAAATTAAAAAATTAAAAAATTAAAATTTTGTTGAACCAGTGGTCGTCCGGTTCGACCAGTCAATTGACCGATTTTGACCGGTTCACACTGGTTTAATTTATAGCCGATTTTTTGGGTTGAACCGGACCGGATAGCCTACCGGTCATCGGTCGAACTGGCCAGTCCGGTCTGGTTTTTAAAACTATGCTTGTCGTGCACGCTGCTCCTCAACTCGCTTCCACCATTGAAGTGCAGTGCTCTTCTATTTAAGCTTAACAAACAACACTTTTCTAGCTTCAGCCATAGGTTTTCATTCAAAATAAGTCTTTAAACTCGCCTCCCAATCCAAATAGTCCTCCACATGCATCATTCCATGAAAATCGACAACTTCAATTCTAATTCCACCGCCATTCAATTCAAGGGCATGGACTAACCTCTCTTCCAATCCAACTGTGACCACATTATTTGCGGGTCCAGCTGCATGAAAGGGGTTGTTATCTATTGAATCTTTAGTTTCAGCCTCAAGACTACCTTCCGGTACATCCGAGGGGTAGTGGTAGCTTTTCGGAATCTCCATTCGAGCTGCCATTGGTTCTTGTCGCTGCTGCAAATCTTGCAAAGCCCGCGACAAGTCTGCAATCACACGCCTCAACTCAGCCATCTCTCCTTGGTTATCTTGATTTCCACGTCCACGTGTTCTACCGCGTCCAACCATAGCTAAGCAATCAAAATCTAAGGATCTAACTTGCTCTGATACCAATTTGACGTAGTGTGGGAAGGAAAAACAAAGATAAGTAGAATAGAATAGGCTATAATTGAAGTAGATTGTAGCTGGAACTTGAAATAGAGCTTAGGGTTTGTAGAAAAACCTCTAAAAGCATAATATTATTTGATTGATAAAAGACATTCTGAAAATAAAGCATAGGCAGCCTATTTATACTAGTATAAAACCTAATCCAACTCCTAATAGGAAAAGGAAATACTAATTAAAAAGTAATATACTAATCCTATGATAACTAGGAATCCAAATAACTTAAGAAATACTAAATGGTAAGAAATCCAATATTAACTAGGAAAACTAAACTAATTGCTCCTGCATCAATTATTTACTTAACCCAAGTAAATATATTTAAATACTTGAGCATTCTTCCAATCCTAAAAAGACCAGTATAAGCTTTCTAGTTTTCAATACCTAGACACTAGAAATCAATTAGAAGAATGTCTAAAATCATCATTGTTACATCTGTGAGTTCAATCCTTATATGTCATTGTTATCAGTTCAGATAGCAATCACATGCTAGTGATGCGTCCATCAATAAAATTTTAAAAACAAACAACTTTAACTTGCATAAAAAGGTTCAAGAAAAAAGAAAACTTAAAAATTTTCACCTACATAATAACTAATCATGTTCAGCTACTAACAGAGAGAAGAAAATAATATGTGCCAAGTTTTCCAAGTATCCCATGCTGAAAAAATCAGCAGTAATTGGCTAGTAATCACTCTGCATTTCCTCATTGGTTTTACCCTTCAATTCTCCTGAAAAGGTAAATGATAGACAAGGCTTGAAATTCACTAATTTACATCGTATTCCATATACTTCTTGCTGTTAGTAATGCAAATTTTAAACCAAATCTATTAGAAATTCTCTCATAGAGTTTATGATAAAGCATTTATTACCCAAATCATGGCTTGATTGACTTTGCCCTTATGGGTATTCTAATAGAGTATCAAAGCGCATCAAACAATAAAAATAAGAAGATATCAGACTGATAACCTTACAAATCACTTCGTATTTCTACAAAATGGCATAGTAATATTGATACTTCAAGATACATTCAATCAGTTCAGTAGCTTTCAGTCTCTACCAGTTTGAAACAGGTTTAACAGTGATCACATAAGTGTTTTCCCAAGAAGTACAAATGTTAAACAACTCTATTAGATATGAAAGTTATATAAATAGCATCATAGTTTCTTATATGACACTAGGGCATCTTTATAAGATCAAGTAGAAAGTAGTAAAATCTCAAAATCGCACCACAAACAGCACAGTTTCATTATCAATGTGGACGTAATTTCAAAATATAAATAAAAAACATACTTGCAACTGAGCACGAATAATCTCCAGCTTAGATTCCTGAAAAAATTGTTAATACAATCAGCACAGGGAAGTAAGACAGAAATTTTGATTGGATTTAAGGTCATAATTTGATTTATGTACTTGTTCCTGGAGTGCCTCTTTAAGTTGAGAAACCAAAAGACACCTAGTTGACTCAGCACTTTGAAGCTGCCCAACACATTGCTGAAGTAGCTTTTCCTGTTCTTGTATCTCCTCCACCAACACAGGATCATGCTGATTACCTAATGCTCCAGAAATGGCATATGAAAGGTGAATAAGAACATTTGCGGCTAAAGTAAAACCACAGCTTCATCCACCCCTTATCTTTATATACACATACACAAACAAGCACGTTGATTTTTCTGTTATTGTCATCACAAGTTTTTACATATGAGCATGCCTGATAAGCAGCAGAACCAATTGACCTTAACCCAAAATCCATAACAACTGTTTCCCACAATCAGAAAAAAAAATTCAAATGCTGCCCTACTTTTATATCAGCAGTCAGGAGCCATACTTCAAATTTGAGAATATACTAGCACATGCCACAAGTTAATGACTTTAAGGAGAGTCCTAGAACAGGTGGATTGAGACTTTGGTGGAGACATGAAGATATTTGCTTCATTATTCAGTTGCCCAAGTCACCAGAAATTCACTAAACATTACAGAAACACATCTTGAACACAGAGCATTATAAAATAAATGAAAAGGAAAGCAAGGATATTCGTTACAATAGATAGATAGTTACCAGCTCATCATAGAGTAAGATAACAATACATGTTTTCATGATGGGGAGCAAGAAAACAGTTACCTAAACCTGAACTTTCCATCCTTTCCCTGATTTTTCCCACAAGGGAAACAGCAGTATGACATTTGTTCAAAGCAGCTTCCTCATTAAGATCTTCATCAAGCACGGATTGGAATGAAGTTAGGATCTTCTCTGGCAGACCTCCAGCAGCCAATTTCTGAGGTAAAGATAGCCAAAAAAAAGACATTAAACACCACAGAACTGCAAAACCATTTAGGCAACTAAAAATGGAATACCCTCAACAAAAAGCCAAATGCTTACAATTCTTACTGAGTGTGCATCCCTTTTGACTATTTTGATGGGATTTGAGCTCTTTCCATTGCTTGCTAATGGAGGAGGAGGATTTTTACCAAGCATTTCATCTTTAAGACCGTGACCACGAGATCCAAAAACTTTTCTTTCCTCCCATATGTCAACCTATATAGAGGAACAACCATAAGATAAAAAACAATACCTTCTTACTTGGAATAAAACGAAAAACATAAGAGACTCCAACTCCAAATTAGCATGAATAAAATTAGCGCTCCAAGAAGCCAGTCAATGAGAAAGCTTGGAATACAGAATTAGCAGAAAAGAATTGTTCACTGAATTCAACAATTGCACATTTCTATCTAGAAAACCTGAAACTTGCTAAACAATTAGAGCATAATCACATCATGGATTATACTTAAATCTCGCAAACTACTTATAAAACCTAGAGACAGAACAACTTCCTCTAAACAAAATCTAAGTATAAGGAAGGGAAGATAATTTAGAAATTTCCCCAAGCTTATGTTTAGTCCAAAAGAAAATTGGACTATTAGGCAGTTCACAGATTAAATTGACGACTCAGCCAACCCTGAAACATCACCAAGAATAGCGGGGAGAAAAAAATGAGAAGTTCTCATATATGACTTCACAAAGATCTTTATCTTAACTATGTAATAACACTGTCCACCAGTTCAGCATTACACATTACACAGCACCAACTACAAACCCATTAAATTGACATCCTAAAAGGAAAAATATTGCAGAAAAGAAGAATAAAGTATACAAATACTTGGTCTGACCATGACAGTCAGATGCTAGGTATATGAGAAAGCACAGCTGTAAAATTGAGAAGTCAAAAAGTTTCGCATTTCTGTGAAGATTCAAACATCAGAAGAAATTAGAAGATATTAAGGATGAAGAGGAGGATAACAACTATGAGTCCAAAAGGTGACACCAGGACGGACATTCAGATAGCATTTTTAAGTGTACTTTTATTATGCTTCACTCTCGTTCATCCCACTTATCATGTGCAAGAGTAGTGTTTCATGACAAGCTTCATGAGAGCTTCATGAATGATCTCCTTATTAAAGAAGATCAACCCAGAGAAGGCTCAGACTAGCACAAATCAAAGAGATGAACTTATCCATGACCATAACTATTAGTTTGAAAAGGACAGCTCAACACTCCAAAAATAAAGATGGGCATTGTGAGTAAACCATCAACCAAGATCCTGAATAGATTTATCTATACTCTCCCAAACCACTGAATAGTTATATACAAAATTGAGGTTAACAGCCTAATGACCTGTTTGATAATGACACCAATGCCAGCCATATGTAAAAGGTATATGAAGCAACAAACTGTTCTTAGGACTCACACTCGCATAAAAAATAAAATTTTGACCTATGAGGAAAATTGAGACCTTATAAAAAGTAAGAAACTGTAGCATAAGCCACTCAACAAAGTGAAGTGCAGAATTATTTCTAAAATCTAACAAGCAAGGAAAAATCCTTGTTCAATCACATTAAAATCATTCTGTTATAAAGCTAATTTTTAGCAGTACAAAGTCAGAATTTATAATGTCATTGGACTCATTATACTTTTACAGATTGCAATTCAAAAACAAAAGAAATTTATAAAAAGATAAAAGCTCATAGCAACTTTGAACAACAATTCATCAACTTCAAATGAACAAAGTTAAAGATCTAAAACTATTTTTGTTAAAAGTTTTTCTACATAACTTTTTACCCAGTACGGGCATTGCTAGTTCTTTATCATATAATAATTAGGAACCAAAGATGAAGAAAAAGAAGAAGAAAGCTGATGTGGATGATGATGAATATTTCCAAGTCACTTTTTACAAACACAGCACAGAAATCGATGAAATACATAGCATTTACTCAACAGCTAAGACTTACCAATCTGGTCACAACTTTCTTCCCATGCTCATCACCATTCTCATAAACACGTTTCAGCGCTGCAGGAAGAACTTTCCAGAATTCATTCACAAATTCACTACCCTTCCGCCTGCTATTTTGCAATATGTCATTAGCCAAATAGAGGAAAGGGACACGCTGCTCTCTCTGGGATGAGTTGAAAAAATTTTCCCATGTCTCAACAACCTGCCTTGCTCTCTTCCGATGAGAGATGCACCAACTCGACAATGCTAGAACAATTGTTAAAGAAACACACTCAAAGTCATTATGGGAGGAAACTTTGAAGAACACAAGGGAAGGGAATACGGAACAAGTTAATAATGGTTGGACACAGATAATTGATCATATTATTTAACACTATCTACCAAATTTATTACCTTTGAATGTTTTCAAAACTGTTTGAAGACTAGAATACTTGGGTAAACTTAGATTGGAAGTATGAGTAAATTTTGGTGATCATTAGTTGAAACAGGTTGCAGTCACCCTCACCATCGTAGGAAGACTGTTTAGAACCTTAAATTATTTAAGGTAATTAATATAAGGAAATGGATACAAAGAAGCAATTACCAGAGATCAATGGAACCAAATTAGAAAAAGATCACACTGGTTGGATCTCTTGAAACTATAGACTTCAAGAAAACCCAAAAAGATAGGGGATAGCGGGGAAGGGGAAATTGTTTATGGAGATACAATAACTCCAAAATAAATTTGCGGCTTTGTCCTTTCAATCAAAGGAGTGAAAAAATTTAGCAACATTGTATCTAAACTGAAACTCTCCTCAAAAGGACCCTAACTTTTGCAATTGTTGCTTTCTAGAGGACATCTAACCAGGGAACCTTGAAATTGCCCAGTCTCCATTGAGAGAAAGTGTTGGGATGCTGAGAAATGCAGACCAATAAGATGGGGACTTCAAGACTAGGATGTGCACTTCTAAGATTCAGTTTATTAGAACTATATATGATCTCAAAGAATAAGATTCTCGGAACAAAGGATACATTCAATGCTCTGCTGTGAGTTGTTGAGTTTTGCAAGCTTCTCAGCTAGGACCTGTCCATCAAAAATATCGGTGCTCATCCTGCCGAACTACCAATTTTAACATGTCCTGCAGACCCATTAAGGGAAGGGAACTGTTATCTTCAAGTTGTATATATTCAAAATTAACACTTAAGTAAAGCTCAACACTTGAAATATTTAATTTGTTAATTTCATAAAAGGCTAGACCAGAGCATAGAAGCAAGTGTTCACACATATAGTCCAGCATGTCAAGTAGTTCAAACTTGATTCTGAGTACTAGACAAGTAGTGCAATGCAACACTAAACGGTTAGAATTCAAATGACATATAAGCTTCAGTTCACTGGCTCAAGCTTGACTGTCACTAAGTATACAAGTAAAGGGAAATTCAAACAAGTAGAGTTCTTCAATAGCATAACTTAAATGAGATTTCAAACACGTCAAAATACATAAAAATAATGTATAATTGAAATTTAAATGCAATTTCATTCAACCACCAAATATCAGTTTTATGTTAGAAAACTTAGCTTTGACCTTGTTTGGGATATAAGCAAATCAAGCCAATGAATTGATATAATTGAAATTTAAATGCAATTTCATTCAACCACCTAATATCAGTTTTATGTTAGAAAACTCAGCTTCGACCTTTTTTGGATATAAGCAAATCAAGCCAATGAATTGATTAGAACATCATAGAGTTGGCTGAACCACAATAAAGAACTCAAGTCAACACCAAGCTGAGGCCCAACTCAACACAATATGGACTAACCTTAGCCGGGTTTATTAGCAACCCAGTGAAACCCTAAACTCATAAGTCAATGAAAGACAGTGGATGAAAACATAAAGCTGACTGACTACATTCCAAATTTCAACAGACAAAGAAACAAAGAGAAATGCAGACAAGGATAAAAATAAACCATAATATTCAAACACTTTTTTCATTAAAAATAAATTACTGTGCAAAGCAGTTCGGAATAATTTGATAAGCCCAGTTAAAAATACTCATACTTAGAGAGAACACTTTGGAATATATGTATGCTTGGGACTCATTCACAAGAAACATTCTTCAGCTGGCTCTTGTATTTTCAGTGAAGCTCAGCAGCCTATTTCCCACTTATGGATCCAGATTGAAGACGTACCTCATATAAACATCACTTAGCCCTCTAGCTTTTTCAGCTGTACTTCAGCAACTGCAGAATAAAACTACAAACATTTTATCAACTAAAAGTACAATCTAAAATAGAAGTTGATAGAAGAATTTGGAAGATCGGAACCAGGGAGATTAAGACATTTTCATTCATACCAAAACGTAAGTCTACTACATTGATAAAATAGAACTAACGATAATTTTCTGAATTAGTCCAGACGTTAATTAACCATTAGTATTTCTAATACTACTTTAGTGATGAGCTTAATCCTAGCAATAAAGCCGATTATTTTATTACCAACGCTACATCCCATTACATTCAGGCTTCCGTTTCAGTATCAGAATTTGCATATTACGCATAAACACATGTCAATTGAAGTCCACCACAACGTGAACAAGATGCAAAGAATGAAAAATAAAATCAGCTAAATGCTCATCTCACGCTGCGAATAAGTAAATAACTATGTCATCGCTCCATCGCATCCAAAGAGTGGAAAATCAGAAAAAAAAAATCTCAAGAAAACCATATCCCACCACTTAGGCATTAAGAAAACCATATCCCACCACTTAGCCATGCAGGCGAGGAGAATTCGAAGAAGCAACAAAAAGTCTACTTGAAACTTGATAAGAATTACACATCACCAAGCGATAGGTTGTAAACAAGTAGATAACTTGAAGATTGTATTGAGCTCCATTCAGGTCCTAAACCAACTAAACACAGAACAAGATACCTAATATTCTGAGATTTAAAAATGCCAACCAAATCCAATCAATTGATTAATTCTTATACAGTCCTCTACGTCACAAACAGTGGTCAAGGGCTTGCAAAATAAGACAAAGAATTAGGTTCATGACAGTGAAACAAAAACAAGTGTATAAATAAACAAAAAAACTAGAGATGTGCGAACCGAAAGAAGTAGAAACCCAAGCTTGAAAACGAGTTTACCTGGAAAGAAGAGAGACTTGAAGGAGAATTAAAGAGTGGAGGGGTGTAATTGAGAGATCAAAGAAAATCAAAAACCCTAGAAATTGAGAAGTTGTTGATTGGGGATTTGGGTATGGGCCTATGGGGGGATAGCGCCTGTCGTCGAGAGAGATTGGGGGAAATTGATTATTAGACTGCTCAATGAACTCGAAAACCAGTTAAGTGTCGCCAATAAGTGACGCCGTTTTGGTCTGGAGACTGTTTTTATTTAATTTATTAATCGAAGTAATGTTACTGGACTAAATTAACTTATAAATTTTGTTTTTTTGTGATTATAAAATTATATAAATAATTTTTTGTAAAAATTATAAAAAAGAGATTGCGTACATTGATTACCTCTTATTCAATTTCGGATGTTGATAATCAATTTCATAAACAAAAGTGTTTTTTGTATGCTTAATCTTAAATACATTATTTTTATTTTAATTTTGAAACAGCCATCCTCCGTAAATTATCTTACCATTATTCTCTCTTCTTAAAGGTTCATAATAAAACTCTCAAATCACTCTTAATTTTTATATATTATTTGTGCATAAAAGAGCTAACAAAAGGAATAGTGAGTAGTCATATACGCTAAATAAAACACAATATTACTGTGAGCTCAATTGTAAAGTTCTAAAATTTTCTCATTTTATCCAAAATCAATTGCTTAGTTTGACATTAAAAGATAAACTTCTTGTATTCAAGTAGTCTCATTTGTGTTAAATTGGTGAATATACCATACATTTTGTTTGGTGTGTTCACCGGACGGTTCCCTGGTATGAAAGTTGTTGAAGGGTTGATTGCACAGTGGGGGGTGAAATGTAAGCTTATCCCGCATGAAGGTGGTTGGCTTGTGTTCAGGTTTGAATTGGAAGAGGATCGCACAAGCACTTTGGCTGGTGGTCCTTATGTACTGTATGGCAAAACACTGATGTTGAAGAAGATTGCTCCTGGGTTTACATTCAATTTCCAAGACTTCATGGCCCTTCCGATATGGATTAAACTCCCTAATGTCCCATTGGACCTTTAGACGGGTTGTTGGTGGTAAACGCAAGTGCACGTTTCTATCGTCAAGTAGTAAAAATATCGATTCTATGAAGACCAAATTAGTTAAATAATAATACTCGTAATAACTTCTAATTTAAGCTAATAACATAAAAATTAAAGAAAAGA
>JANZLC010000002.1:10735318-10750736 GCA_026413385.1 Erythroxylum gracilipes | reverse complement strand
GATTATTATGTATGGCTTCCGCAGTTTTTGACAATTGTTGGTCCCGACGGTTCACCCTGGGTCCAGCCTTGGGGTCGAGATTCGGGCCCAATGGTTCGTTTGCGTTTCCGTTCTGGATAGTTGGGCTCCGTGAACGAGGTCAGGCACCGATGGCCGGGCTCTGGGAGCGGGGTCCAGCAATAATCTCATTATTTGTTTTGTTATATCAAGGGTAGAATAGTCATTTATTATTATTATACATATATTACATTTTATTCCATCCATCTTCTAAACAACACTTCAGTATATTACATTATGAATCATTTCATCCCTCCCAAACAACAATTTTCTAATATTACATCCATTTACATTCCATTCATTACAAACCATTTCATTTCATTCAATTCCAATTAAAAACTTTATCTCCAACAAAACATAGTCTTATAGCCTCAGTGCCTCTGCCTTCTTTCTTAACTCATAGTAGGTTTTTCCATCTCCGCCACTTCACCATCATCATTGTTGCTCCGTCATAGTGTTGCCATCATCTTCTCCTATTGTTGGCATCTTCTTCTTTTTCTACATTGTGTCTATTGACGGTATTAACTATCAACATTCAATGGCAAGACACACAATCTTGTAATACTTTGTGTGTAATGCATTTGGTCATTGGTGTTTTCACTTGATTATATTAATCAAAATTGCAATGTTTGTCTCTAAGCTTTGTAAGTACATTAATAGTCTATAAGTAACATTTGGCTTTTTAATTTTTACAATAATATATAGTTTTAAGTCTCCTTTTAATCTTTAAGTCTGATTTTTGGAAACTAACATCTTATAATAAAGTGGGTAACATGCAGCTAAGTTAAAAATGTACTGTTTGCATTCTTCCTATCTTGTTGTCATTAGAAAATAAGTTTACAAACACACAAAATTAAACTTTGAAGAGTAATATTTCCAACATGATAGCATACTTACAAGTGCACATTCATGTGTGATACAAATGGATAAAACACTTCAAACCATTAACTCCTTTTAAAGAAGTGATAACATATTTCACTCAGTGTATCTATAGTCATGCTCTAATATATCATATAATAGTTTAGTTTGACCATCTTAGGAATTTAGCAAATATTGGCTAGCTAGTATCAAATTCATATGATCAAATTCAGATGTACCATTATCCTATCTCATGGGTAGTTAAATATATAGTAGAAAAGTAGCCCATGGGTAGTTGAAAAAGAGACTTTTAAGTAATATAATTTCTCCATAATTATATTAAACATAAGGTAATTTGATTTCTCCATAGCTTCATTAGAACAACCTTTAAGATCTACCTTGATTTATTAGAGTATACTCATTACTCAACATAATGTGAAATTCTGAATGTTTAAGTAATGCTTTGTTTTCTTTTTATTTTTTACAATAAAGCATTTTTATAACATGTATTGCTAAAAGAAAGATGTAAGATAGAAATTATTTTATATTTTTAATGCACCTACATATAATTTTTATAGACATCAATATTTTATATAAATGAATATATATATCTTTCAATATATATATATATATATATATAGAGAGAGAGAGAGAGAGATTTCTCTATTATATAACTCAAATTAATGTTCTATATCTTTCATGTGAAAACTTTAATTTTGATATGAAGTTATTAATTTAATTATTACATATACCTTTATTTATTTTTATAGATAAATAGTGAAAAGTTCAAGTACTCCTAATAATTTAACCTCTCCAGGAAGATTCAATAATCTAATTTGAGCTTGTGCTAGATTGATTCCTATTATGAAGAACTATACTATTTTTTTGTATTGTAACAAAAAATTGAAAAGTGGAGGAATAACTAAATTTAAAAAAAAAAGCTAGGATCAAAGGTGACATAGAGCCTTGTAAAAAAGTTGGTTATGATGTGAAATGGTAAATGAAAATTTTACTTGAAGAGTATCAGAATGAGAAAGACTAAGGCAAAGATTGAATTATAAATTTGGTAATGGAAACTCTCTTTACAATAGTTAAGATGATACTGACAATGTTGAAGGTGGTATCTATACCTAATAAGAAGGGATTACTACATCTGATGCGAGAAAGAGAAGAATACAATGTCCAACCCCTAGAGTTGAACCTTCAAATTAAAATGCATTACAATATAAAGAAGTAACTTATAATATGGACATGATAATGGTTAGATGGCAATATAGTGTAGGTGTGTCATTTGATACTGCTCAATCTATTATTGACAGCCTATGGCGGATGATATTGCCTCTTATGATCTAAGATATAAAGCTCTTTTAATTGATGACTATAAATGTAATCTTTTGAGTAGCTTTATTTGTGAAATAAAAAATTATTTGAGTGAAAAAAGAATGACATGGACAATTTATGGATGTTCAATGTGATGGTTGAAAAATCAAAGGAGTCCATTATCAAATTTTTGGTTTATTCTACCGAGAGATAAAGTTTTTTAAAGCTCACTGAAGCATCTAGCCTTGTAAGAAATGTTGATACTCCTTTAGAGATATTTGATGAAGTTGTAAATGAAGTTGAACTTGAAAATATTATTCAATTTATTATCGATAAAAGGTTGCAAAGTTGGTCAATCCATTGGACTCTTTGTGTTGTACATTACTTCGACCTGATGTTGAAAATTATAAGAGATATTAAATACTTGCTTATCATTGATGAAGTTGTTAAGAAAGTGAGAAAAATGACTAAGTTTATTTATAATTATATGTGGGTTCTAAATTTGATGAGAAAGGATTTCACCAGTAGTAGGAATTTATATCATCTTACTATTTTAAGAATTGCAACCAATTTCTTATCATTTTATTGTTTTGTTATAATAAAGAAGGAGTTGAGATAATTTTTTATAATTGATAAGGGAGTTGCATCTCAATATGTTAGGTCTAATGATGAAATGGAGGTTTCCAAAATTATATTTGAAAGATCATTAATTTTGGTCTCAATGTCAATTTGTTATTAAACTTTATAAGTTTTTGGTGAGAGTACTTCATATAGTTGATAGTAATAAGAAGGTAATAATATGTTACTTTTATGATACCATGGAGAGGCCAAAGGAAACAATCAAGGTCAAGCTAAAAAATATGTCTTCCTCATATATACCTTATCTTGTAGTCATCAATAAAAGACGTGAAAGACATCTTTACTCTTTATTGTTTAATGCTGGGACATTTCTGAATCCTTGTGTCTATTTTAGACCATGTTTTACAAAAAAAAAAGTTGAAGTTAATAGAGGAATGTCATTAAATATCAAAACAATTGTTTCACATAAGATGATGAAAGATTTCATTAGCTCACAAATGGAGTATATAAGGAAGCGTGCAATGATTTTAGGATGTCCATTGTAATTCATCAAAGTGATAAACTTAATCTAGGTATATATTTCTTCATTTTTGTTTTTTTAAATTAATCATGACTTTTATTTTATTTATAAGATTATTTTTTGTCTTACAATTGCTTAGAAAACTAATTCGAAAAAGGTGTGCTGGAATTGTAAAGGTTTACAATTCGAATTCATTATTAATGTGTGAATTAGAGCATAATTGAATTCATCAATTCTAAAAAAAATAGATTGGAACGCAAAAGAATAAATAACGTAGCCTTTTTTTAAACAACTTAAATTTTCGAGAAAGATATATTCTTATCATTATCTTGTAATTTCTTGATAATTTAATTTTATTTGTTTACTAGAAGTCTTAATATCATAACTAGTTTTACATATCCAATTTGCCTTAATCATATCGATATTTTAGCTGACTGGGTCTTTAAGGAACTAAGTTTTATAGATGAGAGTAACTTAGAAGATAATCTTGAATATGAAGTACTAACAAGTTATCTGGTGAAATGAGTTTGAATAATGACATTTGCAAACTATTTACATAACATCATTCTACCTTAACCAAGAATTTTTTAAATCAATATTAATCAACAATAATAGAAAATTATACTTAATTACTTTAAGCCGATGAATCATATCTTAATCACTCAACTATCTCCATATAATTCACGTTACACCTAATGATTATCGACTAATCGACTCATTATTAGAATAGCTCATAAGTAGTATCAAACTATAACAATTCTTATACAGGATAACTTTGAAGACCTCAAGTCAAATAATCACTTATATAATGATCAGTGACAAAATAATTTAAAGGCATTCTTATCTTGTACATGTTTAAATGTATATGATAAAGTCCATGAGATAATTATATATTGCAAATAAAATTATGACGAGTTTATAATTATTTTGTAGGCATATAAGTAATGTTCCAAAATGAATTTCTTGTATCAAATCAATTCAGTGAACTTGTTCTTGAACAAGCACTCACACTTTTGTTTAAGCATTTTCATACTTTAATCTATGATATCCACTGCTTACTTTGTAAAAAAAAAACACATGCTTATCTTTTTACATTCCATTAATATCCAATCTTAATAGAACAGTAATTAAGAACAATTTAAGAATAATATAAAAATAGGATATAAATATCATAATTATAATCTCATCATAATTTTATTTGTAATATATAATTATCTTATAGACTTTATCATATAGTTTAAACATGTATAAAATAAGAATGCCTTTAAATTATTGTCACTAAATTACAACCAAAATAATTAGCTGTAAGGGATAAAACACCAATTCTAAGTAAAAAATATCCAAGGACTAATATCCAAAGCAGGTTAACAAGTAAAAGATATCCAAGGACTAATATCCAAAACAAGTTAATAATCTATCGTTCAAATTGTCATCCTGAGCTGTTGCAACGATTCTGCCTATTTTTGACCAGCGTCAGTTGTATTCCCGTTAAGTTTTTTTGGAACTAAGAACCAGCGGTTGAGACGTTCTGATGCTTTTTTCACCTACAAGGACATTGCGGTTGCTTATAATAATGAATGAGATCTCAACAAGGAATTACAGAGCTAAGTTCCAATTTACAAGTTTAGATTTACAAAGTAAAATGCTTTTTCATGATAATACAAACCTGCTCATCCCAATCGATCCTCCATATGAGGTAGGAAAGTGTAATTGTCTGTATCACCACACCACTAAGCAATCCAATCCACAAACCCTGTCAGAACAATAAATGGACTCGTACAAGTCAGGGATATCCAACTGAACTACCTTGTAATAGTAACAACATCATTCTGAAGAAGCTTTCTGTTAAACCATTCATCGTCACAACCTTAGTTTTCTATTTTCTTTACAAGTTATAGTTGGCAGTATTTCATAACATTGGATCAAATCCCATTCTTTAAGAATGCAAACAATGATAATGAACTCAAATATTTTCGAAGATCAACGATTAACACTAAGACATGTCTTTTAGTTATTAAGGTGATTTATATTTTAAGTGGTTGTTAATGATTATGTGAGAGAATTTAAGGTTAGTGGATGAATATAAATCTCTGACATGACCTTATAAAACGGTAGAACCATCCTCGAGCAATAGCTACAATTTCAGAACGGCTACTACAACAATCAACAATCAGAGAAGAGCAGGAGCCAGCATATAGTGATTTTTATTTTGCTTAACAATATGGGTAGAGGAAGAAATTTCGCAGTTATGGGGTCTAAGATTGCGTTTTAAGCTGACTATCTCTACATTAGTAACTACCATATTCTGACATAGTCATAGCTATCCTACCTTCACGTGAAGATGAAACACATATGCAAGCAGTACTCCAAGAGGAACTCCAATGACATAATAGCATCCCAAATTAACATACGCAACCATAGTTTGCAGACCAGCACCCACCGCAACGCCTGTAGAAAGAACTTAATGATCATGCTTTGTTTTATTAACATGTTTGCCAGAAGCATTTCTCACAGGGGCAATCGATAATTTTCAACCATCAAATTACATCTGTAATCTTTTCAGTTCAATTCCCAAGAAAATGATAAAAGAGAAGCCATGACGCTACTTCATACTATGGAAATATACTTGCCTGAGAGTACTGGCTGGATGCTATTGAATAAGATTGAGAAAGCAAGTAGGACAGAAAGGTCAGACACAGTGTCAGCAATTTCCTCACTGTCAGTAAACAGGGTTGCTATTTGCCGGCCGAAGGCTAAACACATAGCCCAGAAGAATACTCCAATGCATATTGAGGTACTGACGATGACTTTGATCGAAAATTTTGTAGCTTTTGCATCTCCCCTCCCGAGTTCATTTGATACACGTACACTGTGAAGAATATATCCTCAACAGAGTTAGACTAGTGTGCCCTATATGAGAGATTCCGATAGTTGAAAGGGGAAGACAGTAATTAATAGAAAGACAGATTCATTATCACAAACCTTGCAGCGCCTAAGAGGCCAAGGCAGATCATGAATTCCCATGAACTAATGTTAAGACTGCAAGTAAAGAATAGTTATTCACAGAATTTAAAATAAGGAAGAGGAAGACAACCAGTTCAATCTAACAATTTAAGAAGTCCTCACCAAATTGAGAAAGCAGATATCTGTGTACTAGCATCCTTCATATATCCAGCAAGTAAAACTAAAATAGAAGTGTACCACAATTCCAAGCTGTTGAACATAAAGGAGAGATCATTTAGATGAATCCGGCAGCTATTTTATACCTTTGTACGTAGAATCATGAGGTCATTATAGTCGCAACATTCCATCAAAGGAGGAGCAGAAAGAAGCTCTTGACTATGCACAAATATTAAATTAAGTGTTCGCTTAAATGTGAAATTTTTGACATACAATGCACTAATTACAGGGGAAGGCAGCTTAGGAAGACAACAATTTACCAGACCATCACACCAGATGATATGGAGAGCTTTACTACTGGAAGAATATCATTGAAGGCGGCTCTCGTAAATCCCCTCCATGTATCAGGACACCAACCACCAAAGATGTACGCAAACTCTCCAATAACCATAAACCAACAAGATATGTTCATCGCCCCAATGGCACCCGCTACTCCTAAATTAAGCTTGCTCACCATAATCCAAGACAAAAGCAGATGCAACAAGAAGGAAACTGCAGAGAGCCATCCAATAATACTGTTCTTCATTTGTGCCTGTAAGTACATTTGGATGGTTAAGCTAAACATGAAGTAGTAGACCACGGGAATGAACCACAAGGAGATTGGTCCAGCTTCTTCTGCTATAGCTTCCTGCTGACCGATCAGTCTCAGAAATGGTGTTGCGAAAATAAACAACGGGAGCAATATTGTTGCAGAAATGCTGTCAACAACCCATGATCGCTGCAAGTAAATGCCCATCATATGATATTGTCCAGCTCCATAAGCTTGTCCACATAAAGTCTCCGTTGCACTTGACATGCCAATCTTAAGAAAAAGACAAAATCAAAATCGTGTCCACATTGTGGTTTGGTTGCATACTTTTTTATTGCTTATCATTTCTGAAAAGAAACAAACTAATTCGGAAATCGTTTTGAATTTTTTTTTTCCTAATCTGTTTCTCTTGGTAACTTGGATAGGCAAAACAAACAACAAAAGAGTCGATGACTCGATTATCTCCTGAAAGATTGGAAGAACATAACACCAATAGCAGGGAACAAACCAGTATGCCATTGACAAAACGTAGAAAGAGAGTTTGTTCAAGTGCATATGCAGCGAGGGGTAAGACGCCGATGTGTCCCATAAACAACTGTGTCACCACAAGAATTCCAAACGCGGTCACCCTAGCCACCATTCCGGGGAATGCAACTCTCCACATCTTCTTAGACTCCATCCAAATCCTCTTTCTCAAGTTAACATCCTCCTTTGGTACAAGAAGCCCCTCTTCGATTGTGCTATCCATGATCCTCCACAGAACTGTAAGCAATTATAATCTTCATTAGTGAATTTACAGCCAGTGTGAAGGACAGTGGTGATGTTCGTTCATCATACTCAGGATATAAAACAGGACAACAAGACTAGGAAATGGATAATGAACATGAAGCGAGAGGTAAAAGGGACAAATGCCCATTACACAGAGACAAACGCCAATATTAACAGCTTTACTGGAGATGATGCAATCATTAACGTTCATCACGTGCACGTTAGTGCTTTCCATAAGGTCCTTGCGTTTCTTTAGTTCTTGTAGCTTGCATTCACATTATTGTTGCTCTATTTACGTATATAATTCACATAGAACAATCACATTTAAGGAAGGTACCACAACATTTAATCCAATCGATCAAGCCCAGTACAAGATATAGCATAAGAAGTAAAAAGAAAGTCATCATAAAGATAAGCAGGAAAGACGTTAAATTCGAACCTCAAGGATAAAAGAACAAGAGGAAGTGGATGCAAGCAATGCACATAGTGGTGGTGTAGAATGGCCAAGGCAATAACACATGACTTAAGACAGAAATCCTACAAGTCTATATTCATCAAACAAAACACTCAGACTGGTCATTCATCTTTCTATACAAGCATATTACTCCAGACTTCGTGATTAACAAATATTACAAGACTGTGACCCCTTTTGGCAGATTAACTAACAAAATAGTTAACTAATTGCCTTCTACTGCTTATAATTCTGGTCAGTTGACCAAGGCAAAGAGTGCAGAGAGTGGGTTTGCAAATCAGTTTCTCCGTAACTTCAGGAATTCAAAAGCCAGTGGAACGTCTAACTGTTATCCTCTCCTTCGATTGGACAAGGAGTCAGAAACAGTAGGGCTTATCCCCTACTTTTCCACATTAATACTGTCGACGCGGTGTTAGAAATGGAAGAGAAAGTGGAAAGGAAGCTGGTAAAGGACAGAAATGAAAACAAAGCTTGCTGCAGAAAAGGTTCGTTGAACCACTCGACTGTCTGTTTGTGATATATGCTCAGGTGGAGTTTATTCAGCCAAGCTCAGTAGCCCACCACCTTTTCCGCCAGTGTCCACCAAATAAGACATTTCATTGCAGTGTCCGGATCAACAAAGACAAGGATGGAATCTTACCAACTTGCATCAATATCCAATAATGGAAAGCAAAGAAGCAAAAACATTTGATACCAAACTCCTCAAATGTCCAGTACTAGCGCATTCGCACGATAGATAACAGGACACCGGAGGAAGAAAAGATAACATTCATTAACGCAGGCCTGAAACTTAACACGCACCAGTATAAACTATAAAGAGCCAATATTCAAAAGAACAGAAGTTTGAAGCTTTGTGGGTCGAGGTAGAAACTTGTGATCTACAGATCCCAGAGTAGCTAGCGAAGCTCGATAAAATACGGAGAAGAGAAGAAAACGAGCATGCCTGTGTGCCAAGTGCCAACTCACGCCAACTAACAGGAGACCGCCTGAACTGTTAACACCTCACCTTGAGCCTGAGCCTGAGGTTACCGGACAAGCTACGCAGCTTGGCTCCACATTCACAAAAACGCATATATAATAACACAAAATAAATGCAATTACAAGAAAAGTTAGAGGCGGTCAGGTGAGGTAAGCCTTATAAGTTTTGCTGGTAGATGCATGTCCACGAATTCAAACTACTCAGAAAATGGTGAACGGTGACATGACTGAAGAGCACGTGACAAAACTGTGACCTCCGCAGTCACCGCCATCATTTAATTTATGACTAAACAGTACGAATGTATAACTCACCAGAGCATGGACTAACTACAAAAATTCAAGGCATATTTAGCTAATTTGTTGTTAATACCAGAAGAATTGGTGAATTAAGCTAAATAGGATTAAAGATTCGTCGAGACAGTGGATATAATCAATTTTCATATATATACACATTACACTTGAAATTTCCAACTTTCTTGCAAGACCCCACAGGCCAAAGGCGAATAAATGGCTGACCAAACAAAGTTACATAATTAACAACAATGCAATAAAAGTAATAAAGAAATGAAGACAAAAGCATTGATTTCGGTTTGGTATATGTACATTAAAGCATGGTACTGCGTTCATGCTTCATCTACGTAAGGAAAATAATAAACTTTGATACACAGCCGCATATCTATACACACACATATGGTAGCATTCGACCAAAACTTTTAATGGTCAACCTTTCCCATATCTACCATCTGCATCGCAGCGTTTAAGAGGCTGGCCTACCGAATTGGACCACCGGCGACTTGAGCAGCGAGCCTCTGCCCTTGCAACGAAGTTAAAAACCTTATCCTTTTGTTTATCTCGCTTCCCCATTTTAATGTCTTGTGATGAAACAAACTTAGAATTTCTAAGCATTAGGTTACTACTTTGAGTTGCATCAACTTCCTCAAAATCTTTAAGTACTTGGAACTTGAATTTTTAATCAATTAATCAAATTTAATTTATTTAAAATATATCATATCGTAATTATATAAGTGAGTTGTAAACTTTAAATCTACAATTTCAACATTTTTAGAATCTAATAATTTTTGCACAAATAAACATTAAGATAGAAAAACCCTTTAGGATTTTAATCAAGATAAAAATAAGATTTTGATTTTCTCTCTAAAGTTTTTCTTTTTTTGGTAAGTTTCTAATAGTATAAACTGAACATAAATAGGCATAGAGAGAAATAATTCGTTAAAACCTAAACAATTCCTTGTTAACTAATTTTTTAATTTCATGTTTCATTAACATAATGTTAAAAAATAATTGTTTTATTTAATAATTATCTCTTTTCAAATGACTAATAGGATTTAAACACTTATGGTTTAATTAAACACCTACAATTAAACACTTACATAATTAAACCATAAAATATGGGTCACTTAATAAGTTTATCTAATAATCTCCGACTTAGCTCATATAACATAATTATGGTTTAGTAATATAAAATAGTATGCATATAATAAAAGTTATCTTCTTTTTTTTGTCACAACATTAATCCTAATTAAGCAAAAACTAGAGAGGATCATAACGGTTGTACATCTTTTAATGTGACATACTCTCTTCTACGTATTTCAAAAATAGTTCAAAACTTAATATGATATATGGTGAGATATATCTTAATGGTTCAATAATAATGTCTTTAAATAAGACAAATTTTGTTAAAATTTACATAATCAGTCATGTATATATACTAACAACAAATAATCAATAACATGATACTTAAATATCATAAACAATATATAAAAGAATTGAGTGTCAAATACATACAATACAGAAACAATAATATTATGTTCAATCATGGAACCCAATAGTGTCTTTTTTAAACATGTTCATTAAAAGTCTTTGGTGGTAATCCTTTTTGTTAGTGGATCCACAATTATAAGATTTGTGCTAATATGTTTGATTGACACTATTTGTTTATGAACTTCTTATTTAACAATAAAGTATTTACTTACATATGTTTAATACCTTTTGAATACTTAATTGTTTCATGAAAAGAAGACTGTTGTGGCATTATTACAATAAAATTTTAATGGCTTAACAATACTGTTGGCAATTTCAAGTCTAAAAATAAAGTTTCACAACCATAAACTATGAACGATGGCATTAAAGCACATCACAAGCTCATTTTCGATAATGGATGTAATAATGACATACTGCTTTTTACTCTTCTGTGAAATTTCTTCTCCTATTAAAAGAAACAGATAGTCAAATATGGATTTTCTTGTGCCTAAACATCCAACACAGTCTGAGTTTGAGTTTCCAATTACCTCAAGACAATTAGATCTCCTATAAGTGAGCATATGATGTTTTGTTACTACCATAATAATTCCAAATGAATCCTTTCTCAAAATAAGAGAAAAGGTCTCATTACAATTAATACCATCCTTTTGAGAGTAACCTTTGGCGATAAGTCTAGCTTTTTATTATTTGATATTACCATTGAAGTCACGTTTGGTCTTAATGACCTATTTACGCTTGATTGTCTTTCAACCTTTTATCAATTCAACAAGATCTCAGAATTCATTGTCATTCATAGAGTTCAACGTTTCTTCCATAATGTCTAACCACTTATTATAATTTTTACTTTCAGTTGCTTGTGAAAACGTAGCTGGGTCTTTATAAATTCTTAGGTCACCTTCTACCTCTTATAAATAAACCCTAGAATCATAAAAAATGATTGATCTTTTTTTTTTTACTTTGATATCTTCTTAATACTACTTCTCATCGATAATAAGTTTATTAGTAATGACTTCATTATTTGGAGTTTGTTTATGAATTTTTTGTCCTCGGAAGTTTTCAAAATTTCAGTAAATCTGGGAACAAATACTTGAGGAGAAGTTATAGGCAAGGGAAATTTTATTGTAACTTCTTAAATTTTAACTTTTCAAGATTCTAAACTCCTACTAGTTTCACCATTTTCAATGAATCTAGCATTTTCAGTTTCAACAATTCTTATACTATGATTAGGACAATAAAATATGTACCCTTTAGACTTTTCTAGATAACCAATGAAAAATCCTTTTGTTATTATAGAATCCAATTTCCTTTCATGTGGATTAGAGATTCTTACTTTTGCTAGGTAACTCCAAACATGTAGGTGCTTTAAACTAGGTTTTCCACTGTCAATAGTTCAAAAGATGTCTTAGAAATTGCTTTACTAGGAACACTATTTAATTAATACATGGTACTTTTTTAAACATACATCCATAATGATAAGGGTAAAAAAAAAGTGATTAATCGTACTCCTAACTATATTCATTAAAATACAAAAACGTCTTTGGACTACACCATTTTATTATGGCTTAATTGGCATTGTGTATTGAGCACATATGTTATGTTTTTCAAAGAATTTAGCAAATGGACTTGGACATTATCCAATTTCATTATATTTCCCATAATATTTATCAAACATGACAATTTTCACCTTTGTATCTAATTTTCTTTCTACCTCATTAAGAAATACCTCTAAGGCATCTGCCAATTAAGATTTTTCATGCAATAAATAATTATAGCTACAAATTGAAAGAATAATAATAAATTTGATGAAAAAATTTTCTCCACTAAATAATATAACATTGAAAGGCCCACATATATTAATGTGTATAATTTTAACGAATTATGTGCTTCTTGTCACTTCTTTCTTAATTGTGTGTTTTCTATATTTTTCTTTAATACAATCCACACAAATTACAAGATCTGTAAAATGTAAAATTGGAAGAATTTTATTCTTTTCTAATTTGACCATTCTTTCTTTGGATATGCGACCCAAATGTTTGTGTCATAAGTAAGTTCAAGTTTCATTCATAAAACCTCATTTAGTATCAATATTATGATACAAGGTCAACAGAGTTTCGACAAAAATACTATCAAGCTTTAATTTATACAATCCAGCCAAAAGAATGCCAGAACCAGTAAGACAATTATGATTGAAAAACTAAAACATCCATTACCAAATTTAAAAGAATATCCAACAATATCAAGTTTTGACAAAATAAACTTGGTTTTGAGAAATATTAGGAACATAAAGAGTTTGGAAAAAAGGTCTAAATAATGTACAATGTCTAAAATCAAACAGTAGGTCATAATAGCTTTAACTAGAGCTTTGACTCGGTTTTCCATAGAGACAAAATTTTTATTTGGATTTATAGTTTGATTCCTAAAGAATATGTGCATCATATTAGTAATATAAGTGATACATCTATAATCAATCCATCAAGTATTATACGTAACTTATGCTAAATTTGATTCAAAACATACTAAAGAACTAAGCTTCCTTTTCTTTTTGAACTATGTTTTACATTTTAGGCAATCTTTCTAATGGGTCCAATTTTTTTAAAAAAATGGTATATATCTTTCCTTGTTTCCTTTTTTACCGATTAAAGCTGATTATATATTAACCTTATGAAGCACATTATTCTCCTTTTCTTTGTCCTTTTTGAACTTCTTTCTAGCTTCTTAATGACCTACGAAATTAATCAAGTAAACTCTTTATTTTTTAACCCTTTCTTCCTCTTTAATAAACTTTCTTTGTAATTCATTCACATTCTGTTTATCCTTTATAGTATTGTAACTCATTTGGAATGGACTATATTCAAGAGGCAAGGAATTAATAAAAAACTACGCAAGAAAATTCTCACTCACTTCCATTACTATAAATATCTTACTTTTGTTGTCGTATATATCATTTCAATGATATGTTTATGCATAGTACAAGAATGATTGAAATTTATATTAGTTAACATACCCATTAAAGTTCTAGAAATTGATTTATCGGTAGAGTTAGACTGAGAAATATCTTTAACAAACTTAAATTATTCCTTAGCAGTTTTAGTTTTTATAGCCTTTATATCACTAGCGATTGCCGTTCGCATAAACATTAAGCATAATATATTTGATCTTTCCAAAAGTTTATGGAATGATTTTTCTTTAGCACTACTAGTATCAATAGCTGCAATAGGCTTATTAGTTTGAATGTCAGTGCAAAACCTAGGATTCCTAGGTTGAACTAAGCTTGTTCACACTATTAAGTAAAATTAAGCCCATTGAACTTTATAACAGACTAAGCTTACGAGTAAATAAAAACATAATCGAATTCATCAAAATATATTAAACATTCATACATTAAGGTTTTGAGTCATAACTTAAATACAAAATTAGGATTAAGTAATTACATCAATACAAAAAATAACAAAAACCAATGTTAATTATTATTTTTACGCTATTGATAATTACATAGACTATATTTAGATATTTTTTTAATCTTTTGTATACTAAATATATCTAACAAAGTATGCCAACTAATCATATTCATGTTAATTCATCGTTATAAAATTAACTAATCAACCTTTCGATAATTCTTAAAATAAATTATGACCATTGAACTTTAGTATACCCATTAAATATATATTATTACGTCATTTCAAAAATAAGCATCACATTATCACAAGTAACTAAATTTTATTTTTATGATTTAATTTGATATTTATAAAAACTTTATAATTTGATCTCTTTGGCGACTAACAAATTATTCCTTACATAATCAAACTATATAAATTAAATTATCATTACATATAATATACCACTAATTGACTATTGATCTAAAATAATTGCATAATAAGAAAACATAAGTTATGTCTTAAGAATATATATTACTACTATATTAATATTCTTTTAGACATGTTTTCTTAAATCCTTCCTACATATTAGTTTAGTTGTATTAATATTTTTTTGCTTTTATTTATTTTTATTTTAATGAATTATGTCTAGTTTATAGTTATAAAGATTATCTTTATCCATACAAGAATCTATAATCAATATAGTAATTGAAAAATAAACATGCTTCCATTTTATAGATACTCATGTTTAAGAAATACAATCATGTTTAATCATTTATTGCATAATAATAAAGTGTTAATTTTGAAATCATCATCATCTTATTATACAGGATCTCATCCATGATTATTTAAAATATGACTTAAATACAACTATAACAATAATACTCAATCAACAGTTCAGTATATCCATAATCGAGATGATAAATGTAACGCCCCAAATTAGGGGTTAGCATATTAAGCAACTTTAGTCCGATTTCTGTTCTGTCTCTTTGACATTTTGG
>JANZLC010000002.1:10676600-10695652 GCA_026413385.1 Erythroxylum gracilipes | reverse complement strand
GCTTATGCTGAAATAAATTTTATATGATAAACCATTAAATTAGATTAGTTATTACTCACTAAGCTATATGCTTAGCACGGTGGATTTGTCCCGTGTAGGTTCAGAGCGAAGAGTTTAAAGACTGGGACGAGTCTACTGCACTGGCCAAAGGAGTCTGTTAATAAAGTTTGAAAATGTATTTTCTTTAGTTTATTTGGGCCTGTAAATATTCTTTGGATTTCTGTTCTGAGATTTATGACATGTATTATATGTGTGTGATGTTTGATCTAATTGTTCTGTCTTGGGTGACATCTATGTATCCTCCCAGAGGGTATTTGGGTGTTACATGATCGCTAGTCCTGCTCAGCATCAGGTTCCCAGCAGCCTCAGATTCTCTGGTAACCCAAACTCCTACACTACCGTTGGAAGTGAGATGTTCGTAATTGATCCGATTAAAGAACATGCCCAAGGGGCTAGAAGATTATTAACAAGAAAAATTCCCCTCTTCTCTCCTTTTTTATGATTCAAACTCAAAATTTCCTACAAAGGAGAGTCTTAAGTAAGGAGTTGAAACTAATCAGGTCACTCCTACTTGTCAAGTCCCTACTTATTTTGTCATTATGTCATGTTACGTATCTATTTTTTCTCTTTATTTCTCCATCTCTATCAAATTTTGTTAGTTGTTTTTTGATCCATTTTAGCAATTTTTTTTATTGTTTTCTTATCTTAAAATCTACTTTCCTTTAGATTAATTTTTCGATTGTTTGTTGTTGTTATGGTTTCATTTTCATATAATTGGTGTAAGACCAAAGAATGTCAATCATATAAGTCAATATAAAGTCACCATTCATATCGCCCTTTTATTTTTTCAGGTTTCATATCACCTTTTTCTGCTTTAATAATGAAAGCTTAGAACAATTTGAATGATTCAAATGATTGTTTTTTAATATATTTCAACTAATTTTACTTCCCAACAATTTGCTATTACTTATCACGTTATACATAATTTTATTAAAATGTATAAATAAAGTGATGAATTATTTAATTTTTTTTGCTAAAAATAAGATCAAATTATAAAAAGTGTAAGTAAAGATTCACAGGTGGAGTCTAATATAATTTAAGCACAATTTTAGAGTATGCTTCAAAAGCAAGACGAAATATTAATAAAATTTTTAAATAAATTTATGTTTCTTTTGTAATTAATACCATTTTGATGCTTTATAACACTATACATGACGAACATCTTTTATCATTTAATGACAACTTGTTAACATAATCTTAATATTTTATAAACTTATTATATAACATTGATGTGTATATATATATACTTTTGTATCATTCAATAAACTTTGGATTACTTGCATAATGTTAACTATGCAAATGTAAAAAGAGGACATAAGATCATCGATCGATGTGATCTGTATAATATATAGAGTGACTTTCTTATACATTCGTAAATGCAAACTATACCAACATCACCTTGTACCAAGATCAAGATTCTCGATTTTTTGTTAGCAATTATTTCCGTCCGCAGCTCCTCAAGTGTCAACCGTCAACCACAGTCAGAGCCGACAGTCGAGCGCCCAATACCATCGCACGAAAACAACCGTTATAATAAATAACTGGTACATAGTTAATTGATTATAAATTTATAAAAATGAAACATTATCAATAAAATATTTGAAAGGCAACGTATAAATTAATTTGAAATTTATTTCTTAAAAAGTAAATTGATGATTTTTAATATAAAACAGAAAAAAGGAAGTTCTTGAAATGAAAGTAAGAAAAGGACAGAGATAGTGAAAGAGCTTGGTACAGTGTACGTTTGTGGTCCAAAGCTTTCGATTTCAAAAGCTTTCGCTTTCGGGTTCGTTTAGCTACTGAATTCAACAATCCCAAACAACCCCTTAACGTTCTTCTCTCCTCACGTTTCTTTTTCTCTCGTGCTAATTGCTTTTCTTTTTCCCTTCTGTTAATTGGGAGAAGAAGAAGGGAAGAAATTACTCAGAGAGAGATACAGGTTCAAATTGGTGTTTTAGGGTTTTGAATCTGCGAGAGAGGAAGATGGGGAGCAGAAGGGAAGAAGAGCGCAACGAGAAGATAATAAGAGGCCTCATGAAGCTCCCTCCAAATCGTCGATGTATTAACTGTAATAGCTTGGTAAACACACTCCCTCTGCTGTTACTCCTAGTGGATTGAATTTGTTTGTTCTAGTTCATAACATCTTTGTGCTGTCAAGTTTTAACTCATGGCTTTAGTTGATTTGTTCACGCACTCGCTCACTCATTTACTCGGAAAATCAACGTAAGGAGAAGAGTTTAGGGCTTTTTTTTGGGGTAGTCGGATCCGTCGTTTAGTTAGAATTGGGACCTGAAGAAAGGCGACTTGGCACAGTTTTCAGTTTTTAAGCGTCGAGTTTAGAATTTGATGTTGCTGAAAAGGCTTTTTTGGGCTCGAGGAAATGTATGATTAGTGACTGATCTAGGGATATTTGTTTCTGCAGGGTCCGCAGTATGTTTGTACTAATTTCTGGACGTTCATTTGCATGACATGCAGTGGCATACAGTGAGTATTCTTTTCTGATTTGTTCTGAAAAGTTTTGTTCCTTTTTTCTGTTATTTTCCCCATTCCGTCATGTATCCTTGTCAGATAAGGATGGAATTAATGTTCAGACTAAAACAAAATGATTATGCTGATCTGAGTCAAAAATTTCACAAAAAGATATCTCTTAAGCCATTTTAGACGTTTCTGTCTACACTTACACTATTGACTTTTCGAAGAAGCCTTTTAATTGGTGTGAGTAATTGAAAACTGGAGTAAGCAGCTGCAGTGACAAGATGTTTCTTCTGGAATTGGTTGCTGTTGTGGATTTGACTTCCTTAGTCCTTAATTCTTAATGTGGCTGTATCTCTTAGATTTGACTGCAAAAATGTCTTGCTTCTGTTAACATGTTTTTGCTTTTCATGATGAATTCCTCTTGTTTTCTTGTTTTAACCTCCCAAACTGTTTTCCTGCTCATAGTCGTGAGTTCACTCATCGCGTGAAGTCAGTGTCCATGTCTAAGTTTACATCCCAAGAAGTTGAAGCACTTCAAAACGGTGGTAATCAGGTAAAATATGACAAAAATTCTGTTAGTTTCTGAAAACCATAGAGCTATTACTTTTTTGCTTATGATATGCATTTTTATTTAGCGAGCTAGGGATATATATTTGAAGGGATGGGACTATCAGAGACAGAGATTGCCTGATAACAGGTACAGGAGATGTGATTGTTTTTGCATTTTTCCAAGTTTTTACTGGCCAAACAAGAGACTTCTCTTATTTTCCTCTTATGTTGCAGCAATGTCGAAAGAGTGCGAGAATTCATAAAGAATGTGTATGTTGATAAGAGATATGCTGGTGGAAAGACCCTTGATATGCCGCCAAGTGATTCTCAGGTAATGTTACTATCGATTGTTAATTTCCATGAGAATGTTTTTTAAGTTGATTGATTTTCTTATCTGACAAATTGTGATTTAAAAGTGGTTGCAAGCTTGCCTTTTGTTTCTATTTAACTTGATATTTCTATTAGATCAATTTTATTTCAGCTTCTATTGGTATCTATCTCTTTTCTGGGCACTGCTGAGTGCCACTGCATAGGATAGGTGTGAGCTTAGGATGGATGTAACCTGTCTCTTTGCCAGAACTTCCGAATTCACAAAAAACATCACATATTTGTGAACAGCATGAATCAATCATATGTTGTTGATGGTTTACCTAGTTCCTTACCTAATTCTTCATTTTTTGATTAATGGATGGTATTCTTTAACAATTTGATAGGGGCTTAGAGGTCATGCAGATGAGACGAGACGGGCAAGCTCCTACCATTCATATTCTCAAAGTCCTCCTTATGACTTCCAATATGAAGACCGGCGATATGGAAAACATGGTGCTGTGCTCACCCGAAAACCTGGTTCAGATCGAGGGGTTTATGTTGGAAAAGTGTCTAGTTTTATTTCCAGTCCTACTCACTTAGGTGAAAGAGTGGTTGAGGACAGGTTTGCGAATGAGGGCTCTATTTCTAGAGTTTCAGACTACTCGGCTTCCAGTGGAGGTGATCCACTTAGATCTGGCCCTGAATCTCCAAACTTTCTGAAGGAAATTGGATTAAGCAGTCCACCGTATCACCCTTCTATGGATATTCCAGGTGATCATGTACAGCTTCAGACAGCAAACTTATTTTCAGAGGCAAACACTAAAAGAGATCAAGTTGGGATACCTCGCCCTCAGGTCAAACTTCTCATAAACTTTTTATTGATGTGGACTGATTTATAGAAGATATGACACCATAGAGTATTTGTTTGCATGAAACATGTAGATTGCTTTACAGTTCTTTGGGATAGCTTGGTTTCCATGTGAAATTGCTTAGTCCAACCTTACTTCACCAAGTCAGCATGAAACGAAACCTGGAGCTTCTGCATGCATGTGCTTCATTTTGGAACACTTACGTACTTCAATTTTTGCAAGCTCTGATGCATGAAATCTTGTTTCTTGTAGCTCCAGTTTCTTTTAGGGTTAATACATAAATATTGGGTGAACTGCTTGTTTCAAAAAGAAAAAAACAAAAAACAAAAAACAAAAAACAAAAGAGATACAGAAGGAGTAGGGATTGTGAATCCTCAGTGAGTACCTTTTAACAAGTGGCCTTCTTTTTAGAATTGTTTTCAGTGTTGCCAAATTTGGTGGCTAATCTTTATTACGTTAGAATTCTTCTTATTCTTACATTAGATGTATAATAGTTTAGATGGCTGTCAGATTTTTCTAAAGAAGTCTTGATGAACTTGATTCTCAAATTTTTTTGCCCGGATTTCAATGGGAAGGAGATCAATCCACACAGCATCTATAGTATCAATGAGGATTCTTCATCTGCAGTTGATATTAAAGCTATATAACCAAATCCAGTTTATGTTTACTCTGCGCTTAGTATCTCCTCAGTGGATTACTGACTGGCATGATTCTCTGAATTCTCTATTGCCAATTTGAGCTCTTTGTCAGTGCAATTGTCTACTCGCAGCCTAGTATATCCCCATTTCTTGATTTTTTTGCGACGGGGAAACTGTAAAAGAAGTCCTTTCATGTAATCCGAACTGGAAGGGCTTTGGTTTCATCTCATATAATGTAAAATCACTTTTATCAAACTAGATGAGCAGTACAGGACATCTATTTGATCTTTAATGTGTGGATAGAATGTTTAAACTTGTAACTCTAGAGATTATCAATATGGAGATTGATATCTTGATTTAGAATCTCAAGCACAGCTTTGAACTTGTTGGCAGGAATTGATTTTTCACTTAATGTCATGTTCCAGTTCTGCATTCCGATTATGAAAAACTTTGTTGGTTGTGAGGTTTGGTGGTAAATTCTTTGGTTTTGCATAGAATAGGGGAACACTTAACCCATGGATTGTGAAGTTGGAAAGCATGTGGAAAATTTGACAAGGTTTTGCAATCATTTGTCAGTGTTTGATGCACTTTATCATACTCCCAAAATGAATGTCAGGTTGTTTCTGGTGGTAAATGTGATCTCATTGCAAGCATCTTTTACGGCTGGGAGGATCTTTTTGGAAAACTAAACCCTCTTTAGTTATTCTCTTGAAGTACACAACCCTCTGGCCTACTTTTCTTTAATGTCTAAAATAAATTATAGTGGTCATACATAAAAAATCTTGATTATAAACTTCACAAAAATTAATATTTGTACATGTTATTTTATCATGTTAATTTGGTATTCCTATCCATGGTATTCTTAAAATACCTTATTAACTCATAAAAAATGATTTCTTTGTTCAGAGAACAACATCTGTGGGGAGCTCATCATCTTTTGACAGTAACGTGACTTCCCTTAAATCATATAATTCAGGTAGTTTAGCTGATGTTGTCCCAGGATCACTAGCTACAACCGCTCACTTGGAGAAGACGTTTACTTTTCCTCCCTCTTCTGCTTCAATGAGTCATGGTAACTTGGACCTTTTTAGTGCACCGGTGGTTCCAAAATCAGACTCTTTTCCCACTCCAGCTATTGATTTGTTTCAAGTTCCAACCACATCTTTGACTCCAACAGTAGATCTGTTCAACATGCCACAGGCGAATGTAGCTCCATATATGAATTCATCCCAAACATCCCAGATTCCACCATCTGCATCTTTAGATTTCTTTGATGGTAGTACTCTTCAACAGTCAGTTGCTACTTCACATGAAACATCATTAGAACAATTGGTCTCCACAAATCAAGGTTGGGCAACATTTGATAATGCTCCTGCAGCATCTAAAGCAGGGGCTGAAAATTGTAGATCTTCAGATGTAGCTTCCAGCTTAGGCTCTTCAATAAAGTTTGACCAAGTTTCATCGACAACTGCAACTATGCAGTGGCCAGAATTTCAAAATTTTAGTTCTCAGAGTTCCTTATCCGGACCTAATCCATGGCCTGAAAATTTGAACAATGTTGGAGCTCCCAGTAATGCTTCTACCACTCAGGTTAGAAGTTCTAAGCTTTTCTTTTCTGAACCTTCTTTCACCCTTTTGGCATGCATGCAACATATGGATGCTATGTTGATGGTTTCATGGACTTAAATTGCTGCATTTTATTGACGAAAATTTTACTTATAGGTGCAGATCTGGAATGCTTTCGGCGATTCAGTTTCACATCTTCCTGCTGATGGTATGAAACAAAGTAGTGGGCTGCATATTTCAGGATACAATCCTTTGACTGCTGATGAGTATTTGGGCTTAACAGTTTCAGAGGTTGGATTTATAGCAATTCTTCATTATGCTTCTATTTTTCTCCAGGCTTGCATCTGATCTTTTTGATGTCCTTTTCTTGGCAGTCCACTGCTAACGATGAGGTTCTGGGGCCTGCTTTGAATGGAGTACCTGCTCCTAGCAAATCATTGGATGATGTATTGTGACCATCATTTACACCCTCAATAAATCCTTCAATTGTTTGAACCCTTCTCTCCTGATGATTGTATGACTAGTGTTTTAGCCTCTTCAATAATCAGCTTACATCCTCGTTCTTTTGACAGGAGGAGACAAAATTGCATACAACTGATCATAGATCGACTAACCCTTTTGATCTTCCATATGATTCTGAGCTAGAGCCAAGTGAAATGGTATGTTGCAGTTGTAGCTCTTACTGGATCGGCAGCTGATACCTTTTATCTCAATTGTCTGAGTGAGATAGTGTGAATCTTCTGTGGCTTGTGGCTTACTTGTAGCTTAGTCTAAAATAGCTCATATTGTGAATCTTCTGTGGCTCATAGCTTACTGTTGCTTAGTCTAAGATAGCTCCATTTCACTTTTTATCATGATCTACTTACCAAAATGGGCGAGACTTTCTCTTAGAATGCATCTACACTTCCATTGAGGTTAATTTTGCACTATTATGAAGCGGACTACACCGTTCCACTGTACTCAAGCAGCTCTATGTGGAGCTGGAGGCATTTTATTCTTGTTTTTTAGCTCATAAATACACGATTAGGTCAATATCAATATGTCCCTGACATTAGCAAGGCATTTCAGCGGGAAAGACCTTTCTTTCAGTTTGGGAATTTATTCTGAACTTTTTTGCATATGCTGGTGTTGCACATGCATGGAAGGATTTTTTCATTTCTATGCTTTTTCTTTTATGAGATTCTAGGTTATAGTATTGTTGGAAACTGATATTTTGGTTGCGGGAGAAGTGGAGAGATAAAATGTCATATTAAGGGGACGTGTGAATGGTGGCTTGCTTAGCTGGTTCTTGGCATCGTTAATAAAGAAAAATGCTGCCAAACTCACACCAAAAGAGAAGACTGGAAAATTATAAACTCAGCATGTTTTAGTAGCTACCAAGTTACTAGTGTTGGAGAGATAATTTTTATTTTAGTAACTTTTGCTTCTTCACCTATGGCTTCACTCAGTTTCAACTTTGTGAACTTTTGCAGTTCTTCGACATGAGCTCTTTGCAAAATGTCCTACCTACTACCCATTTGCCTGCTAGTCTACTTGGTGATGTTACACAACCATGGTTTCCTCAAGAAACGATGACATCTTACGCTCCAAGTATACCACAAGGTACTTTCTCCTTGAATATTTTCTAGAGCCAAACCTGAAGTGCTGTGGACCTTGTTGTCAGGCCTCTATTGATCCATGGGAATATAAAACATCTAGTTGAATGCTTAAGAAAAACTGTTGAAATATTATCCTTGCATTTGATAATCTGCTCATCCCATCTTATTCTCTTAGGTGGTTTAGCGTATATAGCAGGCCAAGCACAGAATCCTCAGTTAGCGTAAGTTTTGAGGTGGTTATTGTCTTCTGTTGTTATTATTGTATTGGCAGTCGAATTCACTTGATCTAAGGAGTTGCTTTTGAAAACAGGAGTGTTCAGACTCACGAACCTGTTGCTTCCATTGGAGGGAATCCATTTGCATAGGATTCAGCAATCAGAAATAGCTATATATCATTTGGGGTTTGTTGTAGAAATTTACCCTGGAACTAATTGTTTCTAGTCATTTGGTGGGCTTAATCTTAACATTGTTACCATTACTGGTCTCGCTGTTGCTTTTGGAATTTCTTATTCGGGTGGTTATTGTACTTGCATTCTTTGTGAAAAGAAAAGCTAGTTTCTACCAATTCACAAGGCCATACAACTGTAAGGCTTTATCTGGTACATGGAACAAATGTTGTGTAATGTTCAGATGAAAAAGCCCGATTGGCTGGTTTGCTGTTGTTTCATACGCTTAAATTTGATATTTTGCAGAATTGAGTTTTTCTTGTTATTTATCGTAGTGCTTCCTTACGCTCGGAAAAGCTCGGCAGATTGAAGATAAAATAATGGAAGTCTTAACATTTGTGTGTATATCTATTAATTTTACAATAATATGAGCTTTGGAATTGAATGTACGCATTGGGATTTTCTTAGCAATTGGAAAACCAATATGAAACGAAACCTAATGGAGCAGGGCAAACTTGCAGATAAAATGAGGGCAAAATTTTTATTTTCATGTTTAAACGTTAAACCACAAATTTTCTGACGTAGCAAAAGAGAAAGAGGAAAGAGACTTGGTGGAACAGCAATGCAGTAAGTGGTTCTTATGTCCCAAGTTTTCCGCGAGGGTGAGGCGTTGCGTTTCTTGGCCGTAAATGTAATCAGCGACCACCGGTTCGACGTAATTTCCCATCGAAACCTAAACCCAAAACCTACCCATGGAGTCCAGCATTCTCGAGACCATTGGCACGGAGATAATCGGAGTGATATCTCCGGTCTCAATCTGTATGCTTCTCGTTGTCCTCATCGTCTATTCCCTCTCTCCGTCCAATCCTTTCTCTTCAGCCGCGATCTCCGCCCCGCCGATCCAAACCGCCGCTAACCTCGTTTACCTCGAGAATCCCTCTGATTCTGCGACGCAGAAGCTCGAGGGAGCCCTGCTTAATGCGTTGGTCTTCGTTATCCTTATTGCTGTCGTCACCTTCGTCCTGGTGCTCTTGTATTACTATAACTGTACCAACTTCTTGAAGAATTATATGCGCTTCTCTGCCTTTTTCGTGCTAGGTAGTTTCGCCGCACTGTTATTACCCTAATTTTGTAGTCACTGCCGGTTGATATGTTTATGGATTGGGAAGTATAAATTGCGGGAACACCATCTCTGACTGTCATCTGCATCTGGCACACTCCTTTCTACCATTTGTTACTATTATCGTCTCTTTCCACATTTCTCTATGACTTATATTTATTCTCCCAAGTTCACACCTTGGTGGCTATGTAGCAGAAACCACATGCCCATTCACTCAATTATATGTTTACTGTCTCTTGTCTTGCCCAGATTTGTGAATGTGGGTTTATCAATTTCGCATCATGGTCTAATTGCTGGATTGACTACTCTTCTTCCTCTGCATCTGATAGTTTATGTTTTGTCTTAACTTCGTGATGCTTTCTCTTTTCCTTATTTGTTTCCTTTTCCTTTCTAGGTTCAATGGGCGGCTCTATCTTTTTGTCAATAATTCAGCACTTTTCAATACCAATTGATTCGATTACCTGCGTCATCCTGCTGTTTAACTTTACAATTGTTGGTGTACTGTCTGTGTTTTCAAGTGCAATACCAATTGTTCTGAGGCAAGGATATATGGTTGCTTTGGGTGTATGTGTAGCTGCTTGGTTTACGAAGTTACCAGAATGGACTACATGGATTTTACTGGTTGCACTTGCCATTTATGATTTGGTCGCAGTTTTGGCACCTGGTGGTCCACTTAAACTGTTGGTGGAGTTAGCTCAAAGTCGTGATGAGGAGCTTCCAGCATTGGTATATGAGGCTCGCCCCGCAGTTTCTATAAATGGGGAGAGTCAGGTTCGAAGTTTCGAACTACTGGCTGGTGTGGCTATTCAAACTGGGTCATTGGAGATGCAAACAGCATCAGGGAGTGTTGTGGATGGAAGAGAAGGTGAAAATGAATCTAACACTGAATATTCTGGTATTGAGCTGAGGAATCTTGGAAATGTGGATGGTATTTTGAATAGAAATGAAATAGAGAGGTCCCCTCTGGTGGAGATTTTGCGGGGGCGGTCATCTAATAGTGATTCATCAGAGTTCTCAACAGTAGTTGGGAACCGAGACTCTGAAATTGTGATGCATGAGGAAAGGTCTCCTCTTGTTGATATGCTCGATTTAGGGGATGAGAGCCAACAAATTAGGAGGGATGGCTCTGATATGGGTGCCAGTCGAGGTATTAAGCTTGGTCTTGGTGACTTTGTTTTCTACAGTGTTCTTGTGGGTAGGGCTGCCATGTATGACCTGATGACAGTATATGCTTGTTACCTTGCAATTATTTCAGGGCTTGGTTGCACCCTTATCTTGTTGTCAGTTTACCATCGGGCTTTACCAGCTCTCCCTATATCAATAACTTTGGGTGTTGTCTTTTATTTCTTAACTCGATTATTGATGGAACCTTTTATAGTTGGGACAGCGACAAATCTGATGATGTTTTGATCCTTAACTTGTTGCAAGAAATGAGAAGATAACTTTTGCACTGTTTAAGCGTAAATCTGTAGACATGTAGTCAGTGTTGCTCTCTCATTTTCCTGTCCTTTGTACAAGTGTTCTTCAGATTCAGGAAATGACTAAATAGTACAGTAATGTCAACAAAAAGTTGCAAGTAGTTGAACCTAATTAGGCTGGCCTTTAGTGCTCTGCAGAACTAGGACCTTATTTTTTCCTAGTGAAGTGTGTCAATGTATGTTTTGTCATTGCCCTTGACCTAAATCAGATGTACAATATCACAGATGGGTATATGTTTACTCATATATCACAGATTGGTAGCAATATAACTTACTTTCTTGTGGCGTTTTGTAGAACAACAATGTTTACTATGCAAAATGTTACAAAAGATTAATTGAAAGCAGTGTTTTGGGCTCTTTCAGACATTCTTATATTAAGATTTGCCTTTCCATATGCTTCATCAATTCCTTTTAAACCATGCTTAGAGTTGCCTTCTTACGGAATAGTACTCTATAAGTTGGTTATTGTTGAAATCTGGACGTTGGTTTCGATTCTTTTTAGTTGCCCTTTGTATTGGCAGGAGTAGCAGCATTTGTGAATGTATACATATAGCTATATGTAGATTATTTAACACAAGGACATTGCCCTTGTTGTCTACTGTACTTTTTATTGAAAATGCTTTCCATGATACGTAGATATGGTTCAGTTGGTGGGATTTTCTGCAATTGCAATCTTTGGCATGTTTGGGGTACCAATTCTGCTAGCTTGCAACTCTTGTTAATTATCTGAATATTTTAAAACATGCCAACTTTGTCCTTCACGTTTCAACATTTCTGTGCAAGATTTGCTGGAACAGCAAAAGGAAGTGAATCTTCTTGCTATAGTTGTTTGCGTGTTTGCTATTGGTACTGAAAAACATGGTGTAGCGGGTATTCAATGTAAGCCAGATTACTGGTTTAATAAACATGTTGATCTTAGTAACTGGTTTGTCAAAAACTTTTGTACTTTGTTGTATATCCAAAGTCCATTTTGGACTCGTAGGATATGCGTAAACAAGTGCCAGTGGAAAGAGAGTTATTTTTGCAAATGGTTCCTTGTACAAAAATTTATCTCTTTATTTAGAGACATTATTTTTATGTAGTACTTGTTAGTCATACAAACTGTAACATATTGAATTGAATACAATCTTGTTCTATACTTTATGTGGCAAGTATTTAAGGATAATTGACAATAGGAGACTCCTTAACATCAATAAATAAATTTAAGGAGATATTAGTAGTTTTTTAAACTTAAAGAGCAACGTTAAAAAGGTTAAATCATATGAAATTTTTTAAAAATATATTTAAAATTTTATCAATAAAACATTTAATTTAAAATAATAACCCAAAATGCATTATTATATTTTCATAAAAGCATTATGCTCGAAGTTTAATTTTAATTTTGTCTATATATTTTAATTCAAAATTAATTATTTACCAAACATGTATTTAGAATTTAGAGGATGTAATTTCTAAATTTAATTTATTAAATACTTGTTATAACACATTGAAAACCTAAACTAGATGTCAGATGTGTAATAAATATACTTGAAGAAGAAATACAAGTACAGACACATGGTTTAACTTAGTTTTACAATATCTCCTAATTTTTAAAATTTTAAAATTAATTTTTATTTTTCTAAGAAATACTCTCTCTTAAACTTCTGTCCAAAAAGTAACAGTAAAACATGCATAATCTTTAGGCTTCAAAATTCAAATAGTGTGGTTAGACTCGGCTCTACGACCCAGCTCCTCCTTCAGTCAGTGTAGTGTTATTCTAAACAAAATCAATAGATAGTGTGCTCTCCTTGCCGTCTCCTCCTTCACTGCTCCCACTCTCTCACTCTGCCGTTGGTATGCCTCCTCCAGTGCTCCGATGCTTGCTTCTTATTCCTCTTAGCCACAGCTTGATTTGAGAAAGTATATCATACATACAGGATGACAAATAAAAATGATATTTTCTCTTGAGATGTTTGGTTTCGACCTCACTTGCACATACAAGTTAAGAAATAACATGAGGGATCACATTTCCCTATTTCTATCAAACTCCCTTTTCTATGGACCTTTCTGGTGGTCATTCTTTGAAAATGAATTGCAATGTTTGTTTCTTTTCTTCTATCCTTATGTGGCTATGCCTTTAGTGTCATGAGTTTTAGGTACCGGCTATGGCACACAGAAAGTAATGAAGTTGCTGATTGGATACTAATATTACTAGAATTCTATGCATGATTATCTTTGCGTCATGCCTATCGTGTTTCCTTTTTTCTTTTTTTTGGTACAAGCAGCATAAACTAAACGACACCGTAGTGAAGCCCAAATCTTAATCAATAAACGGCGACGTTGTAGTAATCGGATACAAGTAATAAACAATGACGTTTTCTAAACAGGGGTTATAAAACCCCCCCCCACCAGCCGAAGTCGTCTCCATATGCTTTCCGGGTGTTCTTCTGCGCTTCGGTCAAAATACCAAGGTATGGAATCCTCTGCCATGATTCATCCCTCTTCTTCTTCTTTTTTAACGATTTATCATTGTTCTATGTTTGCTAGGCCTGCACTTTAGCTTGGAGGAGTCACAGGAGCTATACATGGAGGGTCCGTCCAATACCGGGTGAGAACTAACCTCAAAATTTGAAGATTTCCTGATTCTTCTATACTAACTCGGTGTCCTCGTGCTTAATCCTGACTTCGAGAAAGTAGATATCAGTTTCTGGAGTTGTTTATTCTAACAGGATAATCACTTGCATACTCGGTATATTACATGTTAACTAATTATGTTGAGTTTTAAGCTAAACTAGAAGCAAATTGAAAAACCGAAGGGTAGGGGATTAATTGATTTGCAAACTTTTTGCAAATTTATTTGTCACCAATAAAATAAAAATAAAAAAATTGAAATAATAAAAATACTAAAAATTTAGTAACGCAGTTCAACACACTTTGTTTATGTTTGCGGGGTCCTCACCTAGTTTAATAACTTTCACCGAAGTACAATAAATTTATTCAAGACTTTATTAAGCCGACACCACTTAACCCTTGACATTATCTTTCAACCTCACTTTTCGTGAAAGAATTTTACATCCAATAGTACGACCACCTCGTACTAACCTCGATAGAGGATTTTTTCAAACGATATTTAATGATAATGAAACAAACTAAACAACTCAAGTGATTAAATAAAATTTAACATAAACGACAACACTTGAAAAAGAAAAGAAAACAACTTCCCAATCCGTTTAGCCCACTGTAATAGATTTGGAAGTCGTCGCAACAACAATGGGCTGATTTACATAAACATCAACACGAAACCACACAATCCTAGAAGACCAAGTCCACGGTATTTGCAATCCACAAAATCAACTCAGCTAATTCGTCTCCTTCCTCTTGCCATCGAAGCCTTATATATAAAACCCACGCAAGCCACTGCACTCTTACAATATTGATTCAATAATCAATTTACTTCACAACTGTATGCCGCACATACACACATTATTCTTCTATCTCCAATTAACGAATACCTACTAAATCACTACACCGTGACTATCAATTCATCATAGCTTCTATGACAAACTCACATTGTTCAAGTGCAGCACACTCTCATCCTATGCCACCACACACTCATGTTCACTGTTGCCACACCCTTACATACTACGTTTCCCAATAAGCAATTAATGCATATCCACTCCAACGTTTATATCCCTCACATACAATATTCACTTCAGCTATGTTTTTCCCATAAATCTATTAACGCACACGCCCCACTACACTGTTTATTAAGTCAACACCGACTCCATCTTTTTCCACATCAATTCAGTTGCGTTTGACACACACAACAACTGCTATTCTTACGCTGCACAAGAGATTCGCTTGGGCTATTGATCAGAGACGTGTACAACCCAAACACACTCAAGCAAGAAGAGTCCCTCATTAACCACGCAGCAACCACATCTAAGTTTAAACACTCAACAACCTCATCCCTTTTTTTCTTCTATCCACAAAATCCAGCCGTACACCATTCAAATACCAACATGATAATAGACTTCAATATTATGTAGGATTCTGTCACGACTACAATTAATATCTTATATATCCAATTAATAAATAATGTCAAAACTAAATATTTAGATATATAACATATATCCTAACACAAATAAAAAACTTTTGAGCTTTATTTCTCTTTCCAAGGCTTTCAATCCTTGTGAAGGACTTTTCTTTCCTCTTCTTCAAAGTATTAAGACATTCGGATTGAATGTGTCCGAAACCTTGACATTCATGACATTGAATTCTCCTTGCCTTCCTTTCACCCTTTTGTATTTTGACTTGATGTTTTCCATTGTTACTTGATAGACTTCCACCATTTTGCCTAAACTCGAGTCTGTCCTTTTTCATTCTCTTTAACCACTTACTAAACTTTCGTGTTAATAACTCCATATCCTCATTCTTGTCGAATTCATCTTTTAAATCATTCACAACTGTACCAATCTTAGCTTGCAATGCGAATCCTTTCTTCTTCTCTCGATTGCTTCTCAACAAATTCATTTCGAAATTTGGAAGAATTCCAATTACCTTCTCCAATGACAAATCATTAATGTCATAAGCCTCCTTAATTGCTACAATTTTCAGAATAAATCTTGGAGGTAGTGATCTCAACGTCTTCTTGACTAGTTTCAGATTGGAATATTTCTTCCCGAGTTGATGTGCCTGATTCGCTATATCGCGCAATCTTTCATGAAAGTTTCCAATAGTCTCATTCTCATCAATCTTCAGCTCTTCAAACCACACAACTAACATCTGTAGTTTCGATGCTATCATAGATTTTGATCCTTCATGAATAGTTTGTAAAGCATCCCATGCTTCTTTAGCCGAATCACAAGCTTATATTATTGAGAAGCGTCCCTCATCAACAGCACTGAATATCACATGCATTGCTTCTGAATTTCCAAGTGAACATTCTTCTTCAGCTCCTGTCCATTCAGATTGATCTTTTTGAACTGCCTCTCTTTTATCATCAGTGATTATTGGATGCGTCCACCCATGTACTACCGAATGCCAAGCTCTCGTGCCTTGAGCTTGAATGAAAACTTTCATCCGTGATTTCGATACAGGATTGTTAGATCCGTTCAATAGCGGTGGCCTGATAATTGATGCTCCTTCTCTTATGGTCATGTTTGCAAAACTAAGATCTCCACCAATTTGCTACCAAGTTCTGAATCGATAACCTTGCTCTGATACCAATTGAAAAACTGAAGGAGGTTAATTGTTTCGCAAACTTTCAGCAAACTTCTTTGGCACCAACAAAATAAAAACAAGCAAAACCAAAATAATAAAAACACTAAAAATTTGGTAACGCAGTTTGGCACACCTTGCCTATGTCTGGGAGCCCCCACCCAACTTATTAACTTTCACCGAAGTATAATAGATTTACCCAAGGCTTTACTGAGTTGACACTACTCAACTCTTGACACTATCTCTCAACCTCATTTCCCGTGAAAGAATTTCACACCTAATAGTACGACCACATCATACTAACTTCGACAGAGAATTTTCTTAAACGATATTTAATGATAATGAAAAGAACTAAACAACTTTGGTTATTAAATAAAATTCAGCATAAACGACAACACTTGAGAAAGAAAAGAAAATAACTTCCCTATCGGTTCAGCTTCTCCGTAATAGATCTGGAAGTCGTTGCAACAACAATAAGTTGATTCACATAAACACCAACACGAAGCCACAAAATCCTAGAAGACCAAGTCCACGGTATTTGCATTCCACAAAACCAACTCACAACCAATTCGTCTCCTTCCTCTTGCCACTGAAGCCTTATATATAAAACCCACGCAAGCCACTGCACTCTTATAGTATTGATTCAATAATCAATTTACTTCACAGCTGAATGCTGCACATACCCACATCATTCTTCTATCTCCAATTAACGAATACCCCCTAAATCACTACACCGTGACTATCAATTCATCATAGCTTCTATAACACACTCACGTTGTTCAAGTGCAGCACACTCTCATCCTATGCCACCACACACTCACGTTCACTGTTGCCATACCCTTATATACTATGTTTCCTAATAAGAAATTAATGCATACCAATAGATAATTAATGCATACCCACTCTAACGTTTATATCCCTCACACACAATATTCACTTCAGCTATGTTTTTCCCATAAATCTATTAACGCACAAGCTCCAATACACTGTTTATTAAGTCAACACCGACTCCATCTTTTTCCACACCACTTCAGTTGTGTTTGATGTACACAACAACAGCTATTCTTACGCTGCACAAGAGATTCACTTGGGCTATTGATCAGAGATGTGTGCAACCTAAACACACTCAAGCAAGAAGAGTCCCTCATCAACCACACAACAACCACATCCAAGTTTAAACACTCTTCAACTTCATTCCTTTTTTTTTCTTCTATCCACAAAATCCAGTCGTACACCATTCAAATACCAACATGATAATAAACTTCAATATTATGTAGGATTCTGTCACGACTACAATTAATATCTTATATATCCAATTAATAAATAATGCCAAAAGTAATTATTTAGATATATAACATATATCCTAACACAAATAAAAAACTTTTGAGCTTTATTTTTCTTTCCAAGGCTTTCAATCCTTATATAAGGCCAATTTCATTCAGAACTTTTTCTAGGGATAATACTGCAGTGAAAAGATTAATGATAATAATTCTACGAGGTTTATTTTAGGTGTTAATATTTATAATAGAAGTTATGTGTCGAACCTTGTGGGTTGGTAAGAGAAATCTTCTCCTTTAAAGCTTGAAGGTGGTGGAAAAATAAGGAATATGAAATGAAAATTCATATATGACTTTATATACAAGTCATATATGTGGGTTGGGGGACCTACATATACAAGTTCTACTTTATTTTGTTAACCTGTATGTAATGTTAAGTTTCATTGATTTAGTTTACGATTATATGAATGCTTACAAAAAGGTTAATGAATTAAAGTTTATAAATGTTTTGAATAGATATAGATAAGATAAATTTCTAAAAAAAATTTACCTAATGGTTTTAGAATATAACTTATCGACACAGACATCTTACCATTAGATCAATTTAGATTCAGGTTGAAGCTTAAGTATATGGTACTCTTATCATTTAATGATGTTTAGTGTCTTGTTTCGATTTTTATATAGTTTTTAGTAACATAAATTTCTTTGTTAACTAGTGTTGTTATGCTATTGATTTCAATTTCTTGCAGAATGATGATCAATATATGTGTAGTGAGACTGGTCAATAACTAGTGTTAGATATATTATATGTCATTTTGGAAGATCATATATGTTGGAAAATATCATGCATCATATATGTTGAAAGCACCAATCATGCATAATACATGTTGGATGATATTATGTTTCTTTGATTTATTATTTTAGATAGATGAGTGTGATCTTTTAATGGAGAGTTCTAATATGGTACCAAGCAATAATATACTGAGTGAAGAAACGGTTCAAGCTGAAGAAATAAGTTCATTGAGAAATAATGTTTGGAATCATTTTATCAAGACTAGATCAAGTGATGGAGTTGAAAAGGTCGAATACAAATTTTGTCACAAGAAATTGGTTGAGGGTTCTAAAGGTGAAACCTCTCATTTAAAGAGACATATGGAGTCGTTCAATATAAAGAAAATGATATTAGTCGGTCAAACATTGATAGCTAAAATTTTAGGATGTCACTTATCGCTCTCTAAATGTAGCGCCCCCTTACCCTAGAGTACCCACCGGAACACCCGTAGGTCATCTCGGTACATGCCCTACGATAAGAGACCACTACTGACAACCACCACTAAATTCCTCATGGCATCACTATAATAAAACAGTAATACAAAATTGGTAACTTTTTTAAAACCAAACAATAGTGTATTGCATTTGCTCCAAACTCAGTAACTTACAAACTATCAGTATTTCAAAACACTTTACACTAACTACAATACAGTAATGTACAAAGAGCAGATCTAACTATCAGTCTCCAAAAATAAGC
>JANZLC010000002.1:10637488-10654411 GCA_026413385.1 Erythroxylum gracilipes | reverse complement strand
ATAATAATAACAATAACAATAAAATAAAAATAAATAATAATAATAATAATAATAATAAGAATAACTTAATAATAATAATAACAACAATAACAACAATAATAATAATAATAATAACTTATTAAAAATTAATAATAATAAGAATAACTTATTAAAAATTAATAATAATAATAATAATAATAAATAATAAATAAGAATAAGAATAAGAATGACTTAATAATAATAATAATAATAATAATAATAATAATAATAATAATAATAAATCAAACATATTTTTGTTTTCAGTTTTTTATTAGAAATCTTAATCAAACAGGTTTTTGTTTTCAGCTTTTATATTGCAAATTTCAATCAAATAGGTTTTCGTTTTTTAAAGAAAAAACAGAAACTAAAAACAAAAAATAGAAATAAAAAATAATAATAAAAAATAAAAATAGAACCAAACAATCTCTAATAGAAAATAGTAGAATAAAGGATTTGATGGAAAGAAATACTTAAGAAAAATGTGTGAAGAATCTAGAAATGGGTTTGTGACCAATAAGAAGAACTGCAAAAATAACAAGAACAATCGGGAGCCAATTTGAGAGGGCCCCACTCTCCTTACAACGCCGCACAACATTCCTATTTTAGGTTGTGTACTGACACTAACAATAACTAACTCCTTGCAATACTGCCATCTGTCGTTGTATACTTTTGCAACTTTTAAGGCTTTTTCCTTCTCACATATGTGATGTGAATCGGAGGCCTATCATAATATTCTTTAATTTGATTATCATTTATTTATTGATTATATTATATTAAAATTTATTAATATTTTTAAATGGTAGATTTATTTATGTGTTGGCGTCATAGACAAGTGAAAGGTTGACAACTATAATGGTCAAGTGCTTAATAGATTAGAACATCAATATCGAGCTCTCAATCATAACTTTAGACAACTGTAGCATAAATAATGTTATAGTCCAAAAATTGAAATATAAGTTGCAGGTTGGAAGCTTTCTAATTAGTGGAAAGTTATTCTATATACGTTGTTTCATGTATATTGTGAATTTGATTGTGAAAGAAGGCTTAGAACATTAATGAAAGTGCGCCAAAGTTGGAAATGATTAATTGTGCAAATATATCCAATTCCAATCACAGTCAAGCTATATGGGTAGAGGATGATGAAAATAGATTGAGCTTTTTGATCAGATAAAGGAATGTCTCATAGTTGATATCTGTTGAATATATGGGTAAGCTGAATGTGCCATTTAGATAGAGATTGAAACCATTCAAAAAATATCCATAGAAGAGAGCTAGCATTGGTTGGATTGGCAAGATGTTTATACACATGTAGAGGAGAGAGGGAAACGGGGCATGCATACTGGGCAGATAAAACCCATAGGTGCGACATTGTTGGCTTAGAAAGGGAGTCATAAAGATAGTAGAGTATCCGGTAAGGTGTTACGGTATCAAGGTGATGGAGGTGTGGTGGAATATTCAGAGTTGTGAGAATAAGATGGAGGTAGTAAAATAGACTTTTCTTAAGGCAATCAGCAATGCCGTCTAATGTGGTTGGGGGAGTTTTGGTGATTAGAGGGAAAGATTTTTGAATCTCAGCATATTAGGGAAATTTCAGGATGGAAAGGATGAGATGAATTGAATTTTTAAGTATGAGAAAGAGCAATTAGATCAGTTTCTTTAGGTGAAAGAGAAAATCCGCAAGGATGTTTTAGTGACCTGTGATACGGCGGATGGTGATTTATTGCGTGAAAATCAATCTTGCCAACAAGAACTCGAAAACTTTCAAAATTTTATCAGATTTAAGTTCGAGTTGTGAATTTTTGACCCATTCAAATTTCAGATTGGATATGAACCCTTGTATATTTTCGAGTTAGGCTTAGGTTAAAGGACCCCGACTCAACTCGATATAATCCAATGCCAAATCTCCTACCTGTCGCATATTGCTCGTCAAGTGAAATGTGGTCAACGATACTAACAGAATATCGCTCCTGTACTGGAATGAGGTCAGGCTGGTGGTTGAATAAGCAGACATTGTTATATCATCCCTAGTCACTGACTGTCGGCTTAAGATTCTGGGATTCTTAACCCCATGCCATGCTCTATGCTGCTATCATAAATTATTGTTTTGTAATATCGCTCAATATTGGGCTTGTTATCCTTATTTAATGGCCACTTCATAAATCATCTCCCTAAAAATTTGACAATCCAGTGAAGCCATTGATTACGGATAATCAATTTGGCTTGAGATCATGTTAATTCAATTAAGGAAATGAGGATCAAAATTTGGATAAATTATAATAAAATTTTGAATTTTAATTAATTTTATAATATTAAAAATTATTTTTTTTTTCATATTTTCAATCTATGACATATAAGTTATTATTAATCTTATAATACATACTATCATTAAAATTATTTAACAAATGACATGATGTGATAAATAAGTAAAATGTTAGATAATTAAGTTAAAAAAAAAAAGAAACAGGGCCCTTTTTTGTTTTCATATCTTTTTGTCAAAAGTAATGGATTGGAGAAATCAGTTGAAAGCAAGTTTTGTATGCACAACTCTAGATAACGGGGTGAGTAACCAGGAACAAAATCTAAATTTCCTGTTCTCTTTGTCCCGTAAAGTCTCATTTATCCACTCTTAATTTACTTATTACAATGAAATGAATGAGATGATCTTTGGAACAGGGACAAGATCTGTTCCCGAGTAACCAGTATGGTATTTCCTTCGTCTATATAACTTGTTGGTCAGTACTGATGTGCCATTAAAGCTTTTTCTCCTTGCTGATGTGATTGATGATACAGATCACTGCCCAAATTAAAGCCTCCAGCGCACAGAGATAGCGATGCCAGTGCATCATTGCCGATCCTAGCAACAATTTGTTTAAAACTTAGAGGAGGGGCTAGCTTGGAAGCATATGATTATGATCCTTCAAATCCAAGCAAGCCTTAAAAAAAAAAAAAAATCATGGCTAAGATCTTGGCTCTGCTGCAATCAAAGTAAATGATGCCAATCAGAGATCTTGTCGCGATGAGGTGCCACACTTGCAGTCTGCTTCTCCACTCTTACATGTATCACCTCCGCTAATTTCAAAAACTACACCTTGCTCGCGTAGTGTATTTAGATAAAGATTCATTTAAAGTATCGAACTTCTTTTATGTATTATTTTTAATTTTTAATGCTTCTAAGTTTTCATTATCTACAATAGTCACACTCTTCGGATGTTTTGAAATTATTAAGTTCACCTTTTTCCTTTTCACACATTCACGTATACATTCATCCAAAAAAAATTTTAGCTTGTTTATGTTTGAAAGATAGTTTCTTCTTTTTCATGCTAATATTTTCTGAATTTCAAGTAGTTGGCTATATGTTAATTCAACATCACTATCACAATAATTATAGTTTAAAAATACCTTCTTTTCATCTATTACCATGAAGCACATAATTAGCTGTTTTTTTTAATGTTCACTTTCAAAATCACTTGTATTGATGCTTTAAAAGCCTTCTTCTTTTTGTTACTGTTCTTCTCTTTCATGTCATTTTTTTTCCTTACCCTTCTCCTTCATGTCTCTTTTTTTTTGGTTGTCTTTAAGAAGAGAACATTGAGTTTTCATGTGATCAGGTTTCTTACGTTCTAAATTTATGATATTGAAATATTTGGGTTTTGAATTGATCTTATTTTCCTGAAGTTCTTTTCTTTTGGAGAAGTTACTTAAATTTTCTAGTGATAAGAGTGATTTCTTCATAATTACTTGCACATGAGAATGTCTCCTGTTCCTTATTTGATTCCTCCTTTAAGACTTTAAATGTTAGCGTTTTTTGTTCTTGGAGTTATCGTCTCTGTTTCTCTCCTTAACCCTTATTTCATAGGTGAGGATCCAATGAATTCTTTCAACCATTGATAAGTCCTTAGGGTCTTAGATGGTTGTTTTCTTGGCTTTCCAAGTTTTGGAATTGTGCCAAGAAGCTTTCTCACCATTTTAACATTAGTTCATGTCTTCCTGGACTTTCGAGAGTATTAATAATATCAATTAATCTTGTATATATACTAGATATACTCCTATGATGCTTCTTATATTGATAGTTTCCCGTATAGATATTTTATTAAATTCATTGATACCTAATTTATAAAATAGTATGTGAATGACTTTAACTTTCAAAGAAATGAGTCCCTTATTTTGTTCTTATACTTCCTTAAGTTTGAGAGCTTTTATATGATCTATGATTTTGGTGGAGATAACGTACCATTTGAAATAAATTTTCACAAGTCAACACTTTCGAACATAAAGAAACTTCATTTTAGTTTTCTAATAAAGATAGTCATTATCATCAAAAGAATGGGCGGTATTAATATTTTGCTCTCTTAATTAGATGATAATGCACCTAAACATGTTATTATAATGTTCACTCTAAAATTTTGTTTGAAATATCAATAAAAAGACTTATTCTCATACGACTTATTGATCCCTAATGATACCCAAAAGGAAAAGTGAATTAAATGTTAGTGAATTTAAACAACTACTATTTATCTAGTTGATGCAATTTAACAAAGATCAACATATAATGATATAAAGAGATAATTCAATATAATCAATCACTTAATCAACAAGTAATTTAAGAAGTGTAGGACAGAAGATTGGAGATCTAATTTTATACTAGTTCAACAAATAATCTTTACTTGCATCTACTTTTTAAGACATTTCTTGAAATTTTATCAAGACTCTTCTTTCAATAAGATGAAAATGAACCTTCTTAAAATCAATCTTGTATGCCTTTTGATAAAAAGTAATTCTTATGACAATCTTTTTTCACAGTGAAGAGTAAATCTAACTCACAGATAAATTTTACAACTCAAAAGACCCTTAGTTGGTTACTTTGATAACTTTAAAGTATAATTTTTGAAAATTTCTTTGAAGTGTGTTTATAGAACACATAAATAATTTTTATGTTGAGACTAATAAAAACCATGTATTTATAACCTTTGGGACTCAATATAGTAATCATAACTAAAAACCAAATGTTGCCAATAGCTAATTACAATACATTAGTTGATCTACGTTACACATTAACCGACCAATATGCCTTAATAAAAACAAATAATGATTGTAAATTTTGATCAAACAGTGTAACATATTAGTCGACTAATATGGAATACATTATTAGACATTTTTGTCCTTAGAGGTAATTTTGTCATTGTCTCATAAAGTTGGACTAACATAATTGTAATTTGGTTTTTAAGTAAATTACTGGTTAAGCTACGTCATTTGATCCAGATAAAAAATATTAAAGTGACCCAATAAATGATCTAGTTCAAGGGATCAAAATTCGGGTAGAAAATGGGTCCCGATCAGTGTAGACCTGGTCTATATCGGCTTATGATGGGGAAGCCCGATATGAAAATTATATAAGGTAAGGTCTCCTGTAGTTACTCAGAAGAGAACGTTATCGAGCATAAGGTTCCTGACCCGTTAAGGAAGCTCGGGATTTGAGGAAACTGTAGAAAGGCCTTGCCCGTAAGTCGGTGAGCACTTTCCGCTAAAGTCCCCAGGATATTCGGAGACGTTTGAAGCTCGGAATTGACATCAGAATCAGAGATGGAACCAAAATTCAGGTATTCCTCGTTACTTTCGTTTTTGATCCTTTCACAGAACCCTGAGATATGTAATAAGGTTCTCTCTAAGTACTTATGTACATATTAGTCAACTAATATACATCCCATAGGCCGACTAATATATTAACCAATATTGCTATAAAATATCAATACAAATTTTTACAACTTTAACGTACATCCGTCGATCTCTAACCTATGTTTCTAGACCAATGTACCTAAACTCTTGTTTCTACCATCTTCAATTCATCAAACAAATTATTCTTAATGAAAATTTAACTCATACACTTCTCAATTTATACCCCCAACGAATATCAAGAGGGCTTTTCTAAGAATTTTAAAAAACTTAGTTAAAATGATAATAAATATTGGAGCAATCAAGTAGGAAGTACAATGATAATTACATTTTCATTTATGGCCTTTTTGTACCTGGATTTTCTTTGATATTGATTTTATCTCTCTCAAATAAGTTGGATTCTTACTTTTCTTTATTGTTTAATGAGATTGCTCTTGATTTATGTACGATTAAAATATTTTTTCTTTCCTTTCATTCAAATAAAAAACAAAGTCATTAATAATATTTTATTTTTGTTATTAAAAATAAAATAAAACCTTCCTAATTTAACAAAAATTTTACATATTTTTATTATGTATTACTTGTTATACATACAAATTGTCATATATGTTAATTGAGCTTAATATAATCTCATTTATACTTTATATGACAAGTATTTTATGGTAATTAATGATAAGAGACTCTTTAATATCAACAAATAAATATAAGAAGATATTTTATAATTTTTAAAATTTAAAGAGTAAAGTAAAAAAAAGGTTAAATCTATCTAAATATTTATTAATAAACAGAACTAAACATTTAATTAAAAATAATAAACAAAAATACACTATTAATTTTCATAAAAAATATTATAGTCAAAGTTTAATTTTAATTTTATCTTCATATTTTAATTAAAATAATTATTTTTCTAAACAAGTATTTATAGTTTTTCATTGTCAGATTTTAGAGTAGCATGCAAAATTTTAATTTATTTTACCAAACACATTTGAAACTAAACCGGATGCGGAATAGACTGGAAGAATGATATTTTGGTATCTGCGTAGCATAAATTCTCGCTGATGAAAAACAAGCACATCCAAACAGATCCTTTGAGAGGTGGGTTTGCTGCTGCTAAATTCAAGAAAAACCTGAGAGGAGAAACTGTTGGTTTATGCCCTTGCAGCCAATTAAAACCGCTGCGTTAGATTCGATCTTGCGATTATTTTCCAGCAGAAACAATGTCAAGTAGTAGCAGTAATTTACCAGATGAGCTATGGAGGCAAATTCTGGAAATTGGAATCCGGAATTGCAAATTCACATACAAAGATCTCTGTTGCATCTCCATCTCCTGCAGGCGTCTCCGCCGCCTTTCCTCGGAGGACTCTCTCTGGTCCCATCTCCTCTTCTCCGACTTCGCCCAGCCTTTTACGGCATCAGCCAAATCCGCCTACAAAATCAGATACGAGAAGGAGAAAGGGAGGAAGGTGGCGGCTCACAGGAGGGCGGTGCTTAGAGCGGAGAGTCAGATCATGGAGCGCCAGAGGAGAACTGTAGAAATTCAGAATCTATTACGTCTTGAGACTCAAAAGATGAGAGCCGCCGCCAACGAATTGTCTAATTTACATAAGATCAGGTGATTATATTTAATCGTAATAATACTAAGTAATTGTTTGCGACTGACGTACAGACTGACTATGAGATGATTTCTTTTGTGGTGTCGATATTTATGATCAGGCAAGCTTCTGTGGCGTTGAATGTATGGCAACCTGAGGTAATTAGGGGTAGACAGAAGCAGATGGTAGAGCAATGTTCTGTTCCTGTTGAATCTCGACTTCATTCTGTTGAAATGGAACTTAAACTTTGCAAGCACCAAATTTCGGGATTCAAGAAGGCCTATGTAAGTCTTTTACAAAGTCTGTTTCTTTACTACTATTGGTGGAAGATTGTACTCATATATCTTCCCAGAGGGATGAGATTCAAAGGCTTGAGACAGCAAAGCAAGAATTGGCATCCTTGAAGTATCATCCTTTACGAGATTATAAAAGCGCTGACATATGCGAAGGCGGTGAATGTAACAAGAGGAGGAAGAAGCTAAAATTTTGCATTAATGGTAAGCCTCTGCTTCCAATTTTGAACAACTTCTCCTTATCCATAATCAACTGCATGTGATAAATATTGTGTGATTCAGTGACATTGGTAACGGGTGCATTGCCTTTTGATCGAATTCATGAATTTCTTTTCTTTTATTCAAATTTCAAACTCTTAACCATTTATATATGCTTCCCTACTTTGTCCTCACATTGTCTTTTTGCACCACTGTGATGTTAATTGCCTATACAGCTCCTGACCCAGACGGTAATCATCATGAGTCTAGCACACGAGAATCAATAGCTGAGTAGCTGTTGTTGCCAATCCAAGTCTCTAGTTACCCTTGAAACCTCCGTGAGGGAGTTATTAAACTTATTCTCCTTGCATGATGAACAAGGGGTTTACTCAAAAAGGAAGTGAATCCAGAATCAACGTCCATGCGACAATAAGGTGAATCTTATTTCAGGAAACTAGTTTGGTCAGAGAATCTGCATGTGTGTTGTACGATATTGTTGTTGTTTATAGGAATAGGGTTGTGTGTTAGTTCATTGTTTAATTGTCCACAAGAAAGGTGTATATTGGTCTTAAAAGGTCAGGTCATCAATAATTTCAGAATTAAAGGAATGAACTCATGGTTGATAATCAAGTAATCTAGCAATAACTCTGTTCAGCACGCATCATGCTGTTTATCCATCCATAGAATTTTCTTTCTCATCCAGCTGTTGTCTTCCTTTTGGTACTCCTACTTTTACTACAAGAACTTTGCAGGAGTCAATTAGAAATCTCGTCTCGTAGCCACAATCACATCCAATGAAGCCTCACATTCGATTAGTAGAATATATGGGTGGATTGGCAATTTACTTGTAGCTCAGATGTCACACCTATTTCACAAGAATGTTTGTTAAAGACTTGGTTGTAATTTGTAACAGAGAAGAATCTGCGACCTTAAATTTACCGAAGGCTAGCAAATATAGTACATGAAATTAATATCTTAACTTGTATCAGATATTATTTGTTTCGTAATCATATTGTGGTGTTTGATACCGTGGAATGAGTCATTCGATGCATCATAATTGCTTCATATCGTTATCTAATTTAGCCAACGTCATTTTCATTTTGTTTATGAATTCTACCCTTTTATTTCCCATATTATTCCTGAGTCTAAACGTTCTCCTCTTTTGTTGTCTGTCGTTGTTCCTTGCTCTGTATCTGCTTCAACTTTCTGTAGAGAAAAAAAATCACATTAAATAAAGAGTTTTCCAAAGAAATCAGTGTGTTAAACATCTTTTCTTCCATAACATGAATCTGAATCCAGAAGATCTACCTCATCATAGAGTCAATTGTATTGTTACTGTTAATAATAAGCAAACTTTTGTCCGTTCCTTTGCTAGTGCTTTCCCTTCTCAATGCATGATGATCTAGTTTATTGAAGGCAAAGCTAGAAAAAAGAACTTGCTTCCATTAAAAATGAAAAAAAGGGCATAAAAGAAAGGTTTTAAATAGAGAAGATGCATCTATTTTGTATTTAAAGTGGTGTCTAATCATTTAGAATATACGACTCATTTTAACCTGAAAAAAAGCTGGACGAGATTGGGTATTGATAAGTAAATGATAACTATATTTTTCTTATCTTAATACTAAGAGTAATTCCAAGCTTCTAATGTTTTGAGTTCCGATTTGAACTGGCCCTTGGAGAGAGTAGATCCGACCCAATTCTGCTACGGACTATGTAAGTTGAAACGAAAAGGAGTACTGGGTTTGATCTGACCAAGTCCGCACTGCCAATGGATGTAATTAACATACAGCAACTATTTCGGCTGCTATATATTGCTTGCAGTATGAAGTTGACCCAAGCAGCAGATATCATCATGTCATGTGATATTTCCTTAGAAGAGATGAGTCCAACAATGCTGATTGATGTGTGCCTTTCCTCACTCTCTCTGTTGTTTGATTGTTGGTTCATCGGGTTTGGGTTATGGGTTCTTAGCGTCTAGTGGTGCTTCGTGGCCCTCTTCTCATCGTAACAAGTGTGACGTAGTTGTCCATGCCTTTTGCTTTAGATTACGTAATAACTCGGAATAGTCACAGTATTGTCTTCTCAACAGGCATTCAGCTGAGAATCCAGTACAAGCCATTTTAATTCGTAATAAGTGGGCTGTGTTGGAACATTTCACTTTGAATGGAAAATTAAATAACTAATATAAAGAGTTCAATTGAAATTTTAAATTTGTCATAGATCAGACATTTTATACTAAATTTAATTTAAGTGGATTATTTAATCCTTTTACATTTTTATTTCTTAGTAGACTTTAACTTGTTATTTATATAGTTCCAAAACATCATATATTAATTGAAGTGAGTCATATCTTATTTAACACTAATTAAAGAAAATAATTCTCAAATTAGTGATACAAAATTGAGTTTAATTAGTATCATTAAGAGTTATTCTTTTTTTTTTTTAATCTTTAGTAGTATTTATATTCATCGATAGCCACGTGGACATCGAAGTACTTAATCATTGACCACCTTGTTTGACATTTATGAATAAGGGGGACACCGTAGAAAAATACATTGACAGGGAACTAGTGCCCACGAGGTGCTAATGGTATGCAATTCAGATCAACATCTTCTGTTCAATTTTATGGTGTCTTATTATTTTCAGTGAATCTTAGCTATTTATTTATATGAGTCCTGCATAGGCTTCACATAAATAAACGTGGAGCTCGCATAAATGAATGGCTGAGATCCACTGGACACAATAAAACACCATAAAAACTAAACAAAAGATCTAGACTCGTGGAATTGATACTCTCAATTATCTGTAAATAAGAGCTTTAACATGCATCAGGAGAGCAATCGAATCCCCAATCAAAAATTGTAAAGGGCGTAACTAATAAAAAATGAATATATGTTATAATTTATAAATTTTAGTTTAATTTTTTTTAATGAAAATTTTTTAGTTTAATTAATTTTAAATATATAATTTATAAAAGATATTGTATATATTTAAATTATTATTCAACTAGACTTCATTAATATGAAATTAAATAAAAATTTTCGAATTTTACTAATGTTTGATTTTTGTATCTCCCGTAGTAAAACAGAGAGCCAGAAGTGAGAAGTAGGGAAGGAGAAAGATGAAGGTGATCTGTGTGCAACTGTCACGCAACCGAGCTTTCCGTGATGAGAACTACAAGTGACTGAGTGAGAAGAGCCAGAAGTAGCACATCCCAACAGGAGATTTATCGAGTTCCCCTCTGACTTTGGAGTCTCTGTTTATAATAAAGTTAATAAAAAGGGCATGGGTGACTCAGCTTGGTACATTATATTGTGTCAAAAGAAAGTTGCTTCCTTCCCTTCCTCTTCAAAGAGTAACCCATGTCTATAAATACGCTCACATGGCTTTGCCACTTATTTGAAAGGTCCACTTTGAAAGAGAAGCTGCTTAGCACTGTGAGTGATCAGTTTGAGAAAAGAGAGAGAGACTGAGAGAGACGAAGGAAGGTGAAAGTAAGCCATGGGAAGACCTCCTTGCTGTGATAAAGTTGGCGTCAAGAAAGGTCCTTGGACCCCTGAGGAGGACATCATCCTAGTCTCTTACATCCAAGAACATGGTCCTGGAAATTGGAGATCGGTTCCTACAAACACTGGTAAATTCTGTAGACATCGCATCTGATTTACCACTTCCTTTTCTTTTTTTTTTTTTTTTGCGATTTGAAGCTTACAGAATTCTGTATTCATGATACTTGTTCTGCTCTATCTGGTGTTCTTTATTTTTAGTTTTCCATTTGGCTCATTTTCGAGTTATGGGGATGAAATAGAGTACTAACAGATGTCTATGTTTGTGCTTGGAAAAGGGTTGTTAAGGTGTAGCAAAAGCTGCAGGCTTAGATGGACTAATTATCTCAGACCAGGAATTAAGCGAGGAAACTTCACACCTCATGAAGAAGGGATGATTATTCACCTGCAGGCTTTATTGGGTAACAAGTAATCCTCAAACTTCATCTATATCCTCTATTCACCTTCTGAATGCCAGTTAACAATTTTGATTCTGTTCTCTGTCACTCGGACATGAAAAGATCTTTTTCTCCTAACTTCATCTTTCTCAAGTAAGGATTTCATATCTGATTTTGCAAGTGTTTTTGCATTGGACAGATGGGCAGCTATAGCTTCATATCTTCCACAAAGAACAGACAACGATATAAAGAACTATTGGAACACCCACCTAAAGAAGAAGCTAAAGAAGTTCCAATCAGCCATGGACTCAACTGCGCAAGACTCAACGGCCAGTCAGTTCATACCAAAGAGCTTCAGTGATAGAAAAAGCCTAGATTTCACCACAGAATCCTCAAACCTCAGGCTTAGCCAGACTTCCACAACCTATGCATCAAGCACTGAAAACATATCTCGTCTTCTTGAAGGTTGGATGAGAACGTCCCCAAAGCCTACTAACACCATTTTACTCAAAGAAAAATTGGATCAGGACAATGATAGACTGGAAAACAATGATCGCAGAATTTGCAGTTCATCTGTTCCAACATCTCTTCACTGTTACAGGCCAAAAGTTGAGGAGGAAGGTGGTGATTTAATGTCTCATGAAGATTACGAATCCATCTTGCCATTTGAGAACCTGAACAATGTTGCGTGGGACAAGTCGAACAGTGATTCTACTACTGTTACTATCGCAAAGGACTGTCAAAATTCAGGAAGTGACGAGGACCATTCTACAATATTGACAGAGAAGAAGCAGAAGTCTGAGAGCACTCCTCCATTATCATTTCTTGAGAAGTGGCTCTTGGATGAAAATAGTACTGGCCAAGTGGAAGAAATCATGGAACTGTCCCCTATATTCTGAATACGTCCTCGTCTCTCATTTACCTTTCCTTGTGGGAGCTTCAAATCAAAGAAGAAAGTTTACAGAAAAGAAGAGAGAGAAAAAAGAAAATTACAGGCAGTAGATTCTGTTCTGTCCAGCTTAGAATCTTTTAGCTATGAAGTTCTCAGAAGTTGGGATCTCTTCAGAAAATGTAATTAACTTTTGTATCTTAATTCGTACGAATTTCCATTGCAATAAGGTAAGAATTAGTTCTAATTTCATTTGAAAGGAAGGACCTGGTGTTTCATAATTCCTCAGGATCCATTTGCAGTGAATTTGTGGATGACATTCAAGTCAATAATGTCCTGATATAATTGGAAGAGGAGAGAAGAATCTAATAACCCGAGAACCATGAGAAAGAAAAGGAGGAGATGAGTCTATCATGTATTAAATTGGAGACCCCTTGATAGGTCTACATCATTTGTTAACTCCACCTTTACATCTCTGGAGTGGATGCATAACAGTGAGCGTATGAAAGACACATAAATCCAGATTGTGCAACCTTAGGCACATATATTTATCTATCTCCAATTCAGAAATTGCTATAACCAAACCCCTTTTTCTCTTCTTCAAGTACAACCACAACATAAGAAAAATGGATGCAGCCTGAGTAGTCCTTGCAAAGGTTTAGAATTTTAGAAGCAAAGAAGTCTCTACTTTTGTCACCTAGATTTAATATCATCTGCAAAACTAGCTATCCATTATTCTTTCGTGTAAGTGGGTGATTACTTGAAGAAGAGAAAGTAGGGCTTTGATACAAAGTAAAAGTACGATCAGGAGAGGAATAATAATAGCCATGTACGTGAAGAAAATGGGAAAGTGTCACGAAAGTCTTGTATACAAATGAGGAAAAAAGGGTACCTCTAGAGTCTCTCTTTTTAGCAAACTACTAAGCGAGAGAGAGGGAAACATGTGATCATCTTCATGAACTTTCGGTGGAGACAGGGTAGATGTATATTGCTGGGGATGCTCTTGATCATCTCATGTCATCCATCATCCACCACGCAAAGCTTTGCTTGTATCTTCTCTACTTAATTCACCCCTATAAACGGTAAAAACACTTAACACCCAGAAAAAAGAGCAAGAGAAGGACGGAAGAGCTAAATGGAATTTCGTACATGGTTTGATATTGAATTTCTAATCTCCAAATTGGTTATATAGTTTACTCATTGGATGATAGATAGCAGACAAACTTATTTCTATTATTCATGTTATATGTAACACATAAACGTATTTGACATACGTAGTCTTCTCTTTATATTTTTACAAAAGACTATTTACATAACTTAAATATAAGATCAAAAAAAAAAAACATCACCAAAGTTAATATTTAAGAGTGTCGTGCTAAAATCAACGCACCTAATAAATGAAACAATATGCTTGTCCAATGTGTCTGGTTAAAATTGTTGACTTAGCAATTCAATTTCACACTTGTTTATCGCCAACAGCCAACTTTATATTAATTACAATTAACAAAATGTTGTAATAAGCATGCTCCAATTCACTATTAGAATGCAATTTATATTTTCAACCAATTTAGCCACGGTACTTTATTAGAGACACCATTTTAAATTTTGATTTGACTTCTAAATTTGTGAAATTTCAAGATTATAATAAAACTGAGTAGGCTTGGAAAAGATAAATAAATGAATTTTAGATTTTTATACATAAAACTAAAATAGAAAATGACGATAAAAATTATTAATAAGAAGTTTAGAATCTTAGTAGAGAAATAAAGAGAGCCCCGATCGAGCATAGATGTGATGCCGATAGAAAAATGATAATAATGACTATTCGGCTTCATTTTAAGCCAGCCATTTGTGGACCATCCCCCACAGAAAGGTTATAAATTGTTTCACTTCTCCTTTATTTTTCTGCTGATTCAGGAGATGAGATTAAGAAAAACTCAGTTTTTCCTCTGCAGTTACATCCCTTAACCAATTTCTTAATTTCACAATATAATGAACTTTTGAGTTGTGTTTTGATACTGTTACAAGAACCTGAAAAATATTAGTACAGAAATCAAAGGTAGACACCAGATTGATCTCGTGATATAGCAGACAAAAACATTAAGCTTCATACATAATGGGTTAGTTTAATTGATAGGATGATGAACACCTGTCTTTGTTAATTAAGGTTTGACTTGTTCAATCTCATTGGAGAACATCCCATTTGTAAATACTTTAAGAAAGCTTAACAAAACTGCTATCTCACCAAAATTTTCTCAAGCGCTCAAGCTTTCTGACGTTTCAGAGTTGACCTAAGAGAAGAATAATATCAACTCATACGAAAACGATTGTCATATAATAAAACGTAACTCTTTTATACATGCATAAAAGCATGTCATGTGAATTCAACTCAAAAAGTGAAAAGAAAAGTGGCCGGAAAATAAATGAAAGTAAGGAAGTGCTGGACTCTTTAATTTGGAAGAAGGATGCCTCAAGAGAAAAGAAACTTGGTGCAATTCATGCGATGACATTTTTAGCTAATTTTAGAATGCCCCATGAAGCTTTTTCCGACTCTCATTCATTTCATACCTTAGCATTTCTCATGTAAAGCAACTCAACAGCTTGGAGAAAATGTCACACCATTACTTATATATTATTCACCATCTGATTATTGTGCTTGTTGTGTTCAAAGAACACCCTTACATGAATGAACGTGAGGCACTCGACTATTACCAATCACTTCAATCAGCTAGGAAGCTACAATAAAAGCTAATAAATGATGCGAAGTAAGAATTTACCAGGACTACACCTTGCCTTCTGTATGTTCATTCTCATAAATATAAACATTATAGGGTTAGTTTTATGATTCAACGTAATTCCTTAATCCTTTTGTTCTGTCGGTGAATCTAGTCTTTCTTGCACATGCAAACTGGTGTCATAGAAGGTGGTCTCAAGTCAACATTAAATTGGAGATTGATGTTTTTCTTTCTAGTAAATAAAATACCCTTTTGAGGTATTCTACACGTTGATGATTATATCTATCTAATTAATTAAAACCCCTAAGTAATTAATACAGCTCTTATGAAACTTATCACATCACTTTCTAGCATTATTATTTTATCTACCTAACATAAAACGGTTGGCATGCATGAAAGGCGAGAGGCAGCACCTCCTAGTTTTATGGTCGTCATGAATCCATAAAAAAGCAACAATTATCTTTTAAGAAAAATAAAAACTTGGGACATGTTTAGTTAATGATTTTGGGACCACAGTATATGTATGCCCTACAACCTAACAAGACAACCGGGTTACACACATTTAATTTGACGAGAACAGGCTAGAGTATGACTTAAATTGGCTTAAGAAAAAATATATAAACATAAGTTAACAGTACAAGAGAAATGAAAAATAGATGAAAAAGATGAGTGGTGGCCGGTGTAGTAATTGAAGTTCTCTCCACTCATCAAAAAACTTAAATATCGCCTTCTTTGTTTATATAAAAATGTAGAAAATGAAAACAAAACCGGATGTGGTGTATGAGTAAGCTTTAGCTATTGCCCAGTTACTAACTGATCCCACTGCTTTTAATTCAATTCACTCCAAGAAAAGGAGGTCTTTTGCGTCGTTATTTAAACGTCGGGAAAGGAAACTTGCCGTCGTAGAAAACTATCTGCGACGTCAATGCAAACGTCGGAAACAACGTCGTAGACGGCAGGGTAAGCATTGGTCATCTACGACGTTTGTTAGAACACGTCGTTGAAGGGGCAGATATTTTTCGACGTTTATGAAGACGTCCGGAAACGCTATCACAGTTTGCGACGTCTGAAATAGACGTCACAGATGGAAATGATTTAACGACGTGTGTAGGACGTCGTCGAAAAGTATCATTTTACGACGTCTATGAAGACGTCCGTGAATGTGATCATATCTTACGACGTTATAAGGAAACGTCGATAAATGGTTGTTGATGCCGACGTTTGGAAGACGTCGTAAAACATTGCCTTTCTACGACGTCTCCTTGTATAGACGTCGTAAATTGGTTAATAATTAAAAATGAAAATAAATTGATTTAAACTATATTTGCAAAATTAATGGTTAATCAACTTGAATTAATAAATTTGTAAATTTCAATTTCCGAATAAATATTGAATTTAATAAATATGAATTATAATTAATTTTTTAATTTACATTAGTTTAATAAATTTTTGCAAATTTAATATTTATCAAATTTGTAAATTATTAATTTTTTAATTTACATATGTTTGAAAATATTTAGAATGTTTATGAATAAATTTATTTAACAATTTATCAATTTTTGAATATATCATTAATTATAATAATTGT
>JANZLC010000002.1:10617585-10635745 GCA_026413385.1 Erythroxylum gracilipes | reverse complement strand
GGTACGGGGAGTTGGTTTTATTGAAGGAGTGACGTAGTACAGGCCATCACGTTGTTTACCCAAGCCAATCATCTTCCTTGAAGCCAGATCCTGCAAAAGGCAACCATGGGGGGAAAAAATGACACAGCAGTTAAGATCAGTGGTCAATTTTCTTGCTGATATAAGATTTAAATTAAAGTTAGGGACACACAACACATTATCTAGTGTAATTTGTGGGGTAAAAGGAATAGTGCCTGTGGATGTTATTCGAGCTGTGGTGCCTGTGGGTAAATGGATGGACGAGACAGTTGGGTGGTGTAGTGTGTGAAAATAATGTAGGATCAAAGGTGATGTGGTCTGTTGCACCACTGTCAAAGATCCAAGGCTTTGTGATAGCAGAATTAATGGACAAATTTTGAGAGTGTGTAAACAGACCTGCAGCATTAATGAACACATCATTATTACCAAAGTTCGAACTTTATTTTAGAGAAGCAACAGCACGAGCCAACTATTGAATCTGATCTGTTGTGAAGCCAAGACCAGCAATGTTGCCACAATTGACGTCAATCGCCATTTGGGAGTCGACTGCATTGGCAGTCGTGCAAGGATTCCCTTTAACGTTCTGCTGCGATTTCTTTTGCCTGCATCTGTCCTCAGTGTGTCCTTTTTTATCACAAAATTTGCAGTGATATTTTAAAGTCCGGTACTCTGCAATTGTGTGACCTGGCCGAGAACAGTTATCACAAAATTTGCCTTTCTTTGAAGAATTATTTCTTGCACTTTGTATGGATGCTGCAATGGAAAAATTATCAGTAACTTCAGAAGATAAACGATGTTGTGTTTCTTCCTGAATAATAAGTGAATATGCCTGGCGCACATTCGGCAGAGGGGTCATCATCAAGATGTTGCTGCGAATCGTCTTAAAACTCTCATTAAGCCCCATAAGGAATTGAATTAATTTGTCTTCCTCACATTTATCACGGTGCGCCTTCATCTGATTACAGATAGGACGAACTCGATAGGCATCAAGCTCTTCCCAGAGGGCCTTAATTTTTGTGTAATAAGTAGCTACTGTCATTGAGCCTTGAGACATTGTTGTTATCTTCTTCTGTACGTCAAATATGGCTGGGGCGTTTTTTTCTGGGAATACTGATCTTTGAGGTCCTCCCAAACTTCTTGTGCCGTCTTTGCGTGGACGATGCTTTCGTCGATGTGTGGTTCGACGACATTGATGAGCCATGAAAACAGGAGGCTATTGGATTGCTTCCAGAGATTGTATTCAATGGGTTCTTCATCCTCTAACGGCGGTTGAATGGAGCCATCGAGGAATTCGAATTTGTTCTTGGCAGTGAGAGCATGAATAATGGATTTGCTCCATGAGGGGTAGTTAACTTCATTCAATTTAACTGGCACAATCACTTGTCCCGGCTAATTGGACGGATGAACGAATAGTGGAGATGACGCATCCATCTTGGTGAATGAGTGTTCTACCTTGACAGTATTGTTGTCGTCACTAGAAGACATAACGCGGAATGGTAGTTTGGATCAACACCAGGAGCTCATTGCTTTGATATCATGTCAAAAGGAGAGAACGATGATGAACGAAACATAAGTAAACAAATATGGGAGAATAATGGTCGTTATTCCATGAGATGTACATGTCCTTATATAATACAACAGCTTTACAAGATGACTACGTTCCTTATAATAAGGGATATGATCTTATCTAAAATAGTAAAGTACAATTTGAAAGAGTTAATGTAGATTGATTCTTGCTACACCAAGATATTGTAGTTATCCTTACAGAAAAATAATAATCTGCTATGGAGCGTATGTCTTTCAAATAACCAGCCCAATTTGCATTTATAAAGCTACTCAAAGGAAAAAGCATTCTATGCGTGTATATCAATCCATAACTTAAGGTTCCTTTTACTTAGCACATGATCCTCTTTGTTGTAGTCAGATGACCCTTGTATGGTTGCTACGTAAATTGAGAACACTACAAGAAAAATAAGTTTTAGCGACATAAATTATTGACGAAAAATAAAGATTTTTTGTCTAGAAACAAATTTGGTGATGAAAATTAATGACAGAAAGAGTTGTTGGAGAAACAACCGTAGGAAAACTTTAGCGACGGATACAAGGAATCCGTTGCAAATTTAGCGTAGGAAATTTATACATTAGCGGTAAATTTAACGACAAAATTTTGTATTTTCATTGGTAAATTTAGGTAAATCTATTGACGAATTTAGAATATTTCATCGCTAAGTTATTAATGGAATCACAATATTTCATCGGTGAATTCATCAATGGTAAGTTGTAGGTCCGTCGCTAAATTTACTGACGAATATACAACATTTTGTCGTTAAATTTACTAACAAAAAATATTATACGTTAAATTTTTACCGACGGAATATGTTATCTTGTCGGTAACTTAGCAATGTACTGACGGAATATATCACTCTGTCGCTAATTAGCGACGAAATATTGTATTTCCATCGAGAAATTTAAATATGATAAATTTCAACTACCATTTCTCACTTCCTATCCGAGTTTTCTGTTGATAATCTTTTGATTTTTTATACATTTAATTATTGTAAATAATATAAAATTGATTGATAAATATAAAAGTAAACATTATCCTAAATGGTAATATAAAAAAATTATAACGTACACGAATAAGTATCTTGAAAATAACTGTAAATTAAGAATTTGTTCAAAACTTAAGAGTAACAGACCATCAAATATATTCACTTATCCAGAAGTTATGCAGGTGGTGAAGGCGGATGCTTTGACTGCTGCGATGAGATCTTGTCCCTACCCTTCACTCATCCACCTCATTACAGAGCTGAGTTATGCACTACATCAGCTTCTCTACTATGCTCTCAAGCTGAAGGACTCTCACATTTGATGTGGACCGCCTACTAAATCTAGTTGCAGTGGATGTAGAGGATTGTAAATAACATGTGTTTGCAAAAGAACCTAAGCCGAAAATCCTTCCACGACCATCCCTTCCATCCACTGCATCAAGATATGCCTGACTCTCATCAACAGTTTCAAAGTTCTGAGACTGTCGTTTAATGTTTTATTGTATTTAGTCCTATCATTATAATTTTTTATATTAATAAGTGATACTTTTTGAGAATTGATATTAAAGTATAAATTTTACATACATTGTCTACATCGGGTGTTGTCGAAGGTCACACCATCATGCTTCTTGGTATGATTGTGTAAAAAGAGCTGGTATGGTGTAGTCTTCCTACCCATAGACTTTTCCTGCATCAAAATAAATTGTTATAAGTGAACTATAATTTACAAAAATCTCGGCATAATTTCCTCTATTTTTATGATAATTACCTCCTATTAGACAAAAAAATTAACTCAACAACACAACCATTAATGGCATAAGACATTTATAATATTATTATTCTTTATAATGCACTTATATTTTTATTTTAAACTTCATACATTGAATTACATTGAAATCAAATTTCATACATCAAAGTACAAAAATCAAAATATACGTGTAAAGTTTTGATACTTACAAGTTGAAGTGCATACTCCTGGTGGGTTAAAGATCCTCTAATGTGTACGGGTAGACTCTCTCCATTCTGTTCTCCACGTCTGTTAGTAGAATTACGCTCTGAAATGGATGTTGCCTCTGGTGATGCCCAATATTACTGCCAACGACTTCATATTTCTTCAAATATATATGGTGGTCATACACCATTCTTGTGTATCGAAGTAAGAAAATCTCTATAATATGTACGAGCTCACCTCTCCCATACATTATAAATTACAACATCAAATTTTGAATCCCAAAAAAATTCTTTCTGAAAAAAGAAAAACATACGATAAGTACTTATAAACGAAAATATTTATCTAATTAATGTATAAAATTAGATAAAATAAAAAGATTAAAGAATATATTTTGTGGACCTCAAACTCCTAATATTAAAATCCTTTATCGCCTGAGAGACATTCTTTCATTTATAACCCTCAAGATCTATCTTCTCCTTAAACTTAGATTAGATATTTCTTGAGCATGTTTCAAATGGAACCAACCTAACATATATGTTATTTTAGATCATTTTCAAATTAAAACCTATAACTTAGTAAAAACCTATGGATTATCATGTATTACAAAATTTTTAGAATTTTACTTACAAATTGTTGATAATTGTGATGTAAATTCTTCCATCAACTCCCTTAGCTCCAAGTTAAAGGTCACCTCCTTCATCTACAACATTTATCTTTGTCGGTATAGGGGTGGTGGATGGTGTAAAGTTGGTGGCTAGTGTAGCAAAGTTGTTGGATGGTATAGCAGCAAGTACAGAACGTGATGTCTCATCTGGATGTGCAGTAGTTGGATCTACAACAGGTGATTCTGTAGCATCTACAGAATGTGATGCTTCACTTGAAAATGCACTGGCTGTCCAAATTGTGGTAACCTGAACCTTGGCCGTATTATATCCTGTTTTCTTTTTGGTGACATTTTTTTAACCTAAAATTCACATTTTATTGAATTTTCCAATAATAGAACAATAAAAATTCAATATATAACAATATATTGTTGATGCAATAATAGATTTATTCATATAATATTCTATTATAAACACAAATTAATTACTATCAACACTTAATTGTAAATCAAAATCATCATCATCTTCTTTTTCTAAAGAATTATAATCAAATTCAGGCTCCTTTTCAAATCTCTCCCTCTCCTCATCCTCTCCAGATGAAATTTCAAAAAATTCATTATTTGGATTATTCAAAGGTTCATTCTCGTCATATGTTACATATGCATTTATTTCATAAATATCTTCCTGAAGTGCTTCACTTTCAACTCTCTTATTTTCTCCATAAACATCTTCCTAAAACACTTCACTTTCAATTCTCTTATTTTCTCTTTTTCCATGTAATTCAAAAACACCTCTTGGTTTTACTTTACAAATTGCTAACTAATCTGACTTATCTCATCGTAAGCTGAGAAAAGGGACATAATACACCTAGATTGCTTGCACTGCTAACACGAAAGGTTCAAATTGTCTAAATCTTCTTCACTGGTTGATTTTAACTAGATTGTATCAGCTGTGTACTTTTGTTCCAAAAGTAGGAGTTGGATCAAACCATTCACACTTAAATATCACACTCCGTTTTATTAGCAATGTAGGGTACTCAATTTCAAGTATCTCAATAATTTTACCATAGTAATTCATCAATTCTCCCTATATGCAAACCCTACTATTTACTGTTGTCATTCTATGGCCATGATATTCTGTATGAAATTTGTATCCATTAACAAAATACACTGGACACGATTTAACAGTTCGCAAAGTTCCTTTCATAAGATCACATATGAACTTGTTCTCTATTGGATTTTCTAAGGCCTAAATAAAAAAAAATCATATTAAATTGTATAATGTCATCTAATCACTTCGATATGATAATTCAACCATTTCAATTATTACAAGTGAAAGCTTACATATTTCTCGAACTATCGAGGAAAGTATCTTTCAACTTCTTTATTGATACCATCCTGTGTTTTTTCAGGCATTAGCTCGCGTAACCATTCCTCGTATAATCTAAAAGCATTATTATGTATTTTAGTTGTGAACAACAGTAACTTCGAAAACTAAAATAATCTATTTCAAAATCAACTTAAACTTACTACACAAAAGGTCGAACCTCTTGACAATTCAATAAAATGTAATCACGGGCCGCCTCTATTTCTTTTGTTGTTAACTTTTTTCTTGTTGAATGTCTATATGTTCGTCCTGGATATGCGAAAATGGATAAGTTACTATCAGCATTTGTTTCTCTCCCATCGTGATTATGAGAAAATTTTCTTTCTCTTGTGTGCACCTGTGACTCAAAATAATGTGAACAAAATGTACTTGCTTCCTCCACTAAATAAGCATTACATATTGAACTTTCAACTCTAGCCTTATTTTTGACGTTTTTCTTCAAGTGACACAAATACCTATATTACAAATATTATTACAATTATGTGATTAAAACATGCTATTAGTTTTATTTAAATATTAACTATAATTACCTCTCAAACGTATACATCCATCGATATTGAACCAGACCAGCAAGTTTAGCCTTGTGTGTTAAATGTATGGGTAGATGCTCTATATAGTCAAAGAAGCTTAGAGGGAAAATCCCTTCTAATTTGCACAAGATAACCAGAATTTTCCTTTTTAGTTTTTCCACTTTAGCCAACTTTATTTGTTAAGCTTTTAAAAAACAAACTTAATTTTGTTATAGCTTCCCAGACCTTATTCAATAGCAACTCTCAAAATGTAATTGGAATTAGCCTTGCATAAACACATAACAATCATGACTTTCATCCCAAATAATTTGTACTTCCTCATGTCCACACACCTTGTCAATTTCGAAAATAACCATTGGGAAATTTTATACTTTTCAACCATTTACACAAAATTTTCTTTTGTTTTTTGTCTAAAGTGTAACATGCTTTGGATATTTACTAGTGTGAAGATCTTTATCTAACTCATTCCTTCTACAAAAAATGTCAAATCAGCTTGTGATTTTGCATTGTCCTTTTTCCTCCCTTCAATGTTCATTATGGTGTTGAACAAATTGTCAAAAATATTTTTTCAATATACATTACATCTAGATTATGACGTATCAAATTACTTTTCCAATATGACAAATCCCAAAAGATACTTCATTTTCTCCAACCAAAGTTTTTACTAATGATTCTATTAACTTCTTCAGCTTCAAGTTCTATAACTTTCAATAACCTTAATTCATCAATCTCCTACAATATCTCTTCACCAACTTTGTGAGGGGGGAGGAGGTGTTTGTACCATCCTATTCTTAATGAATTTTTATTTATTAAGTCTAAATGGATCATCTGGAGGAAGAAATTTTCTGTGATTGTCAAACCAAGATGTTTTGGCACCGTTAGGAAGATAAAGAACAACATAATAATTGCTATAGTAAAGACAAGCCAATTTCCCTGCTATGCTCCATCCAGACAACTTAGCATATACAAGGAAATCACTAATAGTCCACATCAAAGCTGCTATCAATAAAAAATTTGTTTAAGAGACACATCATATGTCTCCACACCAAATTCCTAAAGATGATACAATTTAGATACCAATGGCTGTAAGAATACATCAATTTTATGCTTTGGATTCGTAGGCTTTGACACAATCACCGTCAAGAACATATATGCCTCATTCATACCCATTCATGGAGGCAAATTATAAGGAGTAATTATGATTGTCCATGAGGAATATTGTTGGCTGGATTGATCAAAACGTTGGAATTTGTCTGTCGATATTCCCATCTTAACATTTTGACTTTCAGTTGCAAACTCAAAATAGGGGTTATTAAAATATTTCCATGCGAGTGCATCCAATGGATGGCTCATATTCCATCTTCTTGTTCATGTTCATGTTCATTATGCCATCTCATGTGAGATGCAGTAACATTAGAGGCATATAGTCTTTGAAGTCTCATAGTTAGCGAGAAATAATACATCTACTTCCAGGGTATTAATTTCTATTTCATATAACGCTTTCTAAGTTTGAACCTAGATTGACCATAAAATTTGCACTCTTGTAATTCCACATCATCTCCGCAAACAACATACATCCAAAATTGCAAAAATCAAATTTTCAATTGGCAAACCAAGCCCCTAATAATTTTCTTCATATTGTAGAAATTATCAACCATTGTATTTTTAAGAGGCAATGATTCATTATACTAAGCAAGAATTTTATCCAAACATTGATCAGAAATATGCCCTTCAAACTTTATATTAAATATTTGAGCAATAGAAGATAACTGAGTCATGGTCTCATAATTTGGACATAATTCTTAATAAGCTAATTTTAGTAATTCAAAAAACTTTTTTATATGTGCGTTTTGGTTCTTCTTCAAGATTTTATATATTTACTTGAAAGGTATAACCGGCTGCATAATAAATCATTTGGGTGTAAGGATTTTCAGTTACACCCACATTATTTGTTATAAATCCAGTCCCCATACAAACCCATCCATATTTATTGATGAGTTTACTTCATTACCCCTTGAGGTGCTACAAATTAATGGCTCCTCATGTCGTGTCCACTCAAAATAATTTGGAACAAACTTTTTTCTTAACAAATGGAGATTCACTTCATCAATAGGAAGAAAACAAATATGTTTTCACTTTTTAATGGACATATGATCTTTGCACCATCCATATATGCAAGTTGAGAACATGCATAGTGAATAAAAGCTTCAACTCCCTCAACAAACTCAGAATTAGTGAAACCATCGAGTGTTAATCATCTATATATCTAAGATCTATCAACCTTACTCATTTTTACAAAACTGTTATTTTAAAAAATTGATTTCATAATTAGTATCATTCATTTCCCCTAAGTTTATAGAACATTTAATCTTTACTTTACAGAACATCCCTAAGTTTTTACAGGTCTTTGATCATTTACCCTCCAAATTGAAGCTAACCTATCCCACTATATAAGTTCACAATTAGAAAACTCATCATATGTGAGTATCAATCAAATAAAACAATATGCCAACCAATGTCTTGTAAGAAGTAACATTAAGAAGTTAAAAAAAGCACCTACATATATTAAATCCAATACTACATCGAGCAATCACATTGAAGTTCAAGTCTTTATGTTTGAATTAATCAACTACAAGTTCATTTCCAAAGTTTGATTTTAAACAAGAACTATGGTATGTGGCATTGTTACACCATATGAATTGAGAAAGCAAGTTTTCGCTGTGACTCTAAAGTTATGGAATTTTTCACCGATAAGCCTCATGAGAGTTGCATCATAGGTTTCTAGCCTATATACCATTCTAGGGGTTTATTATGCAAAGAACTGTCATACCAATTATGCGTGAATTTTTTCTGTTAATACTAAGTTTGAATTCATCCTATTCAAGTTCAAGTCTTTATGTTTGAATTAATCACATTGAAATTCATTTCCAAAGTTTGATTTTAAACAAGCAGTATGGTACGTGACATTTTTACACCAGATGAATCGAGAAAGCAAGTTCTCGCTGTGACTTCTAGGCTCGTGGAAGTTTTCACCAATAAGTCTCATGAGAGCTGCATCACAAGTTTCCAACCTATGTGCTATTCTAAGGGTTTATTATGCCTCAAATCATCCATAATTTTACAAACTCGTTAAACATGCAGTAAATACTTATGTAATTCATATATCTAGCTATCAATCATTCTAACAATATTCCAAACAACAGCATACGAAACCAAGATAACCATTCCAAAGAACAACACACATTCATATAATTTATTAAAGTAGAACATAAAATATGAGCAGAAGTTAGACAACTTACCCTGGAAAAACAAACAATCGGAGACAACGGACGACAAACAATAAAGATCTAAATAACATAATGATAACTCGTTAGAAGTTGACATATAAGGTTTAATTCAAACAAACAATGAAATTGGATTTAAAAACTTCGTTTCATTTTCAATTAAATAGATTAAAGTAAGTACATGACATTTTTCTAATTATACTTATGCAAGAGTTAATTACACCAAGATAACCATAATTAGGTAATGTTGTTTTAGATGGACTTTATATTTTAACTCATCAATCATTGTTAGAGGCAAAGTTACAAAGAACAACACAAAACTAATCACATTATAAATTACTTAGTCGAACAACTTCCCTTGATAGACGGACAATCACAGACTAAAAAGAAGATAGATAAGGTTAGACAATTATCGACGCTCTTCAACACAGAATACGACTTGCAAGAAAGACAATAAACAATTAACTAGTTTTTGATAAGTTTTGAATTGTATTATAGGCAATAACCTTATACAATAAAAGAATTGTATTATAAAAGAATATAGGCATAGCTTATACAAGTTCAATTAAGAGATCAACAGGCAATAGATCTTACTAAAATCCCAATATATTCAAATGAAACTATGGAATAAACAACAAGCGTATAAATTAAGCTACCAAGCAATAAGGGCTTAAATAATAATTGATCAGTTTTAAGCAGCATGGGATTTTTCTCTCCCTAATTGGGTAATTTCTGGAGGCATCGAATGCCTATTGAATGTATTCCTACTATTTTGTAAAATGACGATGTTGCACGGGTCTTCATATGGTGGGTTTTAGGAGGTTTTTTGTTTTATTTTCTTGAAGGACAATCTATTCTTAACTCTCTTGATGCATGTATCTAAATGTTATCCTATGTACTTCTATCTCATTCGTTAATGACACCTTTGAATTAAAGAAAAAAATTCAAAACTAGGTTAAGAGTTTGTATGTGACTTGTCACCTCTACCATGTGCACTATTAAATATAGTATTTCCCAATTTCTTTGATTGGAATGTATCATGACCTACAAAAACCTACGAAACTCCTAATAAGATTACACCTGCCAAAAATGACAGAAGCACCTATCACAACATATTCCTTCTTAGTGACATAAAGGTGATTCACAAGTTGGCTATTGGCTAAGAGGTCCAAGTGTTTTGATTTAAGTTGTATGAAAATAAAAACTAAAGAACATTAAAATGCTAATTATATGTATAAGAAGAGACTTGGGAGAACATAAAGTGTGTTATATATCAGAGGTGCAATTTAATTTTTTTATTTTAGATATAATTAATAATTCTTACTCTTAAAAGATTTTCTTAAATATATGTTAATATTTATTCAATATAAATTTAATAACTTAAATTTATAATATTCAAATTGCATAATATTTTTAAAAATAAATAAGAAATGGATATGCAATTTAATTTTTGTGAGAATATTTTTAATATGAAAATAATTTTATGTTTTGAAACTTTTCAAAACCGTTGAGTATAAGGCTTAAAGGTTTTGTGCATTATAGCTAAAAATATTAATAAACATAATGCATATTGTATTTTTTGTGAATGTTTCAGAAAAATGATATAACATCAAGTAATCACTGGTTATTTTTGAGATAAAGTTATACTTAATCTATCGTTGCTAATAAATAAAAGAAAATAAGAAAGTAAATTGTAAATAGGAAATTTGAAAAAAAAAGGGTCAGTTTTTGTCTATATTGCCAAAGGACATATCACATATTTCACTAGCATGGATTAACAAATAAAAGAAAACTGTATAACTAGCTGACGGGAAATTTTCCAACTTTCATGTGAGTGGATGGATATATATAGTAGCAACAAGTACAGTTTATAACAAATATGGGCACAAAACAACCACATTATTACAATTACTCGAAACATTTTCCACTAAAATAGATAATAAGGTTTCAAATAATGAGTTCAAGAATCTCTTTTTTCTTGGGTGCTTTGCTAAGTTTATTAACACCACAAAATTATTTTCAACACCCCTTCTTTTTTAGCTTTGCAATTTAGGAATCTATTCATCTTTTGTAAGATACAATGTCTGTCCATAGGTGAAATGTATGACGAAATGGCATCCACTCCACAGTGGGTTCACGTATACTTGGAAACTAAAGTTTTCTAATTGAATTTAAATGCAAATAAGTAGGCTAATTGTGTATTTTAAGTAATGATTGATTGATCACTTCTTTTAATCCAATAGAAAATGTATATAATCATATTTCTGTATTAGCATTCAATAAGTTTATCACAAGGTTTTTGCTTGCAAAAGTTGTAACATAATGTTAGTACTTTTAAAAGTTGGCTTGGAGGCAATTCATATCTACGGATCAGCTCTTATATACAACATGTTTGTCATCAATTATTAGTTGTATCTTAACGTTTACTAATATGATTCAACATTTTATTCATTATATACAAGTTGGCAACTTGCCACTTATTTAAAGTATATATATATATATATCAAAGCACAATAGCACGTTGCTTCTTGCTACTACATAGCTTTGCTTTTATTTCAACTTTTAAATGTCAAAGTAGTTTAATCACAGCTCTCGGTGCATTAATTCATAAAGCCAGGCAATTTATCTAATACAAATTCATACAATATCGAGAACTATCTCCATTAATTCAATATAAGGATATGAAGAGGGAATATGTCATATTTAATTCAATAATGTCCACAAAAGAGGTTAATTATACTATGGTATGTCACCTAGCTAAAATTAATAATTGCAAAACTTATGTCCTTTGTTTTGTCAATGAAGATATGTTTTGTGATGGAGGCTTGTTAAGAGAGAGAGAGAGCAATTGAAGATGAAAACAAAAAAAGGAAGGTTCATATGAGCTAGACACCTATTGGCAAACCGAAATTCATAACAAACATTTCATCGAACAATTCTTAGGCAAACTGAATTAATCTTTAACTCAACACAACCACTGTATTTTTCCATTATTCACCAACATAAACACGTTCAAACATAAAATTAACCAACCATAGTTCAAAAATGCAAAATACCCTTTCATACATCGACAAAATTGACTTTCATATAACCATTTAACAACTAAATTTCTCTAAGAAAAAATAAACCCAAGAGCAAAACATGGACGAATAACCTCAACTTAAATGAAGATAATGGATGATGGACGAGAGCAAAGCATGGACAATAGATGATGGAAGAAAGAAGACCGACGGTGATAAAGAAGAAAATGAAGAAAACAAGTCGGGGGGGAGGGGGGTGGTGACTGCTTCGGGTGGGGTTTAATTAAAACCAAAATGACATGTTAAACCAAACGATGAACATTGTTTCTGTCTGTACACCCGATGCTTATTGTTGCTGGCAATTATTGCCGCCTATTTTTACGACGACCTTCACTATTCCGTTGCTATATTCCATTAATAAAATTGCTGGATAATTTCCTTCCACCTTTATCGATGAATATTTTGTTCGTCGCAAATTACCATAATTTTACCGATGGAATGTTAATTTTTGTCGTTAATTTACTACGGGAATTTTCTCATTGATGATTTTTCGTCGATAATTTGTAATTTTCTTGTATTGGAAATAATTGCAATAAAAAATACAGTATCGAGTTTTGTGATAGAAAAATAGAATGAACTACCAACAATTTGTCTGAAAAGAGTTGCATCTTCTAATTTCTTTCCTTCATTCTTTGACAACTCAAGGTTCCATAAGAGTGGCCATTGTTTTTGACTCCTCCGTTTGAAATCGTTTTAGTAAACTTGTTCTATATCCTTTTTGAGAAATAAAAATAACTATAAGATCTTTTAATATCCAACCTAAAAACACAACTTACTTTATCCAAACTCTTCATTTCAAAATGAACAAACAAAACATTTTGAAGATAATTAATTTTAGCATCATTATCTCCCATAATAATCATATTTTAGCATCTATTGTATAGTGCGTACAATAGATGCTTTCTTGATGAATAATCATGGATCAGTAGCTAAAGATTTGAAACCACAAAAATCAGAAATTGAGTAATCTTACTATACCAAGCACATGAAGCTTGGTTGAGATGATAAAATGCCTTCTTAAGGCAATACATGTAATTAGAAAACTTTATGGAAATAAATCCTTATAGTTGTTTAATAAAGATATCTCTATCTAACTCTCCATAAAGAAAAGCTTTTCTTCTTTTTTTTTTGAAATTTTAAAATACTTAAAATTTCAAAAAAAATACCAAATCACACCTATACAACATTTCAAGCCACTACCACGGCTCCACTGTCAAAACAGACACAGAAGACTAGACACTCAGCTACCAGAATCAGTCCATATCTAGAACTTCCAGCGACTTCTAATAGCCAAACAAAATTGATGCTGCATCCCATGGGCAATAACGATCTCCCTGATCAAGTTAATAATATAATCCGCTAACTCATATTTGGTCCTTTCTACTTGCTTGTAAATACGTCTGTTTCTCTCCCGCCATATGTGGTACAGGACCAGTTGGAAAGAGGTCCGGATGAGGAGACTATCCGGCCTTATATGACAGACTGCACGAACAACCCCCTCTAGGACATCATTCCACTCATAGGTAAAGTTCAGTTACTCACTAGGTATAATAAGCGATTCCAAACTGCTTTGGTAAACTCACATTCAAAGAACAAATGGTTTCTGCTTTCATCGACTAACTTACAAAGCACACAAATGGGGTCGTAGCTGCTGAACCACCTGTCCTTAGTTCTTAATCTATTTTTGATGGTCAACCATAAGTGAAAAGCAGCTTTAGGACATAATACCTGTTTCCAGACGAGATCAGACCATGAAACCGCTTCCGTCAATCCTCTCCAAAGGGTTCGAGCGGAAGAGGTTGTGAATTCTCCATTTTGGGAAAGAGTCCATAGCATCGTGTCCGGAGAGTTATGAAGGGAGATACCTTGCAAAAGTCTGGTAAGGAGATAGCCAAACCGATGTCTGGACAAGCTATCACTTTCCCGCACAACCCATGCTAAAGTGGCGTTTTTAGGAATTCGAGATCGAACTCCGTTTAATTCATCACACAGCCAAAGAGGACTCCTCATATGCCAGTTGTCAAACCAAAAATAGATGTCTTCTCCATTCCCAATGCAACTCCGAATCAAAGGATAAGTCTGATCACGCAAATCCAGCAAATTTTTAAAGATCCAAGAGTGATCATACCTGAGTTGAAGTTGCCAGAAGCACTGGTCATGAAGGCGGTATGCCTGCACCCATTTGACCCACAACGCTTCTTTATCCACAAATAATCGCCAAATACGCTTCATAAGCAAGCTATTTGCATTATAGAAAATGAAATAATGCCCAAGCCCCCTTGGTTTTTAGGAGCAACAACTTCACTCCATTTTACCTTTGCTCCCTTGCATTGGTCATGCCGGCCAGACCATAAGAAAGCTTTTAGAATCCGCTCCATTTCCTTGATCACTTTTTTAGGGGTAGTCATATGGGCTGCCCAATGAACATGCATGTTGTTCAGAACTGAGACGATCAGATTAACGCGAGCCGCATAGGAGAGAAACCGATTATGCTCTTAAGCTTGTCTAGCAAAGGCAGAAAATCAGAGTACCGAGGCTTGCCCGAGGTGATTGGAACTCTAAGATATCGAAATGGAGTATTCTGAAGGGTTAATCCAACCAAATTACAAAGGTCTTCTTTATTGCGCACATCGGAAGTTAAATAAATGCCACTCTTCTGGATGTTTATGGTCATACCCGACCACCGGGAGAAAGTGGTCATCAAGCTCATCATGATAGCCAGTATTTGCGGTTCTGCTTGGCATAAAAGTAGTACATCATCAGCATAAATTAAATGAGAGAGGTTCAGATCCTTACAGTTATGATGGTACTGGAAAAGCCCGTTACTCTGCACCATTTTAGACAGCAGTCAAAAGAGACCCTCCATAGCAAGAGTGAATAAGAAGGAGATAAAGGATCCCCTTGCCGAATGCCTCTGTGAATCATAAAAGGCCTAGTTGGTAAGCCATTAATGAGAGCACTCAAAGAGGGCGTTTGAATGCATTGAGAGATCCAATGACAAAATCTGGGTGGCAAACCGATACACCGCATGCAATCCGTCAGGTAATCCCAGCCAAGTGTGTCAAAAGCTTTATAAAGATCAATTTTCATAACACAACTGTTGATCCGCTTGCCTGAATGATACTCCCCCATTAGTTCCTGAAGAAAAAGGATATTATCACCAATGCTCCTCGACGGTAGGAAGGCCCCTTGCTCCTTACTTATCACCACAGCCAATACTACCTTCAGACGCTCAGCTAGTAAAGAGGCGATAACTTTATAGATAGTATTGCAGCAAGAAATCGGCCGATAGTCTGTAATCTTCTCAGGTCTCTCCTTTTTAGGAATTAAGCAGATGTAAGTATGGTTAATTTCTCGTAACATTTTACCCAAGGAGAAGAACTCAAGGATTGCTTCAGTGAATAATTGGCCTGTGATAGACCACGTGTGCTGAAAGAATCCGGCTAAAAACCCATCCGGTCCTGGAGCTTTTGAGCTATTCAGACGAAATAAGGCCTCCTTGATTTGCATAGTCGTGAATGGGGCATTTAATATGTCTATAGTGGCCTAGTTTGGAGTAAAGTCCAGCACATTTCTGATCCCAAATTCATTCCTACTCGGTCCTTCATGACGGCCCATGAGATGAGAAAAGAAATCCCTAACGTGAGTAGCCACAGCCTCTTGACCGCTCCATAACTTACCATCCGAATCAGACAACTCGGTGATAGTGTTCCTGTTGCGGCGAGCAAGGATCGCTGCATCAAAAAAATTTGAGTTGTTGTCACCCTCCCGTAGCCAAGTCTGTCGTGACTTTTGCCGAAGAATGGAGTCCTGAAGGGTCAAAGCTTCTTGATACTGAAACATACTGTCAGCTTCAAGAACCCGCAGATGCTCATTTAGGGGGTCTCGGTAACAATGTTGTTGTAAGTCAGCCAAATGAGAGCCCAATGCCTGAATATTAAGATTTTGTTGCTTACTAAAACTTTTAATCGCTAGCTTGGCCATCTTCAATTTCTGCATGAATTGGTACCCCTTGAAGCCATGAACTTCCACCCTCCAGGTCTGAGCTAGCAATTCCATGAACCCATCAACCCGTAATAAACCATTGAAAAATCGAAAAGGGGCTCCAGACCTGCGGATAGCAGAGTGATGATGAATGAGGATGGGTGTGTGATCCGAAAAAACCGGATCCCCAAACACTGCTGAGTTAAAAGGGAAGGAGTGGAGCCATTGTTTGTTAACTAACGCACGATCCAACTTCTTCCGAATGTACATCTCGCCACGTTGGTTGTTTTCCCAAGTAAACCATCTGCCATTACCTCGAAGATCAACCAAGTCAGTGTCCCGAAAGAGTTGCTGAAGTTCCCTACCCAAGCCCCCATGAAATCTGACTCTTCCCTCCACCTCAGAGGAGTTGAGACTGCTATTAAAATCACTAGCAACCAACCACTGGCAAGTCAGACCAGATCGAAAATCCAGCAACTCCCGCCAAAGATCAGATCTTTGGTAAGTAATGTTGGCTGCATAGATAAGAGTAACCATATATGGAGCAGAGTCCTTTTCCTTGCAGCAAAGATGTATAAATTGAGCTCCCATCCTAATGACTTGAACATCCACTTTCTTGGAATTAAACCAGCACAAAATACGACCATTATAGTGATGAGCATGATTGGTATAAAGGTTCCACTGAGTTCCCAAAAAATTCAAACCCTGCCGATCCGCTGTAGGTTTTATTTTTGTTTCCAACAGTCCGACCAAAACCGGGTTGGAGGTTGCAACTACCTGTTTCACCATCATCTTTTTGAGGGGGTCATTTAACCCCTCGTGTTCCACACAAGGAAGGATATCATTAAAAAAGGCATTCAGGGGATATGTTCCCCTTATGCTTTTTCTTTTTGGGTTTCTTTCGCAGCACTGAACTCTTGCCCATGTTGGCTGAATCTGGAGGAAGCTCTCCTTCTTCTTGATCAGGGTCAGTAGTAACAGCCTCACTCTTTTGCCTGGACTCCTCTCCTAAGGAATTGTCATTCGGATCCCCACCTGAAGAGGCTGAAGCCTCAGTATCTAATCAAAGGGTCGGCCCAACAGAGCTATCTATCCCTCCTAAGTTATTCGGAGGTGCTACTTCCACCGAGGATTGATCAGCCTTGGCTGCATACACCTCTGTCTCTAAAGGCATTGACCCACTGCAATCCAGTGGCTGACTATCTCCCGGTGAACCAGTGGCCACTATACTCCCCGAAGCCTTGGCCAAATTCGTCGCCTGCTCACAAGGATTATTTAGTTCAGGAACAGATTGGGCAATCTGCACTGAGGGCTGACTGGCACCACGAGCTAGGTCCTCCGACCAGCCAGAGAAAAAAGTTCATCCCGTCGGCACCCACTTCTTACTAACTGCATGTGGTTTCCAAGGGTAGGAGAGGGGAATGCTATCACAAATCAACTCACCAGCTGCATCCAATCTTCGAATGGTCACTTTGTCCGGCAGCGGGGCATCTAGTTGTCATAATTTCTGGCCTCTACTAATAGCTAAAGAAATAATTGTTCGAACTATTATCATTTTGGTAACAAGGCTGAAAGTTTCATCATAATCTTGACTATATTACTGAGAGAATAATGAGAATACTTGCTGGACCCCGCTCCTGGAGCACAACCATCCGTGCTGGACCCCGTTCACAGAGCCCAACTATCCAGAACGGAACGCAAACGAATACCGTTGGGCCCGAGTCCCGACCCCAAGGCTGGACCCAGGGTGAACCGTCGGGACTAACAACTGTCAA
>JANZLC010000002.1:10525369-10565513 GCA_026413385.1 Erythroxylum gracilipes | reverse complement strand
TGTAGATCGGGAGAAGATCTCTACCTCTGCATGGAAAGTCGTCTTCTGCTCGTTGGCTAGTCCCGGAGATCACGCACTATGCTTGGGCTGGACTTCTTAGACATATGGACCGATCGGCCCAGGCCTGACAAGGTCGACCCGACCAGAACTAAAATAGGTCTTAATTGAAGAAAGATTATGGTAAATACTATTTAGATACTATGCTAATCACCTACTTTTCAAAATAGGAAATTGGAAATGTTAGGATATATGTTATATATTTAAGTAATTAGTTTTAACATTATTTATTAATTGAACATTAAGATATTAATTAGATAATGACTTGGATTCAAAAGCTATATGGATAATCTTCTAGTTGAAAAAAAATCCTATCTTAAATTAAAGTCTATTATTATATTAGTAATTGAATTGTGTAATGCTGGATTTTGTGGATAGAAGATAATGGGAAGTTGTTTTGTGTGGATTTTGTGGATAGCAGAACAAGGGAATTTGTGTTGCGTGTGGGTCAAGGGCTTTTGCTGATAGAGTCGTGTATGTCTCTTATCATATAGCAGAAGTGAATTTCTTGTGTGAGTGGTGTTAAGTGTGCAGTGGGTGTTAATTATATATGGGATAAAAAGCAGCTAATGGGGAGCATAAGTTCTGGGTTTATAAATACCGTGGGTTAACTTTTGATTTCCAAGAGTTGTTCTTTTGGGATTGTGAGTAAAATATACATGGTGTGTGTAGTGTCCCATACGGTTTAATCGGAGTTGTTGAAGCTGGGCTAATGGGGAATTGATTTTGAGTGTGTGAAGATTATGTGACTGAGTGGGCTGAATGGTGGTGTCCGAAATCTATAGTTTGGTGTGTGCGTGACTTTATGTTCTTTCGTATTTCGTTGGTTGCATGATTTCTGGAATTTTGAGTGTTTGTTTAATTTTTTAGACTGATTTCATGGGGATTGAATCCTGATTTGGTGTTGCAATTGCTGTCAAGGTTTTCATGACTTTGTTGGAAAGTTTATCGTTGACAGTGTGTGTGATTTGACAGCTGCATTTTCCCTGTTTTGAGCGACCATTGAGAGTTTCTTTGGTGTCTAGTGATTTTTAGTGAAGATATTGAAGCCTTACAATATATCTTTCGATGAACAACTTTTCGTTCTTTCTTTGATGAAGCAACATATTTAGGGGAGTTGTTTTTTTTTATCTCAAGTGTTGTCTTTGTTTATGTTGGTTATTGTTTAATCACTTGGGTTGTTTATTTCGTATCTTTATTATTAAATACTGTTGAGAAAATCATCTGTTGAGGATAACACAAGTCTGTCGTGTTATTGGGTGTGAAAAACTTTCACGAAAAATGAGGTTGAGAGATAGTGTCAAGGGTTGAGTATTGTCAGCTCAGTAAAGCTTTGGATATATCTATTGTACTTTGGTGAAAGTGATTAAGTTGGGTAAGAGCCCCGCAGACGTAATCAAGGTGTGCCGAACTGCGTTACAAAATTTATGGTGTTATTTGTTATTTTGTTTTTGAATGTTTTTTTCGTTTGTGCTATAAACATCCGCGGTAAAATTGGAAAGTTTGCGAAATTACCACCCCTTTGAGTTTATCAATTGGTATTAGAGCGAGGTTACCGATTTAGAACTTGGTACATCAAGTTGGTGCAGATCTGGGTTTACAATTATGGCCATAAGAGAAGGAGCATCAATTATCAGGCTATCGTTGTTGAATGGTTCCAATTATTCTGCATGGAAATCATATATACGAGCCTTTATTCAGACACAGGGAACAAGAGCATGAAACTCGGTGTTACATGGCTGGACACATCCGATGAATACTGACGGTAACGTAAAGATAGTTATAAAAGATCTATCTGAATGGACAAGAGTTGAAGAAGAAAGAACACTTGGAAACTCACAAGCATTGCATACAATTTTCAGTGTTGTTGATGAAGGACATTCTCAATGATATCAGCCTTTGAATCGGCTAAAGAAGCGTGGGATACTTTGCGGACTATTCATGAAGGGTCTAAATCTGTGATAACGTCAAAACTACAGATGTTAGCTGTGAGGTTTGAAGAAATGAAGGTGGATGAAAATGAGATTATTTGAGACTTTCATGAAAGACTGCGAGATATAGCGAATCAGGCACATCAACTCGGGAAGAAATATTCCAATATGAAATTATTCAAGAAGACATTGAGATCATTACCTCCAAGATTTATTCTGAAAATTGCAACAATAGAGGAGGCCCACGACATTAATGATTCTGTCATTGGATAAGGTAATTAGAATTCTTACAAATTTTGAAATAAATCTTTTAAGGGGTAAACAAGAAAGAAGCAAAGGATTGACACTATAGGTTGAAATTGGAAAACGTATTAATGATGTAGAAGATGAATCCGACGAGAATGAGGATATGTAGCTACTAACACAAGAGTTCAGTAAGTGGCTGAAGAGAGTGAAAAAGAACATACCTGTTTAGGCAAAATAGCGGGAGCTCATCGAACAACTTCAAACAATAAGCCAAAACTCAAAAAGGAGAAAGAAAGGTAAAAAGAATTCAATGCTATGAGTGTCAATGTTTCGAACATGTTCAAGCGGAGTGTGCTAACATTTTGAAGAAGAGAAAAGGGAAACCCTATACGAGCACTTGGAGTGATAACGAATCCGGAAGTGAAGAAGAAGTTGCGAATAGTGATGCGTTAGTTACTTTGTACAACAAAAGCCTAGTTACTTGTTTAACAGTAACCAATAAGGAAGTAACTGAAGACGAAAAGGTGAGTAAATCAAAAAATTTAGGGAAAATCACAGACGATTCAGCTCAAATCTCTCAGATTATAACAGTGATGACAGTACTTCAGATGATAAAAAGGAAGGTATTTGAAGCCTACGAGTTAATGTATGGTAAATGGGTCCAAACATGTAAGAAAAATGAGAAGTTGAAGGAGGAAAAACACTTCCATGAAGAACATCATTCAAGATCTAAAGAAGAAGTTGTTGTCTACATTAGATGAGCTTGGTGAAGTAGACTGAAACTAGTAAGTATCGAAAAGGGATTGAGGATGTTGAATGGAGGTACAGAAAAGTTAGAAAAGTTAATGGAAATCGGTAAGGTTAAAGGGAATCTTCAAGGCATTGGCTACAGAGGTGAATGTTCCAAGGTGAATGATGAGAAAGATGACATATCTAGATCTGTCTAAGAAGAAACTTAGAGGAAGAATCGAAGGTTTGTACCCACGTCATTTTTGTGGATTTATCGGGCACATAAGGCCGAGATGCTACAAGATGTTACAAATGATGTTTCAAAGGGGTTAAAACTGAAAGTCTACACTCTCTATTAAATTTCCAGTAGCAACCTATGGTACCGAAGCACACTTGGATTAGAAAAGGACAATTATAGGCACAAGGACATTGTGAAGGAAAAACAAGAAATTATACAGATTCACAGTTAGTTACTACTTTTAAAGAAACTGGTCAAACGGAGGACAAGTCTGTTACTTCAGAAGAAGAAACCGATGACAAAGATAATATGACAAGGAATAAGGCTAGGTTTGAATTTCTTCGAGGGGCACAGGGATTGTGTACTTTACATTTTGAAGTATATTTTTTGTGTGTTGTTAAGAAAAAGGAAACATTAAAAAAAGGTTTGTCTTCTTTAGTTCTTTAGTTTTTATGTTGCCATTGTCGTCCCATCTTTTTAATAGTTTGCATTGTGACTTCTATTTGACTCCACCAAAGACTTCTCAACTCTCTTATCATTGTGCGTCTCTCTCTCGGGTATCTCTCGCTCTCACTACACTGGCAACACTCATCTTTATTGGCTTGGGTTTATGAATTTGATAAGTCTTATGAAGATGAAATTGAAGTAAGTAATGATATGTTGGCATGTGTATTGACTGGTAGTAAATTGTCATCATGACGTACTTATAATTCTTCCAATAAACCTACTACTGATTTTTATTTTTCTTTATTCACTGAGATTGATTATGTTGAAGGCATTCTTAGTTTTAACAATGTTTTGTCCGAAGGGGGAGACATTAGATTGTTTATGGTGAATGCTCTATTCAGGGAGAGATTTCAAGGTATATGTGTGACTATTCATCAAGCTTTTTGACATTTTTGTCCTAAAGGGGAGAAATTTAGATGATTAGATAAACTTGATGTTCTTTGAAATTTGATGTTTGATTAAGGGGAAGTATTTGCCATATGAATTGTGAATTTGATACTTATATGTCCAATTATCTTATTTAGGGGGAGTTTGATGTTTGATTAAGGGGGAGTATTTTTCATTTGAATTGTGAATTTGATACTTATATGTTCAATTATCTTATTTAGGGGGAGTTTCATATTTGTGACAAACAATGCCAAAAAGGAGGAGATTGTTAGGATATATGTTATATATCTACGTAATTAGTTTTGGCATTACTTATTAATTGGAAATATAAGATATTAATTGGATAATGACTTGAATTCAAAAGCTATATGGATAATCTTCTAGTTGAAAAAGAATTTCATCTTGGGTTGAAGCCTATCTTGAGTGGGGCATCTAACATCACAGGGGTTATCCACATATTAAATGGTGGCTTCCGTAATATTATAGAGAAATCAAGAATGGATGGTGAGTGATTGGTCGTGGTAAGCAAAGATCCAATGAACAGAACTCTCTCAAATATGTTTGTTTTTCTACAAAGGGCCCTACGGATTTGACGTCTAAGATAGAGCAGAGTCAAAGCTTTTCTGCAACCTCCAGGCAAAGTGAAATTAGTGTGGTCCACTATCTGCATGTATGACATGTGGCAGTTTAGCCAATTAGGTTTAGCTGGCTATAGCAGCTGAAGCTGTGTGGGTGATTTTTGTTGGTTGGAGAGTGGCTCTTCATGGTCAGTATCGTGTATGTCTCTGGTATGGCTGATGTGAATTAAGTGGGAGATGTTTCTCTATTGGATTTTTACATAACCTAGGCTCTTCTGTGGCTCTCTTGCGTGACTTCGGTGGAGCTGAGTTTTTCTTTGCTCTAGCATCGTTGATGGATACAACTGTGGTTTTTATTTTGTGATTTCCGTTTTCAATCTTCTCTTCAACGTAAATTGAGTGTGGTTTTTAGGATTTGGCAGCCGATCCATCTTCTGGGGAAGTAACGTGGGAAGATTCCAAAAGTTGACTATGGTAGTATACTTGGCGAACAACTTTCAGATTTATCTTTGAAGAAGCTGAATTAATTGGAAAGTTGTTCCTTTTTTATCTCAAATGTATTTGTTTTTGTTTCTAGTTATTTTAATCATTTGAGTTGTTCGTTTAATTGTCTTTATTATTAAACAGTGTGTGTAAATCCTCTGTCGAGCTTAGTACGAGGTGGTCGTACTATTAGTGTGAAATTACTTTCACGGGTAGTGAGGACGAGGGATAGTGTCAACGATTGAGTGGTGTCGGCTTAGTAAAGCCTTGTAAAAACTATTGTCATTAATGAAAGTATTAAGTTGGGTGAGGGCCCTGCAGACATAGACAAGATGTGTCGAACTACGTTTCCAAATTTCTGGTGCTTTTGTTATTTCACTTTTGATTATTTTTGTTTTTGTTTGTGCTAAAGACGACCACGGTAAAATGGAAAAATTTGTGAAACTAATATCCTCTACAATTTTTCAATTTCTAAAAATAAAAAAATTACAACAGATTCACAAAAAATAAAAATTAGACTTTTTTCATTTTTTACAACAAATTTTTGTTTTCGTTTCTATATCCTCCTTTTATAAACTTCCTCTACTTTAGAAACTCTCATCTTTTTCTCTTACATATCATATTCATCTCTTCTCTTTCTCTGGCTTCTTTGTTCTTCTTCTCTCTCTTTAAGTCCCTAACTCATCTCTTTTCTCTCTCCTAATTTTCTAGTTTGCATTTTTGCATTTCTAGTTTTTTGTTTGTATTTCTGGTTTTCTAGTTTGTATTTCAGCAATTTCTGATTTGTGTTTCTAGTTTTCTGATTTTCTAGTTTGAGTTTCTACATTTATGATTTTCTAGTTTGTATTTTTGCATTTCTAATTTTCTAGTTTGTAAATCTGAATTTTTGGTTTGCGTTTTTGCATTTCGAAGTGTTCTTTTGCATTTTTGGTTTGTTGTTTTCCAAAGACTGGATACAAAGTTCAATGGTCAATAAATTAACACGTGACGAAAAATCTAATCAGTTTTAAGGTTACAACTTCTGCTGCTGATTTCAAGTTATCAACATTTTAATTGACAATTGAGTTTTTAAACATATTTTTGTTTTTATTTTCAAATTTTATATTACAAATCTCAACCAAACAAAAACTAAAATTACAACACAAAAATAGAAGAATAACCAAACGACAAAAGTTTCCTATATCTGTGAATTGTTAGAAGTTTCTTATATCTGTGAATTGTTAGCACAAAGTTAATTAAGTCAAATTATTTGAATTGCTCTTTATTTAGGGATGTCAATGAATCGGCCTGTTAGTCAGACCTGACCCATCCTTTTTTTTTAAAACGTACAAAACGATGTTGTTTTTGTTGTTTCGGTCAAGCCGTGAACCGGGTCGACTCATGACCTGGTCAAGCCGAACTATTTTGGTCCGTGACCCGGGCCAAATCAAAATTGACATCCCTATCTTTGTTGTGCACAATAGTTTACAAAGTACGTATTTATGATAAATTATGAGATAAATTACAACTATTCACACTGCAACTTAAACCTTCACCTCTTGGATTGGAAGGTTCTTACCAGGTCCTACTTCACCATTTAAAAAACGGAAGCAATGCTATGCTGCAGTGCAGATCTTTTTGTCTTCGGTAGAGAAGGAAAGCAAATCAAGCCTGGATTTTTGACTATCAAGGATGAGTTTTGTTGACGAGATTAATCAAGGGTATTATAACTGCCAGGAATGCGAACCACAAAATTTATACAATAAAGCAGCATAGAAATACATAACCCTTAGGGCATTTTTACATGGTTGCTCAAGTCTTAGATAAGTTTTACAAAGGAAAAGATTGCAAAGAATACGCATTCTCAAATTATGGAATAGGCAAAAGAAATTATGTCCTGTTATCAGCTACTATCACTCTCCTTCACTGGATCAGAGCTCACAACTGGAAGATTTTTTCTATACTGAGCAGACGTCAACCTTCTCTCCAAGGGTGTTTTCCTTTTGCTTACAACAAATCGGTTGACTCCTTTCCGCATTGGCATTATTGATGGAAAATCTTCATCAGGTATCTGGCTCAGCTCTGATATGTCCTTAATCTGCGCAACGCGTCGAAACCACCTCTCTGCCTTGGCCTCTTCTGACATGTCCAGAGGATCTGGTTCCTTTACTGCTGAACCTTCCAAACTCCTTCCATTCCAGCTATCCCTACTATTCCAATTTGAAGGTGATTGAGATGTAGAACCCACCAAATCTGTTGTCGCACTTACATTCTCTTTCCAAGGGTGACCATCCTCGTTAGTTGGGGAACTAGTGAAGCTTTGTGGAGGATTTCCAGTGACACTTACTGCTGTGCTCATATTGTCATTACCCGAACATCCACTGCTCCAACTGTACCTGCTACCAGGTTGGGGATCAAGAACATTTTGTGCTGAAATTTCACTTGATTGTGTCTTATAAGGCACATCCACCTCTCTTTCATTGAAGTGCTCTCCATTGAGTTTAGAACTCCAGCTTTCTGTACTTTGCTGTTGATTTGTAAACCCTTGTACATGGTCTGCATTAAGCACCCCTGGTCTAGCTGCATTGAACTTCTTTGAAGGCTCATCTGGTGTGGCGATTGGAACTTCGCCAGTAGCATTATTAACTGTATTTGCATCTGGCTGCTGATGATCCTTCTTAGCAAAATAATTGGGTGGGAAGGGAACAAAGGGGACGTAGTTGGTGTCCTTAGTTTGCTCCATGGCCATTTGCCTCTTGTACATTGGAGAAGTCAAAGACCGATCTTTCTTCTTGCTGACAACAAATCGATTCTCTCCTTTACGCATTGGCATGATCTCAGGAAAATCATCATCTGAAACTGCACCAGCTAGATCTGTAACATTATGTAGCTCTGCAAATCTTTTAAACCATCTGTCAGATTTTTCACCTTGTTCTTTCTCATGTTCGTTTTCTAGAGGCAGGCCCAAAGGATTCTCAGATGGTTTATGGCTCTCAACTGTTTTCCCAAACCTATTGCTCCCAGTAATGGTAATTCCTTGTTCATCAGTACTTGAAGCAAGATACTCATGAATTCCTGTGTCCACCTTTCCACTCTCATCCATTGTGGATTTCTCAGGCTTCCTCACAAACATATTTGCTGGTAATGGTACATAACTGGAATTGCGTCCTTTGGAAGCAGGATGCTGAAGTGAAGCTGAATTTGAAGTAGAAGAGGGTTTGCTGATTCTACCGTCTTGTCCAGAGTTAAAAGTCTTATAATCTTCAGAAGCATCAGATTTATGACCAAAAATCTCACCAATTGTCTGGCTACTTCCTGAACGCATGCTTTGATGATTTTTACCCTCAATAGTGTTGTTACTATCCAAGTTTCTTTCGTATTGAGCATTAGCCAGCCTCCTCTGCAAAGGAGTCTTCCTCGTGCTGACAACAAATCTGTTGACTCCTTTCCTCAACGGCATGATTTCAGGAAAATCTTCATCTGCTATGGTATTGCTCATGTCTGAGGTACTGTCCATCTGAGAAATCTTGCTAAACCACCTCTGTGCCTTCTCTTCATTAGCAGCCAGCCTAGCATCATGTTCATCATTTTTTGCATTACTTTCTTCATAAGCCAAACCTGGAGAATTAAACTTAAACAGTTTCTCTCCCGGTCGCTTGCAATCACACCTTAAGCATACCATATTCCTACCGTAATTATAGAAATCACACCTGCAAAAACGTAATGAATTTCTAAATTTAGAACTTAAAAGATGACAGAATGACATACAGGGAAAGAAGTGAAGAAGCAATGCTCACTGAGGACATTCCCACTCCCCACCAGTAAGTTGCCTCTTGGGTCGTTCTTCTTCGCATTCAAGGCATTTAAAATTTCTTGCAAAGTTCGTGAAATTACACCTGCTCGGCAGATAGTCATCAAAGAGAATTAACTACAACAATAATGACAAGAAAAAACAGACCGCCACTAGAGGTTTCCAAGTGAAAAATAAATCAAGAATAGCAGACAAAAAATAAAAAACTAATCAAGAAACATCACCCTTTACAGATCATTGGCATGCTTTACTATTTATGAATATGCATGATGGAGATGACCGTCGCAAGTCAATTCAGAAAGAGTATCGATAATAAAAACTTCAAGAAATAACAATCTATCCCTGTGATTGAAAGGTTACACTAGGGAAAAGCATGAAAATACAATGTGAATCACGGGAAATCAATCAGCTGACAAGAATCAAAAGTAATAATGACAACCAGAATATAATTTTTTATATAAAATGGAAATAAATGTGAGGTTCATTGTATTATTTCATATTTAATCAAGGACAACAGACAACCAAGTACAAAAGAATGAAGAAATATAGTCCTATAAATGTCATTGGCACTTTAGATCAAGAAAATAAGGATAAGATATTAACATTGAAAAGGGAAATAAAAGGCAATCTACCTTGGGCAAATCCAGTCCCCCCTTTTCATTTCCATGTTCCCTCTGAATGACCTAGGTGTGTGTGCAAATCTATCCGGGAACTGGTTCTGCGATGATCTGGGTAGGCTTGATTCAGGAGCATTATAGCTCAGCTGGACCAGTTCTCTTAAGAGATTACGGACAGAGGAATCAACAGTATCTCTATTTTGAGGACTGTTCTCAGAAGAAAAAAGAGTACTTGCATGGCTTAATATAAACCTCATCAAGTCAACTGTTTGTGCTCTACCAGAATCCGAGACCTAAAATCATAATTAGCAACGGACAAAAGCAAGGTCACACCCTGTTTGGAGCTACATAGAATAACAAATTAAGAGCATATTGTTTGCAGATATCAGATAATCACAAATCAAAGCAAAAACTTCGAAATTCATATAACCAAGCAGAGGTTGGCCTTGGAAAAAAAAAGGTTTTCCGACCAGACTATCAAGGCAGCAGAGGCCAAAATTTGAAATATCACAGTACGAATACATAGGAGGCAATCCAAATAAATTTCTGAAGTATCAATGCTTCCACACGTCCTCATTATCAGCATTATTGAGTATCTACCCTTAGTGACTTAGTAAATATTTCCTTGGAGATGGGAAATCAGGACCCAGGACCCCTTTTATTCTAAAATCTGAACCACTGAATAACTTCTCAGCTTTTAGCATCTCTCAACACTGTATTATGATAAATTCCTAGTAAGAATCATGCAATAATGTCAGTTGAGTAAGACTTACATTAGTATCAGCGCCACCCAGGAACAATCTCATCCTCCTCAGGGAGTCACCACAATTTTTGAACAGAAACGGCGTGCCACTAGCGACCACGACCTCAATATCTCTCATAGAAAGCCTCCTGTGCAACAAAAAAAGAAAAGAATAAGAAAATGAAACCAATAAAAACGCCAGTCAATTACCACATACTAGAACGAAACAGTTCAAACTCAAACTGACCCCAACATGTCAGGTCTATCAAGGGCAAAGGCCAAACAAGCAGAAGCAGCCCGCAGGAAGTCCTGGGGCAATTCGGAGACACCCACGAACTCATCAGAACCATTGAAATTACTGAAGTACCCGGAGGCAGAGAGGTTATTGACAAAACTAGACCACTCGGGCCAGTGATGCTGCGGGGTGGAGGAGGTTAGAGTGTGGAGTTGTTGGTTGTTGGCGGCTCTGCGAGGGTGGGAAAGAGCGGGAGATAAAGAGGACGGGAGACGAGAAAGGGAGTGGAAAGAACGAGGGAGAGGGTGGCGATGCGAACGTGAGAAGTGGAGAAGAGACGGGGAACGGTGGGGGCGGACAAGAGGGGACGAAGTAGTGAGGAGAAGAAGGAACCTGGTGGTTGCGCCGCCCATTTTGTGGGCCTTGGACGGGTGGAAGTGCATGGAGATGAAAGAACCTTAAAACCCTTACTGCTGCGGTGAAGGAGATATGATATTTGGATTTTAGAGAAAATCAACTGGTGGGTTTATCATCAACATCTACTTGGAACTGAGGAATGGCATACAATTAAAAAAAAAACAAAACAAAATTGTAACTACCCAACCCAAACCCCGTTCATGATTTAACCCATTTCAATCAAATAACAATTAACTAAAAAACTGAAATTAACGGTGCTTTAAATTAACAAAATTTAGAAATTTAATTAAAATTTTGACTTCAAGTTTTTAAAAACTGGACCGCAACGTCTGGTTCGATAAAAAAAAATTTGAACCAGCTAATAATTTGGTTCAATTTTACTTAATAATCTTTAAGTATAAAAATTAATTGCCTCAAACTTTTTTAATTGGACGAATTGATCCTTAAAATCTTGTTAAAGACTGAAAAGTGAACTAAAGGTCAGGTTGCTCGCCTTCTATACTTGGTTTTTTCTTGAGTTAAGATATTGTATCTGCGTTATATATTGTTCACTATTAAAATGAATTCATAGTATGTATAAGTTTTTGCTTGTCCAATAAATATGATAAAAAATAAATTCTATATTAAGTAGTTATACTTTGTAGCTGGAGCATATTTATTGTTTTATATATTGTAAATGAAAGTTATTTTGATCATAACTAAATATTAAAAATTATTTATTTTATATTTTTATTTAAATTTGAATAACTTCAAATAAAACTAATAATTTTCATATTAAAATTTTCTCACTATATTTGATAAATTGTTACTATATCATTTACTTTACTGTTAATATAGGTGACAGGAAGCACCACGTAATTAATCTTAATGCCAAGTCAGCAAACATGTGTATGATAAAAATAATAATTAAAAAATAATTTATTTAAAAATGAAGAATTAAAGCCTTAGCTATTATTTTTTTTAATAATAGCTATTATTGAATGCCTCTTTTTGCACCATCATCTTTGTCTTTATCCCTTGAAGCTTTTGAAACTTATCAAGAGGTTTGAAGCATTCTTAAAACTTATTGGGTTAAGAAGAGAAGATTTAATGTGATTTTATGGACATTGACTTTGATTTGCTCTCACTGGGTACTATATACATTTTCTTTAGAACATAATATATGCATAGGTGATGAGTATTTTAGTTGTTAGTTTTTCTATAATGAAATTATAAATTATATTTATCATGTATTTGATTATAGATAAAGGATAAATATATATGGCTTTTGTTACTTATGCACCTAGTAGTATATACTTCATATAAAAGTAATGTAAAGATATGATAAGTGATTATAAGGAAGTTATTCACTATTCTTACCAATATGGCAGAAGGTGAAAGGGTATATGCTCAATTTTACTATGAGAAGGCGTTATCGGTAAGTGATCTCTTTGACTATATTTAGTGCTTTGGTTATATATGGTCATAGCGCTTTATTTGTTTTTGTGGCATATTTCGTACATTGAATGCCTTTAATATAATGAAAAGAAGATTATGTATAATGAATGTTAAACCTAATATTAGCCAATACTATTACCAATGCATTAATAGAAAATGGAGTGTTATTATAACTTAATTTATTGGGATACAAGATAATTGAAAAATATACACATTGTTAGTGACTTATAAGTATTTAGTCTTATTAAATGACTTAAATATTCACGTCTATAAAATGCTATGTCAAAAATCTCTAATGCATTGGGACAAGGAATTTTTCTGTTACTCCTAAGAGGTGAGTTAATGTACTTAATCATTACATAACTTGTGTACTACATGTAATTTATGTATTTTTTGGACTTTAATTTATAGGTCCCGGTTGACTTTATAATTTGGGCATCTGATGAAGTTTATAATAAATTTGTTAGTGCAGGAACTATTTTAGATGTTAATGAATTGACCATATTAAAGTTTGTAACATGTATTGTATAATAATGCAATTGAAATTTTTTTATCTTTGCATTAAGAAATATCTTATAACTCTATGTTTACAGAAATCCAAGTAGTGTCTGGACTCGACTCACAACTAATATCTTTTCAGTTGATCTTTTTTCTCTCACCTTGATTCTTAGCCTTTTTTTTTTTTGAAGTATTTTTGTTTTCATAAGCTTTAGTTGTGTTAACATTATTGCTTTAATGTTTACAAACTTGAACATTCCTTTAAGGTCTTCTCATCAGTTTTTATCTGAATGATGAATTATCCATTTATAAGCCCATCATAGCTCATATCTATAAGACTATAACTTTGTATAATGGCCTTCTATATATCCTCTTAACATTACAAGATCTTCTCCATTTAACCTTATAAAATTGAGTTTTAGTAACTTATAATTTATACTTTGCCTGAAAGTCACTGATGAAAGTCATTCATCATGTCATTAATGGGGAATTTAACTTTCTTTTAAATTTATGAGTAAATTTAACTTTCTTTTAAATTTATGAGTAAATTTATTTACTAATTATTTTTAATAGCTTATTTGTTTTCTAGCACCTTTTTATAATTATGCTTATTTCTAATATCTTCATAGTAATTTTTTTTCCATTTTCAATCCAGTTAGCATATATACTAAAAAAAACATTGAGGTTCACAAAATGCTTATGTTCTCGCACCACTTCTCTCCATTTTCACATCATAGACATTTATAATTCAATACTTTCTTATTGCTTTGATAAATTAATTTTTATTATTAAATTTCATTCAAATTTTAAAATAAAAATCTTTTATATCGACTTTTGAATTATATATAACAACTTTATCTTCTTAATAAATGTGTCGTACCATCTATCCTTACTATTAATCAGTGATTGAATCTCAATATTTCCCTCATAATCATTACATAAATCATACGAGCTCTTTTCTTGCCTTTGAGAATATTTTGCACAACTATAGATTGCATCCTTGTTATAATCTTTTCCATTACTTTTAACCTCATCAATAACTTTGTCACATTTAAACCCGCTAAAATCTTTCTTCCGATATTTATCCTCGTTAGCTTTTGGATTAATACACTCTTCATCATCTATTGTATATAACTCTACTTCAAAAGATGCATTTTGGGATGCACACTTTTCTATAAAAAATGAAATAATCCTCATACTAGTCCATTTCAACTTGGAACAACACTTTTTCATTGATATACATATTCTCACTATCCATAATTTGATAGCTATTAGCTCTAAATGTCATTGTAAGCATTGGATTGCTTCTGTCAGTTAATGGGAGGCCTACTCGAATTAGCCCTGAAATCAAACAATGAGCAGCCCAGTAAAGGAGTAGTTCACTTACCTATTAGCACATAAACTATACTTATATCCATTTTACTACAATACAAATATGTTCACCCTATCTTGCCTTCATGGCGAATGACCTGGAACCAAAGAGCCAATGCACAATTATGTTATCTCTTTCATTGTTGCAGGATCTTTATAACCATACTCATAATAGACTACAACATTAAAGTTGTTCAACTCTTTTGTGTAGGTTGTTGATATGTTTTTGTTATATTGCAAGTTGAACTCTCTCAAACACCATGTTGACTCTTCATAAAATTTGTGGAATATTGTTGCCACCCGATGGTCTTTATCCTTGAATACACATTTCAGTAATAAAAGCCTCATTTCATCAACCCTCGTATCTTTTATCATTTTGGCCTCTAACATATTTTGCAATGCTTAGTTTTTTCAACACCCCGCCAATTAAGAAATTAAAAAATTTACCCATATTTACATTAGAAAAAGCATGAGTACTACCCAGGCCGGCCTGGGGCAGGGGCTAGCGGGACACCTGCCCAGGGTCCCTATGAGAGGGGCCCCCAAGCCCCCTCTCTAAACTAACTATTAATTAAAAAATTTATCAAAAATAATAATAAATTAATTAAACTTTCAGAAATTATAAATTAATATAATTTATAAAAAAGGGGCCTATTTAAAAAAATAATTTTATCCTAAATCATAAAAGTATAATTTATAAAAAAGGACCCATTTTAACATTTTTTTAATTTTACCCTGGGCCCATAAAAGTATAGGACCGGCCTTGGTACTACCTGGCAATCAATAGCAACAACATATATACTAAAATAATATCCATGATACGAATCTAATATGGTATATAAATACAAAACATAACAGAAAACCTAACATAATTCTATTATAAAACTTAAAAGTTGATAATAAATGGACATTACTTAGTACTATCTCTAGTCCCAATTTTCGGTGTCACCTCCTATTTGAATGCACGATAAAAAAACAAAGTAAGGCTTTATTTTTAACTATCATAAAAAATAACAGAAGAATACGTTAATTGCTTGAGTTCAAACATATCTTCTTATAAATATCAACCTTTATAAATAAATGAAAATGTGAAAAGAGAGAAGAATTGGCTCATTCACTAGTATACAAGAGCATAAAAACATTAGTTATAATCTTTCTAGCCCACCAATTCTACCATCCAACCCAATTTATGGATTTTTGAATGGTAGATTATTAGTAACACTTGGCCAAAATTTTCATTTTTGTTAGGTCATATGAAGCTTACCTTATGAAAACAAATTAAAATGCCTTTACACTAGAATGGCAATTCTATTTTGAAGTATAAAAATAAAATTACGATTTTAATGAACAAAATTCCTGGAGCAAATCCTAGGAGCCAAGGTTGAAAGTATTGAATACTATCATTCAAGCTATAAAAATAGATGTGATAAAACAAATCCATAACATATAAGCTATATATTGGTAATATGCATAAAGTATGAAATTGAGGAAGAGGAAATAATAGCAAAATCAAAGAGAATTCCAACCTATAGACAAAGAACCAAACAAGAAATTGATATTCTCTTCTTATTGGATTTAAAGTAAAATCATAACACTTACAGAAAAGATTAGACATATATCAAAATTATTACCTAAACTAATATGAAAACACCAATAGAGAAAGAAAATGGAGTATAAATCTTGCCTATATACCCCATTAGATAATTCCCTCAATAAGACCTTCGATTGTTATTATAGTCTTGATCAATTTGAGGTTAAGAATCATCAACAAATGAAATTTAGACTACAAAATTTAGGGATGCTTCATAGTGCTCAATGCTGCTAATGGGATTTAAAGATGTTTCAAACCTCTCAATAGCTTCAATGAGTTTCAAAGACATAAATAATGGTTCGAAAGACAGAGATTCTCTGATTTAAAAGAAGTTACTAGATAATACATAAGGCTTTAATTTTTAATTTTTTTTAAGTCTTCAAGTCTTTAATTTTAACATATTTTTATTTTTATTATATGCGTATAATATTGATTTGGCATTGAAATTGATTATATGACACTCTATGTTAACATTGAAGTTAATAACGAGCTAATAAATTAAAATTTTATTACATTTGATTGATATAACTAGTATTATAAAATTGAATAAAGTTTCATATTTAAATCAATAATTTACCCTAAGAATATACGCAGAGTTGTGTTTTTTTAGTATATACTAGATAAAATTTCATAAATATGTAATAATCGATTAATTATATAATTTTATTATATTTAAAATTCAAATCAAGCGACACACTCAACTTAAACGGTTAATAATAAATTATAAGACGATAATTTCTCACCTTTTTTTGTTTTTTTACAGTTGGGCATATTAAATTCCGATACAAAAACTCTTATCTAAAAATATTTTAGTTAAGTTCTAAATCCATATCAAGCCCAAATCAGAAAAGGACGAACCTTGATCTATGTTTTTAAAAAAAAATATCCTGATGAAACAGATTAATATAAGAAACCCAGTTTCACCTGATGCAGGGTGGGCTCTGGCTGCCATTTCCTGTATTTCTTCTTAGGCCCAATGAGATGATGTCTGTCTTGCCAATAACGTCACCCATCCTCTTTTGTAGATGACCTAAAAATTAACTATTAGTTTAATTACCTCCAGAAGTAGGTATTAATATCTTAGAAATGGAATTATGAATTGATGGTAAGATCAAGAAGAATCATCGAACCGGACAACTCGGTTGTTAATTTATCACGTCCCTATGAAAATACCAGAGAGTACATCGTTTTGAGACCATAATCAAACAAATTCTGTTACTCCTCAAGTCGAGGGAGGGTTTTGCTCTTATTGATTCTCTTTGCTCACGCAAGAATGAAATTTGAAAAGCTGTCTTCTTGGTTCACTAGGTGAGAATATTTGGTGGCATTAGTTATAGATAAAGTCTCACGTCACATGGTTTTGTTTGATTAACCAGCTAATTTAGATATGTTTAGTTAGGCAACGGTCCATAGATTCTATATTTCTTCCTTGTTTTCTACAATTTTGGACTTTAATCGTTCTTGTCAGATCCAATTTGACGTACATGCTGAGCGACAAATAGAGAGTTTAAGAGTTTAATTATTAAGAACTAAAGATAACGAAGTAGCTTTGGCAAGTAACTAAATTTCAAACTTCTCATATTTTGTTATATAATTCTAAATAAAGGAAGGCCAAACTGTGGGATATGCAGATATGTTTACTCATTTATTTCTGTCTTAAGACATGAACATAGGTACAGTACTTATTGTTAAAATATATTATATCATTTTAAACTTGTTGGCTAAATATATAATTAGCAGAAACTTGTTAGTTAAATGATATTAATCTCAACCTTTTGACATTAACGAGACAAAGGAGACAAGGGCAATTGATTATACCTAGCTGGGTAGCCAATAATAAGATCCTTACCAACTACTGTTGACAAGAGTCACATTTACTTGTTTTGTTAAAGCACTAAATGATTCGTTGTTTTGTTAATTACATAAATTAAGATTCATCATTGACAAGTAAAACGGTATTTCGTCATTAATTATGTATGCACCAGTTTGCAATTGAGTTAAGAGTTGCAATTCGTTGTCTTCTTGCTTGCGAGGGTTACAAAGAAAGAACAGGCAAATAAAGAGTATGCTTTTAGCAGTACAAGGCCATAGGATAGATTCTAATTGAAACTTTGGGAATTTCATTTATCACACTTTCAAATAGTTGACTTAACATGTCATTGACTCACACATTCATTATTCATACCCATGTGGTTATCTGAATTTCATATCGCATTCAATTTTCATTATAGAAATCAAATTGTCAAAGGTTAGTCCACACTCGCCATTAATGACAAGTAGATGTATTTCTTTTTAATTAAGGATGTTACATAGCGAGTATATGTCTTTCTTTTCTTCTTTAAGTGTGATGTATGGAATCATAAAACTAAACATTTTGATTTATATAAGAAAATCTAACACTAAATTTGATGTAATGGAGCAATTGACAAGATCAGCCACGAAATGTTATTCTTGATCCTGGGACTACCAATGACAGTATTCTTTGATGATAAAAATAAAATTTGCTCGATTGATCAGCTTTACGGTATGAGAGGAACGTAGATACGTTGATGTTTGTCCTAAAATCATTCTCCTCCCCACCTGTGTACCTGCCATAGTCAAACAGAGCATGCTGGAATAATGGTTGGTTTCAAGGCTTCTTCATTGTCAACAATGGCTGCAGTTGATGCAACTCTGTTGAGACAAATGACCAAACTTCAACTAATCTCAAAAAATGTCGCCGACCCACTATGATACCTCTTTGTCTTTTGAGTAGTGGCCACCGATATATGTAACTGTTGTCAAAGTTGTCTGAACTCTTTGTCTTCTCTTCTGCTAGGCCGTTAATAGTTGCCATGGTTTAAATGTTTCACCAAGTTCATAGAATCTGTGTACATAGGAACAATTAGGTAATTATCCTTTCCGTCTCATCTTGCTAAAAGACTCTAACTAGCATAACATGATTCACATTTGTATATATCTTTTCGACAAAAGGAAGTAGAACCTCTTTAATGTCAAAGGAAAAATAACAACTTAAATTTACTAACACCGATTAATACAGAATTAAGCAACGAAACTAATGTGCTTCAATGAGCAAGCTTTCTAGCTTGCAAATGCGGGAGAAAAGTGTGATGTATGAACGTGGCACACTTTCTAATGTAATGATAGCTTTGAGGCAAATTCAATTTAACAATATTCCGCTTGTCTACCTTCTCTTCCTCTTTAAATTAGTTTATCAAGTTCCAACAAAGCGTTTAATTTGAAACCCACAGACCATGGGAATTAGGTCTTCTCGCATGTCCAAACTTTGAAACAACTGTCCATGACTGCAAGGTCCAAAAATATCTATGAAGTTTGATGCCCAATTTTCAAGTTAGTACATGAGTGTGACTACCTGAGAGGAGCTCAGTTTAAAACTATTTTATTATTATATGGGGAATACTTTGCCGACATTATTGAGATTGAAAGAGACCTATAATAAATTGAAAAATACTCATATCTCCTTGACAGTAATATTTGTTTAATATATTGAGAATTAAACTATAATTTGAATTTTAATTACATACAAACTCATTAGTGCTGTTACGAATATTAATACTTTTTTTTCATATATGGATAATTTATATATAGTTTAGTTATATATCCGACACTCATATACTTACTATAATTCATTCATGTTTTAATAGGTGAGAAGATGCCCTTATCTATATAGTATTAAAAAATAATCATGTTTGAACTTGGGATGATTAAATTGTCTCGTTCGCGTCGCTTACAACCTCGTGCCAAGAGACATTGTTTGGCTCTTAGGAAATCTACATTTTTTCTCGTTATGGTCTCCGACCTAAAACCGAATGTTTTATGGCTAAAATGATTCGTCTAATTCCTTATTAGACGACAGACACTCATAGGCATCTGGGAGTTCTCGGAAATGCAATTGTTGTTTTGTTGAGAAGAACAAAGAGTCTTATGGACAGATATGTCGATCGTCTGTTTTAATCCTGGAATTTCGGAATTCTTTGTTTCTATATGCGAGTTGGATAATACTAGTAGTTAATTAACAAGTCTTGAATTCAGTGGAATTCTACTCTATACAGGATTCCTTTTGCTACTTCAAGGAATTTTATAGGTCTTGAAAATGGTTTTCTTGGATTATTAGGTGGGACTTTTGGCTGCATTATGTAAGATTTGTTGCCTTATGACAGTCGGGTCTAAATTGTAAGCTAGAAAACCAAGGACGTTGATATGCATAAAGAGAGCATTAAGGTTTTCTCGTTATACAAACGTTGCTAGCTTCTCCGCTTTCGCCTATGTTTTTCTCTAGTTACCAACGAAATTTACGACTTTTTTATAATCAAATTTCAAAAAAATTAAGTTTTTGTTCTTCTATTTTTCAAATATTTATGAAAACTAAAAAAATAGTTTTTATTTTCTGTTTTTATTTTTTATAATCTAATTTACTATCAGCTAAATAAATATTATTTAATTATTTAATATATAATTTAATTTAATAATTTATTTAGTTTTTGCAATTAAATTAACTAAAATTAATTTAATAATTTTTAATAAATATAATAAAAAATTTAAATATCTTCAAAATATATTAAAAATAAATATTAATATTAATTAAATATTAAATTATTTATTCTAATAAAATAAAATAATTTTATTGATAATTTGTTAATAAATATTATATAAGAGGTTTGAATAAATTTAATTAATTAAAAATAATTTATTTTTAAGTTTTATCTAATTTATAATTATCATAGTAAGAAAAATATAACTAAACTAATATTAATAACTAAGAATTTTTATTTTTATTTAAAACAAAAACAAAAACTATGTAACAAAAACTAAAAACTAAAAACTAAAAATTCAAAATTCAAACCTAAAAAATAAAAGTAAAACCAATTAATCCTTATTTATTACTAAATTCAGTTATGCTTCTGCTTATTTAAAGGTCTTTACAACTGTTTGGATTAGTTGAGCATCTAAGCCAAAAGTATTAATGTATCTATCTGATGATTGTGTTTCTTATACAGAGTTTAACCGTTTAAGGTTTTCTCGTTATAGAAACATTGACAGCTTTTACAATTTCACCTATGTTTTTCCCTAGTCACCAACGAAATTTAGTTATTAACTACCTATAGTTACGTCTCCGCTTAGTTAACGGTCTTCTAGCTAGGGCTGTCTGCATTTGATTAGTTGAGTAACGAAGCGTAACTTCTTGATGTTTCCTTCAACATATTATCCATCGGATGAATGTTCCGAAGTTTTATGCATCAACTGTACTAGGAATGAAAAGGACAATCTGAATGTGTTATTTGAATTGGAAAGATTTTTACATAGAGATTTGACAATAAATCATTTTTAGCTATCTGTTAATCAACTAATGGTTACTTATTGCTTTCCAATGGAACAAAAAAAAAAATCTTATTTCTTAGTTGCCATATTTGTTAGTTCCTAAAGAGTATCCCAAGGGTTTTTGGTTTAGTAATTAAGTGGATATGTTCCTTACATTAATCTTATGGATATAAATAGTGTAAGTATGTTGACGGGGTTAATTACACATTTCCTGTAGTTTTATTGTTCGAATAAAATGATAGAATATAAAACACATGAACTCACAATTCATGTCTCTGGGACGTTCAATTCCAAGAAACAATAAATTCTGACTAAGCAAGTCGTCATTATTTCCACGACCATAAACAGTCAAACACAGGAATAGATCATCTTTTTCCTTTATCATGTTCCTGCTTATCTTATAAGCATCTATTTATTTAATAAATATCACTCATAAGAAATATATGGATGAATGCTCATGTAACAAAATAACGAGAATAAGTGATTTGAACCGAGTCGAGCCTAAGTTTGGCCAGCATGAAATTGGTATCCCAAGTTCTAAAAACCAATAATTATGGTGTATTCGGCGATATTAGATATTTTTGACATTTCTTATAAAATTGGACAATATTTAATTGCATTTTTTAATTTTTAATAATTTTTCGGTTAAGTTACATAATTTGATACAAATAAAAATAATAAAGTGCCTAATAAATGATCTAAGTCAATAAGTTGAAGTCCAAGTAAAAAATAGATTCCGATTAGTGTAGATCGGATCCATATCAAACTTGTGATAGTGAAATTCGATATAGAAACTATATATAAAGGTTAAGGTTCCTTATAGTTGCTGATATCATCCATAAGCATACAAAATATTGACTTGTTAAGAAAGCTTGCGTATTCAGAAAATTATAGAAAGACGTTAATCATGATTCGATGAGGTGTTCTTAAGAAGGTCCTAGTTGATTCAAGCTCATTTCAGAATCGAAACTACCTCGAAAGTGTAATGGAACTGAAAATAGTGTTGGGCGTCTCCCCAAATTCTAAATACTAACTATGTGAGTTTTATAAGGGTGAGCTTTGTTTTACTTACAAGTGGTGACCAATTAAGTAAAGAGCTCTTTGATTGACTCATAGGTGGTAGTTTTTGATGACTTATTGGAGAAGTTAATTTATGACAAATAAATAGCTTTATCTTTTCTTGGCTATAGAGGTGCATTGCCCTAAAAAATCAGAACAAAGAAGGAGAAAAAGAGATGTCTACTCTATTGTTTTAGCTTGTGAGACAACAACTGTTTGGTGAGATAATCAAGAGGAAGCAGATCATCATCGATAGGCATTCAGTGTTAGTATCTCTTGAGTTTGGAGAGAGAACTAAATTGATTAAGTTTTTCAATTTGTACTAGAGCCTAAAGATAATTGTACATGTCATTGAGACTATAGTTATTGGTTGCCGATTGTACTATTGATTATTATAGTAGATTGATTTTAGTTCGTAAAAATTCGGACCATAATTTTTCCCTAGTTACGTAAATTGTGCGTGCGTTAATTTACTTTCTTGCACTTTATTTCTCTTGCTATTATTATTGTTAAGGTTGTAGTAATTTTCTCTAACAAATAGGTATTTTCACATTTACTTCATTTATTTCCTTTTTGCAGAAGATCATAGGTACTAAATAAGGTTCATACTAGGTGTTATATAATAATGCCTTCAAGTGGCAGCTTGAAAGTTATTTCGCACTGCAACCTTACGTTGCAATTCTACCATACCAGACCTATTGAAGTTTTTAACTTTGTGTAAAGAAACGCATACAACAATCAATCATTCACGCAAGGCAACAAAAGAACAGTCAATCGGTTGTGGGACTACATCCGATAGTGTTTTTCCACAAGGAGATGGTGATGATGGGTTATAATTAAGTAATTTAGGAAGGCCTATTTTAACTAGTATTTGACAATTACTAGATATAATTTCGCTGTATTATCATTTTAGTTTCCCTTGGCCGTTTTGTTCATGTAATTGTAGGATCCAAATATAAAGTCTATTCAAAAGATGGGGATTGATATAAGCCTACAATTGAATGATTAAAAATGTAAATTGGCCATAAAATTGATGGAACAATGGTTCATTGGTTATACAACACAAAAATAAGTTTGAAATATGACAATATTATGTAATCCCTCTGGAGGGTGTCAGTTTAACAACATTATATTACTTTTTTTTTTAAGAATTGAAGTAGTGATCAACAATGAATTGCACCTTTTTTCTAAGCAATGATACTTTAATTGTTAGCTACCAATACTCAATATAATAATAAATCATTTTCAAAAAATTCAAGATTTTATATTGCACTTTATAATTATAATTGTAATTGCAGTGTGATAGGCGGGGATCGAATTTTTTCGTATTCCGACTGTAGACTATGGTTTACAACATTGAATGAAATGGATTAAAAGAATAAACGATTAAAAAATTTAATCAATTTAACCGATTTAATCGTAAAAATTTTGAACCTTTCAATTTTTCGGTTCGATTTTCAATGTTCTGGTTCGATTTACTTTAATAACTCTTGTTGTTAAAAATTGATCAATTTATTAATTAATCATTCAATTTTCATAAATTACTGAATTCTTATAAACTAAAATAAATCAATTAATTTTTATTTAATAATTTTTAATTAAACTTTAAATCATTCGATTGATCAATACAATCTTTTTCAATCATATTTTAAAATTTTAAATTTTATTTAATCTTTAACCAGTTTTATAACTTTTAATAGAACTTTTTAAACCTTAAATTTATTGTCTTATTAGTTTAATTTTTGGTTAAATTTTTTAAAACGTTACAAAATAAAAACATGGTAAATCATATTAATATCTCTTATTAGTTGCTTAAGAGAAGGCGATTAATTATGTGGAATGCATTCTAAGCTATCTAGTTAAATATTGTTCGTAGATCACGTTGGTTGATTGATCATGATCAATTATTCAACTGGCTAAGAGGAGCACAGTTGATGCATTGGGATGTACTTATGGCTGCTTTTGAAACTTGGGCGATAGCAATTAAGGGAAAAGGGATCACCATTCACAGGCGACAAATATCACCCCTCCCTTTTGGAAAAGGGATTTGATGATCCTTTGGTCAAATAAAGTTTTATGTAAATCAAAAGGTAATAGCTTTCATTTCATGTCATGTCCCAATCTTTCAACAAAGGCTGCTTTTACCACCCCTTTTTGTTTCAAAAGAGACAGACCTAACTAATTGGTTTGAGCTGTTTCCTCCTCTATGGTTCGATTATACCCGCATATTTATAAATCACGTTTCTATCTTTCATAATAATTTAATTGAATAACTCGCAATAATATTAAATCTTCCTACATTCTCAAAACTGTTTGGTCACACATACTTAAACTAGGATTTGCTTATTCTTTGGATTCACAAGCATTTGTGATAAGAAATTTGACTTGGTTGTAAAAGAACGAGTACCTTCCCGGTTTTACCCTTTTTCAAAACTTGATAGGTGCACAATATAAGAAAAGGTATTCTGTGTTTATGCTTATTTTGTAATGTAAAATATAAAAGTTCAAAAGCATCAAGCTGGTGGGTTTTGGTCTGTGGGATTCATGTCTCGTAGCGTGCATATGAAAATAATACGCATTTCAAGTACTGCGAATTGGGTATAGACTATAGAATAAGAGGAAATTCTAGTCTTATGGAGCTTCCAAAAGTACACTACCATTAATATTCAACAGCAACACTTTGAATGAAATCCATGGACCCCGCCTACCTCCCTCATCATTTATCACCACACATTTTCTCAAACTGCATCATATCTACCGTACAAGTGTGTGATCAAGATTCACCCGCACGTGTAACCATCACATCATGGTCATAGCCCCACAAGTCAAAAAGAAGAAAAGAAAAGCGAGATGGTTTCGACTTTTCACATAACAAAACAAAACGTACCCATGCACGAGCTTGGAGCACCATGACCCTTTAACGAATATTAAAAAAATTATGTGTGATAAAGAAGAGGGAATCTGTTTGACTTTTTGTTTTCTTTCTTCCGTTTATGCATTACATGTTAGAGAGAGTGAAGGAAGCATTTAAAAGGACGAGAGAGTTGGTTGAAACAGAAACATGATACTTCACGCGTGTGCGTGCATGCAGTAACGTATGTAACGTAACGTACCGCTAACTTTTTTATTTTTGGTAGTTCTCGGATCTTATATTTTTTTTGGGTAAATTGCATTTATATTCCATCGTTTCAAAAATTTTCTGAAAGAAAAAAGAATTTAAGTAATGTATTTATAGGTTTTTGTAGAAAAAAATTAAGTGATAATATGAATTTATTTAAATTAGAATATTAGACTGTTAATTACAATTATAAAGTAATCAATTAACATAAATATTTTTACGAAAATTTAATTTATAGAGATTTTTGGAGATAAATTCAATTTATAGTTACAGAGATTAAAAAAGTAATAAAATGATTAAAAAAAACTCAAAGCAATTTATCCTTTCTTTCACTTTATTTCGTGTGCCACTTTTTGCCGTGGATTTTCGTGCAAGGGAAGGGGCTAATCTTGTGGTTGTGAGATGCAGAAAATGAAATTGACATCTTTGCTTCAGTGGATTTGCTTTACTGGAGCAAAAGAACCGTAAATGTGATATTCTTTCGTTTGTTTCGCTAATTAATGTAACGATTAATTTATTTTCAGGGAAATAAATAGGATATTGTTAGCTATATTGCGAGTAATTATAATAAATTAATTTGAAGTAAATAATTTTTTATGTTACCACAACATTTAATAAAAATTTTGTTAAAATATAATTGAATACTACTTGTACGTTTCCATATTTCTTTGGGACAATTTACCTCGAAAACAAAATTTGTCGTAAAAGCTCATGAGCAATGCCTTTGTGTCCATGAATGAAAACAGTTACTACTATCGATAATAAAGTTAAGCTTGCGTGACAACGCCCTTAACTTTTTAAAACTCAGAGTAGAAGGTTAAGTTTATTAGCGAATATATAAAATTAATTAAGTTAGCCACACATAACAGCTTAAATTATTGTGATGAAACGATCACTTAATATGGTATCAAAGTCTTTGTAACCAAGTGGTCATGAGTTTAAATCCTACTACCCACCTATTATTTAGCACAAAGTAGAGTGAACATGTGTAAGTTTCAAGCCTAAAAGGCTTTCACTTATCACAAAACCACCTTCAAAAGAGAAGTTTGCATTTTTCAAATCTTTGATTGGAGTATGCAACATTAAATCAAGGAGGAGTGTTGAAGAATAATTCCAAGAGGGTTTGTTAGTGAATATATAAAATCAATTAAATTAGTCTTCCACAACAACTTAAGTTATTGTAATAAAACGATCACTTGACCAAATTTTCCAATAATTTGATTAAAAAAAGAAAGGTTTATTTTTTATACTTATAAAACCTTGGAATGTTTGTCTTTATTTATTTATTTTTTCTCTTTTAAAGAAATACAAAATATGTATTTCTCCATGGCATGTATGGTGTGTGTGCATTGGTTGATACTGGGATTTGCCATATTTGGAAATAAATGGGATATGCGTGTTGTGAAAGAGGTCGATACGATGACGATGGCTGCTGGTAAGCTACTGGCTCTGGCTGGTAAGGAGAACAGAAAGATTAACAGAAGTAGGGAAAGACGAATGGGGTAATTAGGTAGGGGGTAATCATATTATTACTGAGGAAACATTTGGCTTTGGTGTCCCCTAGAACTAGAAGAGATGCGCATAATCTCTTCAACAGTCAAACAAGCAAAAACCAATCCAATACAATTACCCCATTTAGTAACATTTTCACAACAACAATAAGGCTACTCTGACCTCTACACCCATTCATAGACACTGTGGCCAGTTCACACATGACTTGGTCAGTGCCATCGATTTTCCTTTCCCTTTGTATATAGACTGGGATTTGATTTTTTTTTTAATTTTTATAATATTATACAATTCTTTTCATGCCATTTTGAATAAAATAGATAAACTAATAATTGATGAGAACAAAAGATAATTATATAATAACTAATCAATAATATATGAATTAGGTGATAACTTTTCCACATATGAGAATTAAAATTGAATAAATCAAATTATAAATATATTTGACATAAAACTATAAATTGGACCTTAACAATAAGACATTGCCTGTTAATATCAGATTTTGTAGGGTACATTAATAAACCTTGTAGTACAGTGTGTTGTAAGTACTTTACTGGCCTGTAGCTCTATCTGTTCCCGTCTCATTGGATATTGAAAACAATTTCAATAACAAATTCAAGAAGATGCATTAGTTAGGTGGTGAAAGTTGATAAAAAGAGGAAATTTCATATACTAATGTTTAAAAAAAATAAAAAAGAGTTAATAATTTTTTTGCTATGTATTTTGTTAGAACCAATAGGTACGTAATACGCATCATACGTAGTAAAATATTTTTCTAAACCATAATTCTAAAATATAAGGTTTTTAGTCTTCATTATCATAAAGATATTCACCAAAAAATGACGAAATGTAAAGTAAATATATAATATTCAGATATAAGGTTGTAAGTACTGATATAGCAATTTTTAGAGTTTTATTAGAACTTGTTAATAGTTTATTATAATTCAGATTTTAAAATATAATTTTAGAATAATACTTTTAAAATTACTTCATTCAAACTTAAAAATAAAAAAACACATTTTATACTTGAGTTAGAGTTTCACGTAATTATATGACAACATTAGCCTATCATTATGATTCATATTAAAAACCTATAAGAATAATTTAATGTAAATTAAGGTTTCGTAATATTCCGAAATATTTATGTTGGGTTAGAATTTTCTCAATGGCTATGAAAGTAGATTTATTAATATTTTTAATAATTTTGAAACTCATGAAAAATAATTTAGTAGAATAATATAGATAATTCAAATGCTTTTGGCTATCTAAAATATAAATTATAGATTATAGGTCTCTACTTTACTCTTTTCTGTAGGCGGAAAGAAAAGGAAATATTAATATTTAAAAGGACGAAAAGAGTGCGATACTCATTCCAGCAGTCAAAAAGATTGACGAGAAGTAGAATAATTTCTCCATCTTTTTGTAGTTTTGTTTATTGGAACATCAACACAATAAAGCAACGCAAACATCAAAGCAACAAATGAAAAGAGAAACCAAAAAAATTAGGCAAATATTTAGGGAGTCACCCTTCATATAAGGTGGGACATTGTTCCATCAATTCATATTTAATTGCTGACAATCGGTCAGCATCTTGGTTTTCATAAGCAATGAACAGTCTATTTGTTACTGCCATTTTCGTGGTATTTATTAGGATGACAATAAAAAAGTTTCTTTATTATTATTAATAATTCTTTTTTGAAATAACTAATTGAGGTTTAGTGATTATATATTTATTAGTTTTTGTTAAAGGTTAACTTAAGAACCTCACTCAAGTACAGTCAATAATGTTGTGAGTTATGGTTGATGTGGTTTTCTGCCAACTCGATAGAGAATTTTCGAAGTACAACTCATGTTGTAACGTTCAACTGTACTAACTCCTAAGCCACTAAAAGAGGGAAATATCATATACACGTGTGCATTGTATATAATTTTGTGACCGGTTTACTTTCTAATACAATTGAAAGCTCAAATATAATGGCCCAAAACAAGCAAACGCACCTTGTTAGGACGAAGAGCATGTTCTAAGAACATGTATATGCCCCTCTTTCTAAAGTAGGAAAGGCAGTTGGGTCCTATCAACCAAGGAGCATCACCCCAAAATTGCATAGGTAGAGATAAGAGATGCATTAAAAAGGGCGTGCAAGAACCATAAATTGTATAGTAAAGGAACTTGAATGAACCAGGACTTGTTCAAACTGGCAAGAGGGTTAGTACTTAGTACATGCAATAATTCAAACAGAGAAGAGAGACTGAGAGAGGGCATAATGTGGTGGGAGATGGTCTTCAAGACCGTAGTTCCTTTGTTTTTCCGTTTTGCTTTGAAAAAGGCAAAAGCTTGACACTAACAGACAAATGATTCTGGTTTTCTCCGAACCCCGAGAAAGACCAAATACGAAAGAGAGAGAGATGCCAAACACCAATACCAACACAAAAGTATGTGTCTTTGAGAGACAACTCACCCGCCCACACGAGTGGTTCTCGAGTTGCATGCTAACGCTCACTGCCCTTTTTGCTTGTATAAACTTATTTTAAAAAGAGAGAGAGATCAGTCTCAAAGTAAGAACCTCCCTGTCCCTGACCTCGCTCTGGTTTCTCTCTCTCTACCAATCTGTGAGCAGATCATAGCCTGTTGAGTGAGAGAGGATCCGTGTGGGTTCTTCTCTTCTTTTGGCTATAGTTTTGCTCTCTCTCTGTCTCTCTCTCAATGATACTCTATAATCTTTTTCTCTTTTAAAACCTGTTCTCTGTTTTCTGATTCTTCTCTGCCCCAAAAGTAGATAATATCCTCTTGCGTTTTCTTTTCTCTGGTGCCAAACAAACAATCAGCATTAATGTAACCGCAGAGATGAACTAGATCAAAAGGGTTACAAGAGATTCTATTCCATATTCCTCCTCTCTAGAAATCTTCTGTAAGTACTTATATTTCAAGACTTCGTCTTTGAGGCATTGTTCAAATAGGAGTCTATTTTGGGTTTTCCCGGTTCTGGTTGCTGTGTGTCGTTTTCCCTGTCTTGGGCTAGTCTGCTTTATCTGTGTTCAAAATGACTCTACAACAGCTCCGGAGTGCAAACTTTAGGTCTCAAGACCTGAACCTTTTGCCTCAATCTCTTCGTGTTTCTCAACCCCCTCTCTCGCATACATTTGGTTTCATAGGCCTAGCTAGAGAGTTAGAAAGCCAACGTACTCAAATGGGGTCTCAGACTTTTAATCCTTCAGTGGTCCAGAACCAAAAAGCACGGAACCGTGAAGGGTTGGAAAGCAGGGGTGCCAAGAGATTTGATGATGGAAAAGACGAGCCTTTTGGAATTCAACAGAAAGACAAGTCTCTGGATTTGGGCGAGGATGATGACCCAAGGATTTCTCATCCAGGAAAGAACGGGCACACAAAGCTATGTGCCAGAGGTCATTGGAGGCCAGCTGAAGATGCCAAGCTCAAAGAGCTTGTGGCTCAATATGGTCCGCAAAACTGGAATTTGACTGCTGAGAATCTTGTAGGACGATCAGGTAAGTCTTGTGATGAACAGTCGAAAAAGATGCTATTTAGCCAGGGAAGTCCGCAAAGTTTCCTACTTTTTTTTGTCCCCAGCATATCTTTTGCTTGATCTCTTTTTTCTTTTTTTGTGTGATAAACAAGTACAATGTCTTCAATCCCATGGACGTACCTAATACCAGTGTAAATCATGTTCGAACTTGTTAGGGAAGAGCTGCAGATTAAGGTGGTTTAATCAGTTGGATCCAAGAATTAACAGGAGGGCTTTCTCAGAAGAGGAAGAAGAGAGACTCTTAGCTGCTCATAGGTTATACGGCAACAAATGGGCTATGATCGCCAGATTATTCCCTGGTAGAACTGATAATGCAGTGAAGAACCATTGGCATGTTATCATGGCTAGGAAACATAGAGAGCAAGCCAGCATTTATCGTCGGAAAAAGCCCTCTTCTGCTTCGCAAATCCTCTCCAAAGGGCTTGACGTCACTTTGCAAAACAACGCTTGCAGCGAATCAACAACTATCTCTAACACCATTGATGAATCTGCATCAACAATAACTGATCTCTCGCTCACTCCATCTTCAACCAGAGCACCCACTAGGCTCTTCACTAGGTTTAGCTCTCAAGGTGGTCATATGGGTATGCTTCGTATTCCTCGTTCCCTCTATATAGACTGATTTACTTTATTAATTGATGAAAGAATATCAAAGTTCTGGATTTAAACGTTTATTCATTACAGGCTTGTTCAATTAGTTTTATGCGTTTATGAGTTTGGGCTTGCAGGTTCTACTGCAGATAAGGAAATGACAACAGGAAGTATAGACTTAAACAAGTTTTACCTCAGTGGCAGTGAGTTTTACCTAACCAATCCTATGGGTGTGGACCAATCTATTCGGTCAGATTCAAACTCATCTGAAGTGTCTGCAACAGAGTCAGTGAGCACCAAAAGGTTGAAATCCTCTTCCTCTGAAGACGGAAAAATCGGAGATGGGAAAATCAGAGCACCCTTCATTGACTTTCTTGGGGTAGGAGCCACATGAAAAAGTATTTTTTGGACAAAATTAGAGAAAAATGCTGATAGCAGAAGGGGATTATTGCTGTTCATTAATGGGAAAAAAAGAAGAAGAAAAGAAATAGTGGGTCTGAGATCTCTTCTACAATGCGTAATGCACATTAAGTTCGGTAAGTAGAAAAAGATAGCAAAAAAGTAAAAGGAGAACAGAGACAAAACTTATGGTGTTGTAAGGACTCAAATGTTATGTGCTTGGGACTTATGTAGCAGAAAGCAAGACTAGATGACCGTGTTATGAAATGAGTCATTGAGAGATAGGCAGAGAAGGCAAGGCAATGCAAGGCAAAGATAAAGGCCAATAAGATGCTGGTCTCTTTTCTGTTTGTAAACTATAAATTAACTTACCCATCTTTAATGACTTGGCAATGCCCCGTTTGCTCTTTGATATGCAATAGACTTTTGTATCAACTTCGATCAATAATCCGCTTGCCTGTTTTAGTTTGATATGAATATGATGATAGACACATGCCGTCGTAATCATTCACCCTTTGCTCTTCAGTTCTACCATTCACCCTTCCTTCAACTTATGACTTCATAATTAATGTGCTGGTTGTAATAGTAATTAAACAAATATGTATAAGGAGGCTGGCTGAAATTTCATTGGTATGATTACTTGCACAGATGTGTAAAACCATCAAGTCGTACTAGTTAGAGATCCAAAATACAACTAACTTTATGACATAACAAACTAAATTAGATGTGTTTTGAGTAATAATTTTAGATATGCCTTGAACCACATGACCTAAAGAATAGTTGCTTAACTGATAATTTAATCCTTAATGTTCTCCCAAGACAATATTAAGGAGACAATATTAAGGAAAACATTTTATAAACCAAACATCTCACTGTCTTCAATTCTTGTTCTGTTCCGTCCTGTCCCATTCCGTCTCGTCCCGTCTCTGCATGTTGAAGACGCTAACCAAACAGACAGTTAGTCTCCTTCCTCATCTATCAACCTCCGACAAACTTTCTATTGGGTACTGTTAATCATTCAGCTCGCTTAAGTTTCTTCTGCTTATTAATTTCTTTTCTTTTTGTTTTCATTTAAGAATGTTGCATTCTTTCTATCTCGGATCCTTAGCTAAAGGAAGGGTTTCAACTATGTTTTGCTCCTTAAACTACTGAGTTTCCTGTGTAGAGACCCGCTTCGTAACGATTTAACAAATCAGTTTTGAAACACGAACGTACCCATTTGGGGAAAACTTAAAAAGAAAAATGGGTTGATTTTGAATTTGGAGCACTTTCTTGAAAGACAATGTCTTGAAGGATGTTTGTTTCTTGATTTATTACCCCAAGAGTTTCTGTCTTAAAATCCTTCATTTCTATCTTCTCACATTTGTTTCGAAACAGGCGCATAATTTGTCAAATGGCTTTCATTCATTATGGCCGAAATGCCTTAAGGAAAATTGTTCAAGAAACTAAAGTTAAAAGCTTTGATTGTCCTTTACAACTACTATATGCTTGTCAAGGAGTTCGATACAGAAAGTTGGAAGTTATTCTTACAAAGGTAAGTGTTGGGTGATGTATATGATTCTTGTGAGTTATTTGCACGATATGATGTTGATAATTGATTTATGTTCTTGCAGAACATAGATAAACTTGGGAAAGCAGGCCAGACGGTGAAGGTTGCGCCTGGATATTTCCGTAACCACCTTATGCCCAAACTGCTTGCTGTTCCTAACATTGACAAGTTCTCTTATCTCATCAAGGAGCAGCGCAAGGTATGCCTCTCATTTTCTTGCATTTGTGTTCACGCACTTGTGTGTTTCTGTACAGTTGCCTACCAGTTGTCGTAGTCCTGGTTTCCATGATTCATTGTGCAATTACTTTGATGCTTGATAACTGCTAATCATTGGTGTGCTCATTAGATGTTCCAAGCTGAGGAAGAAGAAGAGGTCAAAGTAGTTAAAGATGGTAGGGAAGATAAAATGAAAGAATATGAATCGGCGGCAAAACGCTTAGATAGTACCCCACTGGTTTGTTTTCTCTGTTTGAAGTGCTATCGAGTTGCTTAGTACCCTTACTGTGGCTTTGCGTTTACCTTTGGAAATTTTGCTGGATCTGCTTGCAACTTTCAATTTTATGCTGTGTCATTGTTACATGTTAATTAAGTCTTACAAGCCATTTACTCTTCTTGTAGACAATTAGGGCAGGTATTAATGCTTTAAAGTTCCGAGCTCGTGCATCAAAAGATGAACCTATTGAAATTCTTTCACCCGTGACAAAAGATGATATTGTAAATGAGGTACAGTACTGTTCTTCGATAGTCTTTTCCATTGAACCACCAGGAAAACTTTTTCCTTGAGATGGCCTTGTTTCTTTTTAAGTATATTTGGAATGATTAACTGTAAAAAAGATTAATTTCGGTATAAGGGCATTCTAACTATTCATAACTTATGCTATTTCTAATGATTTTTTTCTGACCTAGGCATGTATTATGTGGAGTCTAATATGCATGAGCACACTGAATTGTGCATTCTTTTGGTAGACATATGGCTGAGTTGTAATGATTAAGGTGGAAATTCTTGCGAGTTGTCATAGCAGCAAATTTTGCAGTTATGGTTCTGTTGAAAACAATGGCTTCCAGGTATACTGAGTTCATCTGGAGTGGGAAAGGAAAACAAAGTACTGTTGGTGCTTGGCTGAATAATGAGCTTGTAACAAGGGAAAGAAACAAATGGATTTTGGGTAGATGATTTGCAGATCTGAGTTTTTATGGAACAGAGACATTAGAGAGTAATAATAACCTTTTCTTTTTTTTTCTCGGTACATTAGAGGTGCTAGTCATTCAAAATGTTACATATTTTTCTAATATAATTGAATATACACCAATTCAAATTTCAGGAATTTAATTGTTAATATAAATTGATTTAAGACCCGCGAAAAGATTAATCTCTAATGTAGTAACTTTACTTTTATGGCACATCAACTGATAGTTTTATTTCAGTGCAATAAGCTGATAAATGTCATCATTCTTGATAAATTGCTGTTTGTAATTCTAAGTTCTAGATGTCACAGTTTGATGCTTGTGGAGATTTATTTGTCTTGAAGATTTAGATGTTTCTGGTGATGTTTTTGCCCCACTTGTGGAGGTGTAACTTTTGATTAACTTTTGGATTTGAACTTCGGCAGAGCTATGAAATTTTTCTGGGTTTTGAGGACTTAGCTCTTAAGTTTTGCTGTTGCTGTTTGTTTCCACCTCACTGATAAGATCGGTTTACATTCAGGTGGTAAGGCAGCTGAATGTGCAGATTGAGCCTGAAAACCTTTATCTACCATCACCTTTGACAACTTTTGGTCAGTTTGAGGTGCCATTACGCTTGCCAAAGTCCATCCCTTTACCAGAGGGAAAGCTTCAGTGGAGTCTGAGAGTCAAAATTCGGGGTAAATAAAATGATTTAAGTATTTTAACAGTCTTGAAAGGATGGTTAAAAATAATCTTGAAGAACTGTCAGAGCATCCTACTAAAGGTGGCTTTGGAAATCTTAGCAATGAGATGAGGTACAGCTCGAACATTTTACATTTTTACTTTGGTTTTCGTTACTACATTTCTTGTGGTACTAATTGGTGATTGCGAAAACATTGATAGGCGATTAATAAATTTTGAAGCGTTGAGTGTTGTATACCATGATATTGGCAATTCCACATGTATACCATGGGAAGTGTTAGAACAAAGATTTAAAGGTGACATTTATGGATGTGCCTCTTAGTGAAATTGAATGTATTTTTTTGTTCTTTTCAGTTTTGATGGAGTGTGCTTGTGAATTTTTTATTCTTTTACATGAACGTTTTACTCGGGAGCTTATCAAAATTGATTTAAAAAATGCATAGTTTTTTATGGATAAATATATAAATCTACTCTTTAGCTTTATATATATATATATATATATATATTTTTTAGGGTAAAAGACAGAGACCTCTTTTATGGTTTAAATTTTTTTAATAAAAATTCTTTATCTTTTAAATATGATTTAAATTAATTATATTTGACTTAAATTAATAATTTAAGATAATTAGGTTACAAATTTTCTTGGAATTGTTTCATATTAAGCTTATTATGGCAAAATAAACAATTCTTGTAATGATTAATCCCTCCTTGGAATTAAGTTGCATTTTATCTCCAATGTACAAAATATAAAAATAAAAGAAAAAGTTAAGGATAATAAATGTAAGGAAAATAACATCAATAATAACAACTGTTTTTGACACGCGAGGTTTTGGAAGTTTGAATAATAACTAGTCTTATTTTTAATTAGTAGAGGTGTTTTTAAATGATTAGAGAGAGAAAATGGAAAATAAAATAATAATAATAATAATAAACAAATAAATAAATAATAAATAATAGTAGTAATAATAAGATAAATATTTTAATATTAATAATAATGAAGAAGAAGAAGTTTCGTATACGGAGCTTAGCAAGTTGTGAATGTATTTTAATTATTTTATATGACTAAATTATTTGCAAATAAATTGAGGGCGTTTCAAAAATTGCCTTTATGACGTTATGAATTTTTAATTATGTCCTTTGGATTAACAAATGTACCAACTGCTTTTATGAATTTGATGAATAGGGTATTTTGAGAGTACCTAAACAAGTTTGTGATCGTTTTTATTGATAACATACTAATGTATTCAGGCAATAATGAGGAGTATGTAGAACACCTTCAGATAGTATTACAGACCCTACGAGAGAACCAGTTATATGCTAAGTTTAGTAAGTGCCAGTTTGACTAGATAAGGTTGGGACTTAGTGTGGATACCCAAAAGATTGAAGTTGTTACTAATTAGAGACCTCCCACCATTGTGACAAAAGTCGAGAGTTTTCTTGAATTGACAAGGCTATTATAGGAAATTTGTTGAAGGATTTTCCAATATAGCAACCCCACTGATCAAATTAACTTAAAAAGAGAGGAAGTTTGAGTGGTTAGATGCATGTCAACGAAGTTTTGATGAATTGAAAGAAAGATTAATGACGGCTCCTGTACTCACATTACCGAGATGGATTGATGGATTTTTAGTGTATAATGATGCCTCGAGACAGGGGCTAAGGGGTGTACTCATAGAATTAGCAACAGTAGTTTTTGCGTTGAGAATATAGAGGCATTACTTGGATGTTGTTCCCTGTAGGATTTTCATGGACCACAAAAGTTTGCAATATGTGTTTACTCAAAAGGAGCTAAACATGAGGCAGAGACGGTGGTTGAAGTTAATAAAAGATTATGATTGTACGATAGAATACCACCTCGGAAAAGTCAATGTAGTGGTTGATGCCTTAAGTAAGAGACCTACCAGTTTGATAGCACGACTGAAGACGACATATCTTCCACTTCTAGTAGAAATGAGGTTTCCAAGAGTGAGATTGGATATGACAGACTCAGGGCATTAATTGCTACCTTTCACATTTGTCCCATCTTGGTGGATCAAATTTGAGAGAGACAGAAACAAGATCCACAATTGATGAAATTGAATACAGACGTTAAGACTAGGCAGAAAATGAATCTTACCATCAAGGAAGATGTTAAAGTGATGAGGGGGCAACAATTATGTATACCAAATGTAGGAGACTTAAAGAAAGAGATCTTAAAGGAAACTCACTCTTCAACTTGCGTTATGCATCCGAGTAGCACAAAAAAGAAGGAAGAAATAAGAGGGCCCATAGAGAATGTGGTTAGAAATCCATAATAGAGTCCAACCACAATGACCGAATTGATTATCTTCATATATAAGGATACTAGATTAACTAATAGAAAAGTTTCAAAATCACCACAAACCTCCCTTATAAATAGAATAAATAGTTATAATAATACATAATTAGAATAATATATAATATATAAATTAGAATAATATAAATTATATATTATCCATTAATAATTCTATATATCCAGAATTGTATCTACTCGAAAAAAATTTATTTAAAGTCATAACATAAGACATATAAGAGACATCTTCAATATTTTTCTTGGATTCCAAAACATAAGATCCATTTCTATTGATATTTAGACCTATATAAGATTTATATATAATAAACAAGATTTATCTATCTATTAGATCATGGCTTTATGTATGAAATATTTCCATATTGATGGATAAAATAATAAATTTATCTTGATTCTGATAATGGAATTAAAATGTAGAATATTAAGGTGTGAGAAAAGGCTTTTATTTCAAGTTTCCTAATATTGTATTGAATAATATTATTGAAATAATAGTATTGAATTGCCTTCAATGACTTGGCCTACAGCGGTACCTTGACCAACCCCACGTCTAATAGAAGCAAGCCCAACAGCTAAACCAGCAACAATAACAGAAGCAGCAAAACTCAATGGATTCATGATAAGTTTCTTGCATCAAAATAAAGAAATGGTTAATGATATGATCAACCAATAAATTATGAATTCATTATTCTATTCCATTGATAAGATTTTCATCTAGTCGAAGTAACTATGAACCTTGAATTCAATTAATAAGATTATTGAATCATCAAAATGACTTTGATAACTATTTTTATTTTTTATTCACAGAAAGTTTTTGTGAATTCATGCACTTTTTTGTTTTTCCATTTCTTTCTTTGTGTCGAATCAGTTTCGAATTAGTGGATTCCGCCAAGGGGAGTGGTGATGCCATATGTTAAAAGGAATACCCGGAAACGCATCTACAAACGTTTCATATTGGAATCCATAAAGAAACGATCCAATTGATCAAGATATACAATGAGGATCGTATCTATACGATTTTGCACTTCTCGACAAATATAATCTATTTTATTATTCTAAGTGGTTATTCTATTTTAGTTAATGAAAAGTTGATTATTCTTAATTCTTGGGTTCAAGAATTCCTATCTAACTTAAAATTTATTTTATCTAATTTTATGTAAATAGTTTCTATTTATAATCTATTTCTTTTTTCTTTTTTATATAATTTTTCATATAATAAAAAATTCTTTTTATAATTTCTAAATTTTAACAATAACAAATTGAATTTATAATTGAATTAATTCAATATGCAATTCCCAAAATTTTTGTCAATATTTTCTCTTTATCAACACAAAAAAAACTAAGAAAAGACAAAATTGAAAAGCGTCCATTGTCTAATAGATAGGACAAAGGTCTTCTAAACCTTTGGTATAGGTTCAAATCCTATTAGACACAATATTTTTTCCAGATAGATACTTTTCTATATATCCATAAAGTATATTGATTTTCCCCAATAACCGAATACTTTTTCTGTAAATACTACATATTTGATTTCATCCATAAATCTATTTTCTTCCCTATGAGTTCTAGTCTCAATAAAGATGCTAGTTCTTACTATTCATATGTAATTATATGAATATACACACCAATTCGTTAGAATATGGATTATAATCCTTAAATCAAAATACTTAAATACAATTATAAATATAAAACGATAAAATGAAATAAGTAGAACTTATAACAAAAATATTAAGTATAATATAACATAAGTATAAATGTTACCATTCAAAATATCTTTATTTTATATTTTATATAATTTTATATATTTTATAGAAATCTAAAGAAATCTATTTAAAAGAAAGAAATAAAATTAAAAATGAAATAAAAATATATATTCTATTTTTTCCGATAAGATTTCTTTTTATTTTCATGAACGAGCCCACGATTACAGGTCTTTTTTTGTTCCAACAAATACTAACTATTAGGAAATACAATGGCTTATTTGATTCAAAAACTAAAAGGATTGTTGAAACAACAATCAGCAGGGCGCTTAGAGCTCTGCTCTTGCAATTGTGTTGTTGCGATTACGGGTTGGATGTCTAATTGTCCGGCCGGTAATGATAGTATCTTGCACCTGAACCGGTGGGTCACTCTTTCTAAGTAATGGAGAAGAAGACCAAAACATGCCACTCAAAGACTCTACTGAGACAAAGATGGGCTCTCAAGAACCTACAAGAGGTAGGATGGGCAGTTGGTTAAATCTAGTATGTAGAGATTAGTAAGCAGATTAAATTAAAAGGTTCCCACAATTGATTATAGTATTATATATATACATATATATTCTATAATATATATTATTTCTATTTTATTTTAAATATTTTTTAAATATTTTTTAATCATTTCATTCGCGAGGAGCTGAATGAGAAGAAACTCCCATGCTCGGTTCTGTAGTAGAGATGGATCAAAAAAAGAACCATCAACTTTTAGGGTAATCCATTAAATTGTACATAATTTTATAACATCTAAATTACATTGGGCTTGATCTCGAATTAATTAGTATTTATCTTTGACCTTATAGTGCCTGATTGTATCTCTATGAGAAATGGTTTAGCATATTTCATCATTGTTGTATATTCTTCTTACATATTATTAGGTTGTACTTACGACGTATCTTTAAATTCTTGCTTGGTCCATTCTTTTTTATTTCAATATAGTGTTCTCTCAAGTTCTTGGTCATCTTTAAGAAATATGAAATGTCTACTTATTGTTTTACACCAGAATTATCCTTGAGATCTGAGTACACAAGAACAAAGCAAAACAAAATAAGAAAACATATAAAAATAACAAAAATAACAAAAGAAATATAAGAAAATGAATGTACACAACTAGAAAAAAAATAGTTACTAATTTTTTAGAAACTAGTCGGTTACAATACCAGGTAGTATTAAGATCACTTGATACAGAAATAGATAAAATAACAGGAAAATTAGAACAATGTTATACAGAAAATCC
>JANZLC010000002.1:10509927-10519932 GCA_026413385.1 Erythroxylum gracilipes | reverse complement strand
ACCAAAATCAGTAAGTGAGGAGAGGGACGAGCCATTGGATTTGAGGCGGCAAAGTTCAGATAAAAATGACTTGTCAACTTGTTGCCCAAAAAGGCACTTTTTTTTGAAAACTTGCAATTTCATATACTTCGCGTATATCTTGAAAACCATTCTTGAAAACACTACTTTCAGAAATATGCATCTTTTTTTCTAAAATATCACTCAAATCATGTAATAAACATATAGCAGATTTCACAAATCATTCATGAACAATGATGCAGCACTTATGATGCAATTTAAATCAGAAAACTTGTTTAATTTAAAGAAAAGAGTAGTGGCTCATTGATTTTATTATAAACATGTACCCACCTTGATTTCCTTGCTTAAAGACTTGACTTGCTTATTCTCTTGTTCCTCTTGTCTCTCTTGATCCCTTCATTCTTCACCAAATGAAGGGATCCTTGGCTCAAAGGGAAGCTCTTCTCTTCCTCTACTTTTTTCCTTGCTTGAACAACTTTAAAATCTCCCTTGAAGGCTAAGGAAATTAAAACCCTAGAAATCTTCTCATTCACATATTCTCCTTTATTTAAGCAAGAGAATACTTATTCTTTCAATTATGCCCTTAATGAGTCCAAAAAGTCCATGTTATCCTTCCTTATAGACTTATGTTCTTTTAAACTTAAGTGTCTTGCCAAAAATACCCTTGAACATTCTGACATAACACTTTCATCTAGAAAATTTCCTCCATTGTCATAAGTTTGTAATGCCACCGAAATCATTCAATTTGGTTCAGTGATTCAAAAGATACACTTCAAAAGATATACTTCAAACATCAAAATACTGAAGTATATTCAATAGAATAACTCCAGTTCATAATACTTAAGAGTACACTCACTGTACCCGCCCCTCCTGTTTCACTCAATTTTTCTCAATTAATTTCAGATGGCTATAATTTTTGGTGTAGATGTAGAGAAATGTCTTACGAGTTCAATGGTTCAAGAATCAAGTCATTTGGAGGTTGGATGACAAAGTTATTGTCGAAAGAATCAAACAAGGTTGTGCCTTCAATTATATTGAACCTATCTTGCGACAATTGGCATAACTTTCACTATGGATATCAGATTAGATTTTTTTTGTATGTTTTGAAATAGAACTTCAAGAGCTACAACTTTCGTGAAGACTTAGAAGAGAAAATCTTTCATATAAAGGGTGAAAAAATAGGAACAGATGATATGATGTCATTTTAAGACGAAAGTGATGTCATTAGATGATACAAGGTTGGGAAAATTGTTATAACCTTCCCTAAAAATGTCGGATTAAGGTGTTCTTTAAATGGTTTGAAAGAGGACTTCAACAGCTATTCAACTGTCATGTAGACCTCAAAGAAAATTCTTTCATCTGAAGGGTCAAAAATAGGAACAGATGATATGACATCATTTTAAGACGAAAGTGACATCATCAAATGATACAAGATTGGAAAAATTGCTATAACTTTTTCTACAGATATCGGATTAATGGTTGGAAAGAGAAGTTTAAGATCTACAACTTTCATGAAGGCTTCGAAGTGAGATTCGACATCTAAAAAGGTCAAAAATGGAACAGAAGAAGGGAGCAAAAGGTCAAACTAAGACGAAGCAAAAGTCAAACTAAGACGATGCTGACGTCATACTAAGATTATGATGACGTCATACTAAGACGATATTTCCTTCCTTCTTTCATTTGCATCGTCTTACTTCCCTTTCGTGTTACCTTCCATTCGTTTTACTTTTGCTCCAAAATATCTCCACTTATAAAGATCATAACTTTCAGTTCAGATGTCCAAAAATTCTATACTATATACCGTTGGAAAGATAAAAGAAAGATCTATAAGTTTTCAAAAGGAAACTTTGCTAAAATCTTTTTAGATAAATCCCAAATTTGCTCATAAAATCCGAAGATGAATTTTCCATTCATACACCAACGTACTGCACCCAATTTTTAACGTCATGACAAATTTTGAGACTCTTAGAGATAGAATTAAAGTTCGATGTCTTGATACGAAATGTAGCCATATATCTCTAGTTTAATTCAAATTAAGAATCATCTCGTTTGGACAACTAGAGAAAACGTTATAGTTAATATACTGAAGCATATTCAGTGAACATTTTCTAGATCATCCACCAATTTTTGTTTCAAAAATCTTTCCTTAACACAAATCATACCAAAATCATCTTTTTCTATAACATTTACTCTTCATTCTCAACTTCATTTCAAATCAATATCCTCCATAAGGAAAATTATAATTCATTTCTAATCATAAACAAGAATAACAAAACATACATATATGTACGTATCCTTCATCAACTTACTACACAAATTCAACTTCATTTTTGCTTTTCATTTCACTTATAAATTTCACCTTAGTTCTTTCTAATTCCAAAATCTCTTATCCACCGAAACACTATAGCAAAATCATGAATCTATCCTTTTTTTTTATCATTCCCTACTTTACTCTCGTCTATCATTTCTTGGTTTAAAAACTTTCGTTCATTTATTCTTAACTCATGATTAATCACCAAAATTTATCATTTAATAGTTCTAATCTTTCACGAAAAGTTTGGGGTCCAACAGATGTCAAGATTTCATCGGGATCTATTTGGTTCTATTGCTCTCCATATAATGACCAGATCCATTTGGTTCTATTGCTCTCCATATAATGAATCTCTATCCAAAACTATTTTATGACCATTTTATGAATCCTTCGAGTCAATCTTATGTGTGTGACTCATTAGGTTTCCGGTTATATTGGCCACTTGGTTTAACACTTAATCCAAGCAAGTCATGAGCGGTGTCTAGCAACACATTATAACCCCCAAGTGCTATTAGTTCTCGTCCAAGTGATATTAGTTCTCGTCCTGGGATTCATTACTTTATATGTCAATAAAGACATTCTTTATGGCACATGTACTCCAGCCAGAGATTTCCAAGTAATGACCCTGACAAGAGGTCGTGGGTATCATCTTCTGCTATCACAGAAGTGGTGAATCCTCTATTGGCTACTCAATTACCTTCGAATACCTTAAGCTGTACCCAATCACCACCCTATGAGCGATCTCTACAAGGAAATAAGGAATGGAGTTAAAACACAAAATCAGTATCTAAGATATCTTTGAGTATCTCAAGTCTAAGGATACATGCACAATTGTTATGATGAGATTATCACTGGCATTAGAATAGGAAATCCATGTGATGATCTCATGGTAGGTCATCCAATGTACTTTCTACCTCTAGTAAGCATCCATATCTCAACTCTAAACATCTTATGTTTATAGTTTTTGAGATCCATTGCTTGATCAAATCAAGGAGTTTGATATGTGCTAGCCTATCTGGATTAACAATGTCCAGTCTCATTAATCCTATGACTAGGGACGATTTAGATACTGACATAATTGCATATGATAAAAATCTTAGTAGTATGATCACATCATGATTTCCTTCATGCTATGTCATATATCATGGATGATATGTGTTTAATTGTTGATATATTTAATCATTTGCACTTAGTGATTAATGATACAAAAATGCTTAGGATACTCACTTTAATTCATATATGATTTTAGGTACAATTTGGAAGTAAAGAAATTAAAGTGAGTCAAAAGCATGACATATGGGCCATTTTCTGAAGATTAATTTTTACTTGTCTTTATGGAGCAACAAGAAGAGAATTAAAAGAAAAGCAAGAAAACATAAAAGAAGACAACCAAGCCAAATAAAATAAGATATCAGCTGGAATGAAACAAAACGGTAGCAATTCATAAAGAAAACGACAGCGCAGAAGCAAGACAACCCAAGACTAAAATGATAACCTTTATGCGTGACCTAGGAAATTAACAAGTTACAACGCATAGAAAAAGGAAGACGCAACGCATACATTTGCATTCCTGCGTTCAACGCAATGCATGCGGATGTGTTTTGCTTTGAACACAACACATGCATTTGATGCAACGCAGATGCGTTCAGGCTGTATAAGAGGGGCGTGAACAATTAAATGAACCTAGCATCTTTATTTGTCTAATAAAGCTACAGGGACGCAGAGGAGAATAGTGAGCGCACAGTGAGAGCTACGTTTAGCGCAGTTGCAAGAGTAGCGTGAGCTGCGTTTAGCACAGTGGATTGCGTTAAACGCAGATGAGGGCTGCGTGAAGGATAAACACAAGGGGTTTTCAGCTAAGGATTGAAATGGGGGCTGAGGCATTTTTTCGAGAAAGACTCATGAAGGGCTAGACATCCCGACGTTGGTTCGGAGGCGACATTGATGCTGACGACTTGGGTTAAGTATTTTTATTTTGTTGTTTCTTTCTCTCATTAGGAATTGATTGTGTTATCCTATGTTAATTGATTTGGGTTTTACGTATGAATAATCGAATTTTCGTTATTATTCGGTTATTTGTGTATGAACCCATTGGGTATTGTGAGATGATGATTTTAATGCGTTAATTGAATCGTTGATTGCAAACCCATTTCTAGAATTTCGATATAATCCGTAATTGTTATGTTGAAATTCATGTGTAGCAACTAATGGTTCATAATCATTAGGGATAACATGACCTAGGTTAAATGACGCATCATAAGTGGTTGTTGCCTTGATTAATCGATTTTCCTAATTCGTAATGCTATTGCCTAATTAATCTAGAGATCATATCCTAGGTTATTCGGTGATTAGGTTTAATTAACGATCGTATCTTGATTAAACAAAACCTATGGAAAAACTCGGGTTAATTATTAACTCACGATTAATAGTTACTAGGGGAGGTTTGAGAATAACAAATTAATGAAATATGCTTAATTAGGGCGTAGGCCGAGATTGAACCAAAGAACCAGGTCCCTACCGAATTCCCCACTTTTATCAATTTTTTCATATTTTCTTTAATTTATTTTTATTAGTTAGTTTCATTTTATTTTCTTCTTTAAAAAACAACCCCCTTAAACCTAAATACCAGTTAATTTCATTTTATAAACTTTACACGTATTCTCTGTGGGATAGACCTAGACTCACCACTGCTATAGTAGTAGTCTAGTTATTTTATTTTGACTAGCGTAACGACACGCGGTCACCACTTACATGAATTAACATAATAAATGGCTTCAGAATAGGAGGAAGGTTAATACCTTCAGGAATTTCTTGTGCAACTGAGAGTGCATAAGCAACCAAGTGGTCATTGTTGTTAGCGTATCTAACAAGCTTTTGCATAATTCTCTTTGGATGATCTCGAGCGATAAAATGATCCTGTTGAGGCAGAATAGGAGTAGTGGTACTAGAGACCTCATGAATGTCATCAACATCGCTAGACTGAGTAGTAGAGGAATTAGAAGGATCGAAATTAGGAGGAGGCAATGATCTCACCTCTAACTCCACCTTTTTATTGTTATCCTACTGACCACTTGTACTAGTAGAAGAACCAAATCTTTTTCAGAAGAAAGCAATGCATTTTCATTAAATGTCACATCTCTACTAAGAATGACTTTATGTGACTCAGGGTCAGTACACCATAAACAATATCCTTTTGATTCAAAAGCATAACCAAGAAATATGCACTTTTTAGCTCTAGGTGCTATTTTGCCATCATTAACATATGCATAAGTAGGACATCCAAAAACTCTTAAATTAGCGTAGTCAACAGGAATACTTGACCAAACATTCCTCTGGGATTCTGAAATCAATAGATGAATGTGGGGAACGAATGGCCAAATAACATGCTATAGAACCCGCTTCACACCAAAGATCACGTCGATGCCATAATCCAACATTAGAGAGCATACAACGAGCTCTCTCAAGTAGAGTCTTGTTCATTCATTCTATAACACCGTTTTGTTGGGGCTTACCAACCAGTGTCTTGTGTCTAGTAATTCCAACTTGAGGTGATTCATTGAAATATGTTTCATAGGACTTTAATCCATTGTCTGTTCTAAGCTTCTTCACCTTCTTCCCAATTTGGTTCTCAATAAGAGCTTTCCACTTTTTAAAAGTAGGAACAACTTCATTTTTATGCCTCAAGAAATAAACCTAAACCTTGAGGGAGAAGTCATCAATCAAGGTCAACATAGGACTTTTCCCTCTAATAGAGGGAATACTTTAGAAGGTCCCAAAGATTTGAATGAATGTAATCAAAGACGCCTTTGCTACGATGTGTAGCAATGGAGAAGCTGACTTTTTTCTACTTAACAAAGATACAATGCTCACAAAATTCCAATTTACTCATACTAAAAATACTTTTCTTGCTCAACAAATTCATACCTTTCTCACTCATATGGCCTAGGCACATATGCCATAGACGAGTGAGATCACTATCAGACAATAAAGATGTGGACACAGTGGTTGAACCTTTGATAGTCGAACCTTGCAAGACATAAAGGCTACCAAGCCTATTACCTTTCATAATGACTAGGACACCTTTAAATACCTTCAAAACTACTGCTTTAGTTGGATACTTACTCCCAAGTAAGTCAAGGGTGCCTAAGGAAATCAGGTTACGTTTTAAATCAGAAAAATGTCATACATTGGTTAATATCCTAATACAACCAACATGGATCTTGATCTGTACACTACCTATGCCAACAACCTTGCAATGAGTGTCATTGCCTATCAAGAAAACTCCACGGTCAACAGGTTCATAGGTGAAAAACCAGTCTCAGTGAGAAGACATGTGGTGGGTTAACCAGAATCTAAAATCCACTTGGTCGTACTCCTTTTTTTTAGAAGAGATAACTGATAATTATCACCATTAGACTCAATGTCAGCAACACCGGCTTTAACAGTGGTTTTTTGAGGTTGCTTTCCTTTTTCATCTCTTTCATTTTTATTTTTCAATTTGTAACACTAAAAAATTTCATGCCCAATTTTCTTACAATATCGATAGGTTTTAGAATTACATCCACTAGATTTTGACCTAGATTTCTTTTTACTTGTACTCCCTTTTTCAACTGCTCTACCCCTAATAGACAAACCCTCAGCTTTATCATCTGAATGAACCTCAAGGTCAAAATTTTCCTTAGACAACAAGTTAAACTTGACATCCTCAAAAGAAAATTTATCATTATTTCCATATAACATAATCTCCTTGAGGTGTTTATAGGTAGAGGGTAAAGAGACAACCAGTAAAACAACCTTGTCCTCTTCATCAACTATAACATCTAAATTTTCTAGGTTAATAATAATTAAATTGAACTCATCAATATGAAATTGAATAGGAGTACCTTCAACCATACGGAACATGTACAAACGCTCTTTGAGACAAAGTTTGTTTACTAGACTCTTGGTCATTTACAAGAACTAAAGCTTCAACTAAAGTTCGGCAGCAGTGGTTTCATGGACCACCTTTTAAAGCATCCTTTTGGAGAGACAAAGTTGGATTGTCAAAAGTGCCTTTTCATCTAACTCCTCCCATTACTCATTAGTCATTGAATCGAGTTTCTTTGATTTCCTATCTAAAGCCTTCTTTAATCCGTTCTGGGTAAGAACAACCTTCATTTGGACTTGATATCAAAATTTGTAATGGTAGACATCTTGAACTGTAGCTTTGATATCACTTGTTATGATATAAGGCAATAATGAAAGTTTGATTGAGATCAAGATGACGATAAGTAAAATAAAATTGGGCAAAAATAATTATAAATATAAGACACAAGGATTTACATGGTTCACCAAAGTTGGGCTACTTCCATGGCTGACGATGAACGAAAAATTCACTATTACGGAGTATTATCTCACAAAATAAAACTCTCTTGTAAAATAAAAGTGAATACAAATTTGAGCTAATATGGTGAAGATGTTGCATGCATGAAAATTGGAGGGGCTTAAGATGTATTTATAATGGTTAAATTCTCACCACCTTTTCCTTCCACCATAAGCCAATTTGTCTTCAAAGTCAGCAAGAAATGGTTGTGCTGTCCATCGAAAAAACATTGCATTGATTGGAGCATTAAATGTTTGGCTTGAGAAGTTTGACCTTAGATTCCTTAGCAAATAAGCCAACATTTATTGTTGATGAAGAAGAGTTTGAGTCATATACTCAACAATCATTTAATGTTGATGAAGAAGAGTTTGAGTTATATACTCAACATATTTGATTTTTTAATCATTGTTCATAACTACATTTTTATGACCACTTGTAATTACAACACTCCATCTATAAATTATATGCTTTCTACAATAAAAATCCAACTAAAAGGAGAAGAGCATTAATATATGGTTTAAGATGCAAATCTTATATTTCAAAATCCAAATAGATCAAACTTTTATGACCATTTGTAATTACAACACTCTAGCAAGCATGCAAGTAGTGGTCAGATTTTAATTCGAATATTATTCAATAGAGAAAATGGCAAAGTGAAACACAAGAGGAAGAGGAGAAGATTTTGGGTAACAATTTAGGTTTTTTATTTTTATTTTTATTTTAAATAAATTTATTAATATATAGATTTTTGGCCACATAGATGCTTCCTGGTCAATAAGTCCTAATGCACTAATTCAATACAGTTAACTAGAGAGTTAACAACGAGTTAGTTTTATAATAAACTAAAAGTTAAAATATTTTATTTTTGATACTTCTGAAATATATTATAAAATTAGACAAAGCTCAGAATTTTAAATATAATTTATTCTTATTTTAATTAGTTTTTAAATTCTAATTAAATTTCAATTAGATGCAATTATTTGTAATTGTGACACCTCCCATTCTAAGAATCTAAAAACCTCCATTCTCAAAACCCTTATCCTCATTGTTGATGGTGTCATTACCTTCAATAGCTGAAGACTACTTTCACAACAATGTTCATTGCCTTCTGCTCGTCCCTAGTAAGATCATCATACAATTTATGATTAATGGTGTTCCTCTATAACAAACAAGTTGAAAAGGAAAAATGAGAACAAGAGAATTGTGAGAAACTAAGAGGGGAATGGCTTTAAAGAGTAAGAAAAAATAAGAATAGATGAACTTGAGTGAGGGGAGAGCTAAACAATTGGACAAACTGGAGAGAAAATATGGATAAATGTGAAGAGAGGTAAAAAAAGCTACAAAGAAAGAGAGCAAGCATTACAAGGAACCATTTACTTTTGGTATAATAATTTTGATTTTAGCATTTAGAAATTAATTGTGATTGAATCATAGGAGCAATAAGAAAATAAACTTCTGTAGTTTCTCGATCTGTCAATTCTAAGCTGTTTACATCTCCAACCTCTAATAATATCCATAAAAAAGAGAAAAAGAACTTAAACTATTTTGGGAGAAAAACACGTGAGTATTAACTCCTTTATGTCTTTTTTCTATTTATAGAAAAGACACTAGATATCTTTCTTATTAAAATTAAACTTTCTAATTATAATGAAAAGTTTAATTTAATTTTAATAAAATCAAATATATCACATTTGATCTATAAAATTTCCTAAACTTTACAATTAAGTCTAACTAATATGTTGCAATAATTATAAATGACAATTTTAATTCATAATTAGAATTAGATAAATTAAAACTCCTTTTAATTTATTTTTAATTCTCTAATTAATCAATTTATAATTGTTGGGCCCCAATTTTTTATTTTTATCATTATTTTATTTTATTTTTTATTTATTCTTTCGATTTAATTGTTTTAAAATTGTTTCTTTAGTTGAGTCTTTACATTAGCTAGGTTGAATGGGAATTAGAAATTAGAAATTAGAATTAGAATTAAGTTAGGTGGTGTTATAAGGAAGTAGAGGCATATAAGACAAAAACAAGGGAAAAAAGGGAAAGTCCTTGTAAGTGAAGGGCAAAATTGGAAGGAATAGGCTTGGTGTATTAAATTAAAAGAAGAAGGAGAGGAGTTGTTGTAGAACATAAAGAAGAAGACAAAAACGTGAAATAGAGAAGAAAGAAGGGAAGATCGTGAAAGCTTGGAGGAAAGAAGAAAGAAGAAGAAAAAGAAGAAGATTTTAACTTGTTGGAGGTAAGTTTTCACTTTTCTTATGCTAGATTCAAAAAGGGGATTAAATGAAGGTTAGGGTTTGTGTTG
>JANZLC010000002.1:10464943-10493985 GCA_026413385.1 Erythroxylum gracilipes | reverse complement strand
CCCTTGAACTCAACTGATGTATTATGGCTTGAAATGCCATTAAAGCTTTGTAAAACGCTTCATTTTGTTATTAATGACAATTGCTTTTGGATTTGAAGATAAATGTGTAGGATATGTTTTACGCAATTGTTGATTGTGGTTGATTTATAAGAATGACATGTAGTAGTATAAGCTCAAGTTTAGGCTTTAGTACCCGATGTTGGGCTTCGGTAACGGGGTCCAACATTTGAATTGTATGTGTATTGATGAGCTAAAAATGAGTTGGAAGAATTGTTTTGAATGTTATTTGAGTTAATTGATGTGAGAATAAACATGAGGAATGTAGAAAAATGAGAAATTACTGTAGAGAGAGAAAGTGAATATGAAATTTTGGATTTTTGGTGTATGATTGGTAAACTTGAATCTGATTTGTTTCGAGATTGTTTTAGGTATAGAAGTGCATGATGGTAGAATGATAAGAGGAAAACTGGGGAAGACGAGTTTCTGTGATCATACGACGCGACCTCCATTTTTGTTCTCACCGTGACTCATTCCTTTTTGTATGTCATGATGCGTGAGACACCCTTGAGCTCATCGTGACAACCTTTGCAAAAAAATCCCGAGAAAAACAAATTTTTGGACTATAAGTCGCGACTTCACTTTTTGTTCTCGTCACGGCGAGATCCCTTCCTTGACAACTCGAATATATTTTAGTATTTTGATCATAACTTTCTCTGTAGTTATCCAAATTGGGTGATTTTTCATTTGGTGTAAACTAGAGACATAGGATACAACGTTTATGAAGAAATGGAGTTTTAATTCTATCTCTAAGAATTTCAAATTTTTGTTGGAATTTGAGGTAAGAATTCTACTGAAACTTATGTACCGTGTCAACTATTTTGAGTATATATCTTTGTATACTAAACCAAATCAAATGATTTTAGTCTCATTAGAAAGTTAAGAAATGGGAGAACAACTTTACAGAAGAAAGTTTTGTCTAATTTAGTTATTTACCTTATCAGTTTTAGTGTGGAATGTTGATCAATATGTGTATTAGAGGAAAAATCTGAAGTGGTCAATGAAGTTATGAAATTATTTGACATTGTTATGTTCGATCCAATTGTAAATATACATGTATTAATGAGGGCTTTGATATCTGAATGATTTGTTGATAAGGATCACAGTATTGTACCCCAGAATTGTCACTGAATATGCATTGTGCATACATTTTATACATTGATGTGCATAAAAGAACACTTGTGCATTTGTGCAAAAATGTGATATTTGTGAATGTGTTTTGTATATTTTAGAGGAGCACATCAGACGCCAGTCGGACATTATCGGACCATCTAGGCAATACTTATTGGAGCGTACTGTGAGTCAACCTAGATGATTTCTTAGGATTGATTTGATTTGTTTTGTTAGCTTCCGATATTATCAAACTGTTTGCAATTTGTCTATGAATTTCGGACTTTAATTGTCCGAGGAGATCAATATTCGGGAATCTCTTAGAAGTGCTTGGATTGTGGCTTTGAGTGCTATGAAATGCTAAATGTTATGTGAATTCTCAATGAAAGTTGAATGCCGGACTTAGGTCCGATGATTATGAGTTTTGTTTGAGCATCCTATGTGATTTCTATATATGCCATATTCAGTTTTGATGCATTTCATAAAATGCATGCTCAGATAAAGGAGTTGTGACTTGATTTGCCAGTATGAAGCGCTTCCACGTAGAGCTTTGCTCCGTGATATATGTGTGTGCACGTAGAGCTATGCTCTGTGATTCTATTCTGACTGAGCCCTATGGGCCAGTATTTATATAAGTATATGATAGGCATTTAGTCACAACAATAAGAACGAATGTGAGTCTCATATGCATATGTATTTGGTTAATTATGATTTGTTTCACAATGATTAAATGTTATACCCTATTGTGTGAGTTTTTGAACAATAAATGTATGTGAGATTGAATATTTGTGTACTATGTGATATTTGTTATGATCCGATGAATTCATCAATGATGGTTCACTCACTGAGTTTGTAAAACTCATCAAAAATTGCAATGTGACTTTTCAGGTACGAGATAGGAGACCTAGTTCCTTAGTCAGGACTTAAGGAACCTTTTGGATAGAGATATGGCTCAGAGGTCTGTCACCTGACACCAGAAGTGTTCTAGCATTATTTTTGTAGTGTTGCTAGAATTTGAATAAGCTTTTGTAAATAGTCGTTTGGTGGTAACAGTGTAAGCTTTATAAATGAATGGAATGAATGGTTTTTTTTAAATTAGTGACTTTCGAGTATATTAGATGATGCCATGTGTAGGTTGGATTGCCATGTGTAAGTCAGATATGTTTTTCTCCAACATACTATTATCATAAGGTATGTACTTAAATGTTCTTCGGGTATCTGAGTATTTGCCTTATGGTAGTGGGATGTTGCACTTATCAACCTAACATTTAATTCAAATTACCTACATCATACTATACTCTAATTTAATCTCAATTTCTCCATTCAATACTTCTAATTCCATCAATCTAAGCAATAAATCCTCCAATCATTGACATGCTAATTAAACTCTAACCAAAAGCAATTAATCAATCAAAACCTCAAAAATAAAATTAAAATCATGCTTATTCAATAAGAAAAGAATTTAGGGCCAACATTTCTCCCCCTCTTAAAAGAATTTCGTCCTCGAAATTCTTACCTGAGTCATTGAAGAGATGCGAATACTTCTCTTTCATAGCTTCCAATGGCTCCCACGTGGCCTCTTCCACCGAATGGTTTCTCCATAGGACTTTTACGAGCTGAACTGTCTTGTTTCTGAGGACCTTCTCCTTGGTTTCCAAAATCTCCATTGGAATCTCCTCATAACTCAGATCATCACTCAACTGAACCTCAGTAGTCTGAATGATATGAGAAGGATCCGATCTATACCTCCTCAGCATGGAGACTTGAAAAACATCATGTATCTGTGATAACTCAGGTGGCAGTGCTAGCTTGTAAGCTAACGGGCCAACCCTCTCAAGAATCTCATAAGGTCCCACAAATCTTGGACTTAACTTACCCTTCTTGCCAAATCTCATAATTCCTTTCCAAGGAGATGCCTTAAGGAAGACTTTTTCCCCGACTTCATACTCTATTTCCTTTCGGTGAGCATCTTCATAACTTTTGGTCCTGTCCTGAGCTGCTTTAAGCCTTTGCTTAACTAATTTGACATTGTCAACTGTCATCTGAATTAACTCTGGTCCCAAAAGTTTCCTTTCTCCTTCTTCATCCCAGCATACTGGAGTTCTATATCTCCTCTCATACAGTGCTTCATAAGGAGCCATCTGAATGCTTGAATGATACAAATTATTGTAAGCAAATTCGATCAATGGAAAATGTTCATCCCAAGCTTCTCTAAAATCTATCACACATGCCCTGAGCATTCCCTCAAGGGTCCGAATGGTCCTCTCAGATTATCCATCTGTCTGAGGATGAAAAGCAGTGCTAAAATTTACTCTGGTTCCTAAAGCTTCCTACAATCTTCCCCAAAATCTCGAAGTGAAACGAGGATCCCTGTCAGAAACTATAGAATCTGGAATCCCATGCAGTTTCACAATCTCATCAATGTACTTCTTGGTTAACAAATGCAGAGAATTGGTCTATTTGATTGCCAAGAAATGGGCTGACTTCGTCAATCTATCCACAATGACCCATATGGCATCGTGCTTCTTACTGGTCTTAGGTAACCCCATCAGAAAATCCATAGTCACACTTTTCCACTTCCACTCAGGAATGGACAATGGTCTTAACTTGCCTGAAGGTGCTTGGTGTTTAGCCTTGACTTACTGACACACTAGACACTTACTTGCATAATCTACCACATCTTTCTTCATGCCTTTCTACCAGAAATGCTCTTTTAGATCTCTGTATATCATGGTGCTACCTGGGTGCATAGCATAAGGTGCATTATACGCCTCATCCAGTATCTCATCCTTCACCTCCTTGGCATTTGGGATACAAAGCCTATTCCCTACAGTCATGAGTCCATCATCTCTCACTACCACTTCAGACTTCTTGCCCTTCTGAATCTCTTCTCGGAGCTTACTCAATTCTGCATCTTGAGCTTGTAACTCCCTAACCCTTTCTCTGAGTATCGGCCTCACTCTAAAGGTAGCAACAACACAATCAGGCTCCTCTTGCTTCAAATTGATTCTAAGCTTAGCCATCTCCTCCAATAGCGGCAGATAAACTGTCTAAACATGGGCTATAGAAGACTTCCTACTCAAGGCATCTGCTACGACATTTGCCTTGCCTGGATGGTACTCAATCAACAAATCATAATCCTTAAGCAATTCAATCCACTTTCTTTGTCTCAAATTCAACTCCTTCTGACTCAAAAGGTACTAGAGACTTTTATGATCAGTAAAGATCTTCGTCTGAACCCCATACAAATAATGTCTCCAGATCTTCAAGGAAAAAATCACAGCTGCAAATTCCAAATCATGGGTCGGATAATTCAACTCATAAGGCTTTAGCTGCCACAAGGCATATGCTATTAACAACTATGAAGTGGGAGTAGTTCTAGGCCAAAGGGTTGAGAAACAAAGTCATGTTATATTCTATGCTTCAAGAACATTGGATGCCACGCAGTGCAACTATTCTACAATTGAGAAAGAGCTTTTAGCAATTGCTTTTGCTTTAGATAAATTTAAATCTTGTTTGTTGGGCTCTAAAGTTATTGTGTACTCTAATCATGTAGCATTGAAATATCTTTTGGCAAAGAAAGAGTCTAAATCGAGGCTGATATGATGGATTCTGCTACCTCAAGAGTTTGATTTGACGATAAAAGATCGAAAAGACACTAAAAATTTGGTAATAAACCATTTAAGCAAGTTGGTAAGAGATGAAGACATTTTACCTATTTCTGAAACTCTTCCTGATGATTAATTGTTCCAAACGAAAGGTATGGTTCTATGGTACGTTGACTTTGTTAATTATTTAGTTATTGGAACTTTACCTTATTACATTAGTAATTCTAGACCGGAAAAGATAAGAAATTAGGCAAAATATTATGTGTGGGATGAACCGTACTTATGGAAGTTTTGCTCTGATCAAATTATAAGGCGTTGTGTTTCAGAAAATGAACAACATTTCTTCTTAGCTTTTCGTAACAAATATGCATGTGGTGGTCATTTTGGTTAGGAAAGTTTTGGATAGTGGATTGTATTGGGAGACTTTATTTAAAGATGTATATATGTTCTGTAAAAGTTGTGACGGATGTTAAAAGATAGGTATGTTATCTCATCGAAATGAAATGCCTCAAACCTCAATTCTTATAATTAAGATATGTGATGTATGGGGTATTGATTTTAACGGTCCCTTTCCTTCATATTGTGGATTTTCTTATATACTTTTGGTTGTTGATTACGCTTCCAAGTGGGTGGTAGCCAAAGCCACTAAAACTGATGATTCTGCAGCTATTGTAGGGTTTAGAAAGACTAACATTTTAATACATTTGGAATTCCGTATGCCATTATTAGTGATCAAAGAAGTCATTTTTTGCAATAGAGATATGGTAGCACTATTTAAAAAGTATGAAGTGCATCACCGAGTAGCTATCGCATACCATTCACAAACAAATAGACAAGCGGAAGTATCAAATAGAGAGGTGAAATTTATTTTAGAAAATACTGTGAATCCTAGTCGAAAGGATTGGAGTTTACGTCTGGATGATGCTCTTTGGGCATACCGTACAGCTACAACTTACAAGACAGCAATAGGAATGTCTCCTTGTCAATTAGTTTTTGGTAAAGCTTGCCATTTACTAGTGGAAATTGAACATAGAGCTTGTTGGGCGGTACAATGTTGCAATATGGATTTGGTGAAAGCTGGAGAGGAAAGAAAGTTGCAATTACAAAAGCTAAAGGAAATAAGGTTGAACGCTTACGAGAATTCAAAAATTTACAAAGAGAAAACCAAATTGTTCCACGATAATATAATCTTAAGAAAACAAACTAAGGTGGGACAGACAGTGTTATTGCAAAATTCTCGATTAAAGCTTATGCCAAGTAAGTTACATTCTAGATGGCTTGGTCAGTTTGTTGTTTCTAATATATTTTCTCATGGTGTAGCGGAAATAAAAAAGTTTAGAGACTGAAACATTTTTAAAGTTAATAGATATAGACTAAAACCATTTTATGAGGAGATGACAGTTCCCAGTCTGGTGAATATTGATTTAGAATTTCCATCATACAAACACGTTTAAGAAGAACCGGTTCCATCGAGCATAATGATGTTAAACAATTACGCTTTTTGGGAGGCAACTTAATATATGATAGTTTTATTTATTTTGTTTTCTTTATATATAGCTTGCATGAGATTGCTTTTGAAACATAAATTTATTGTCTTAAAAAAATCAAGAGGTCTTAAAATTTCAGACTACTAAATCTCATAAAGCGAAATATCACCTTATGCGATTTAGTGTTTTGGAGTGAAGACCTTAAAATTCTAGACTATTAGATATCATTTGGAGAGATCTCGCGTTATGTAATTTAGTGCTTTGGAATTCCAGACTACTAAATCTCATAAAGCGAGATCTCACCCTATGTGATTTAGTATCCAAAAAAAACCTTAATTTTTTAATCTCTTATTTAATTATCTAACTGAGTTATTTACTTAATTATTGTTTTTAATTATTTAAAAAAGGGCCCACCACTCTAATTTGTTGTTTCTTCTTTGCAAGGGAACTTAATTGGTAAATCAAGAAGACCTCCTTCCACGCCAAAACACTTAGAAGTAGCATTCACCAAGCCTCCACTCACCAACACACGCCCACTCTACCAGCAGCTAACGCTCAGCCAAGCCACACCCTATACACGCAGAAACACCACAGTGACGCAGAAATTGCGCATCAGGCAGTCCCATACGCCAGCCTTCAGTAGCTCCACTACGCACTCACCTCCCACGCAGACCAGTAACGCAGACGCAGTCCAACTTGTAACACCCACCACACAAAGCACATCCCTCACATATGCGATTTGATTGGTGCTTTGCATGAAAAGACAAGTCACAAAATTTGAACAGCTACGCAAACCATCAGCTCCAGCGCACCCAACTCACAGAATCCACGCCCAACGCTTCCCCATTCCACAGCTCCACTACAAATTTGGCAGCTTCCTCACACAACCCACGCACCAGTAGCCACCACACGCAAACCACCCAGCTTCCTCACATATCACTAGCACACACCCTTTTTGATGCTCACACCTGAGGGGAGTCCTTTATTCTTTATTTTCTTTGATTATCTTTATTGAATTATGAGTATCTTATGCATACGTTAGGGATAATGTATGATTTAGGTGCGGGGAAGCAATTATTTATATTATGATGAACATTGTGATTTCTGCTTGAACTCATGATATGTTGATTCACATATTAATTATTCCTCATGATAGCTTCATGGTTTTCTAATTGTTGTTGATGAATAATACTTAAGTTATGATGCATTTTCGGTTTAAGATCTAATGTATGAGAGAGACAAGCATGATTAGCATTGTCATTGAATTATTTCAAGTATCTCATTGATTTTGTTGAATGAAAGTGTGTAAGAATTGATGCGTTTTTTGACACCTACGTGAGCTTTGAGCCTAAGAGCATTCATCATATATATGCTCATACATGTTTTTTTTGTTGTGTGATATCAAACATAGCTTGTTTATGCTACAACTTGCTTTTGAATACATATTGAGACCATATTTTTTTATGATTTTGTGTACAAAAATGAAAAGGGTATTTAGGGTAACCTTTTTTGACCTAAACAAGTGTACCTTACTTTTAATCCTTGGAAAATCAATTTGAGCCTTAACCATTCTTTTCTTGCATAATAACCTTGTTACAAACTCCTTTTGTTGTTGATATCCTTAATGATTTTAAACTCCTAAATTGAAGAAATTGTATCGAGCTTATTTGCATATGATTTTAACTACTTCTATAAAAAGTTAATTGGATGATTCAAGTTGTATTGTTTTAATTTTTTATAGAATGAAGAAATATATAAAAAAACAAAAAAAAGATCTCCTCTTTGATATTTTTCTTTAAAAAATGAAAAGAAAGAAAAGAGAGAAAGAAAATTTTAAAAAAAAGAAGAAAAAAAAAGGAAAGAAAAAGTGATTGAAAGAGATGTTATTTGAATCAAGTCAATTTTGATTTAATTTGAAACTTATGTGGATAAGTTTGTATGATTCCCTTCAATTTATTTAGCCAAAAAGCTTTGTCTTGTCATACCTTACCTAAGCCACATTACAACCTTTATAAAGTTCCTTTGATTTATGAATTAAGTTCTTTTTGTTTAGAAGTGATGATATGATTCTTGAGCAAGCTTATGGAAATAACTTGCTATGTTTTGATCTGAGAGCTTAATGAACCCTAAACACTTTGAGTGTATACATAGAAATCCTTGAGAGTGTGTTAAGTCTTATTCATTTGATTTTGATGGAATTGATGAGATATAATGTTTTAACAATGTGTCCTACGAGTTCTTATTTTCTCGATTGTTATTTATCTTAACCCTTAAATGTATATTAGCTTTTAGATATTTCTAGATAGCATGAAAGGAAATGAGAGGTTGTTATGAAGATGATTAATGTATTGAATTGATGTATGCTTAAGGACAAGCAAAAGTTTGGTATAAAGGAATTTGATAAGATGTTATCTTGATATATTATTTGATATTGTATTGATGATAAATCACAAATTTTGGATGAAGTGCAGAGATTGTTGTAATGGATAAAACTAATAATTCAAAGATTTGGAGTTTAACTGAAAAACTTCTTTCTATCCTTATCATGTAGGAATTTGAATTTGAATTTGTTTTAGATAGACATCTTCGAAAGGTAGAATTAGATTAGGAAAACCCTAAAAAAGGGGCATTCCTCACAACAACAAAAGTTTCTCTCTTCTTAAGTTTTTCGCAATTCTGTATCTTTCTTCTATTTTTATTATTGGAGAAAAAGTCATGTATGACTAAACTCAATCATTCTAATTCAAGGAGATTTGATATTTAGTTGTAACTTTGTGAGGTTTTGTGTTCGTAACTTTTATTCACGTTTTAATTCAAGTATTTCTTGTTTTGAGTTCTTATATTCGATGGATGATTAATATTTGATTAATCTGACAATTTAATTTAATATTGATTATTCTATCACTATCTACGAATTCAATGATTTGTAATTGTCATAAAAAATTGGTACAAGTAGCAAATAGGTTATTTAGACTTTTTCACTAAACTTATTGCTATCATTTATTTGATATGAAATGTTATTACACCCAGTCAATGGATGGTAAGTTTTGGTTTGAATGTTAGGTTTGAATCAATTAATTTAGAAATTTTTTAGACTTATTATTGTTTCAGACTAACTATTTGAATTATGAAAATATTCTCTTTAAACCAATGATCAATGTTCAATTAGACGAGATATTTCCCTTGAATCGGAATTTGGTAATCTTGACTTTCTCACTTTTATATCCAGTTGATTTAATATGATTTCTTATTAATTTTAGTTAATCAGTTACTTAATCAACCCCCTTTTAATTTTATTACTTGAAATTAAGAAACTAGTGTTTATTTTTCTAAGAATTCGACCTAGTTCTATGACTATTACAAGAAATTTGGAGAATCAAAATTATTTTGGAGCTTCGACAACCTAACTACAAGACTAGATATTTATTACGTTATAATAATGGTGAGTCGATATTATTCAAATCTAGATTAGAAACATTATAATATAGTAAAGTGAATATTGAGGCATCTAAAAGATATCGTTAATTACCCATTAAAGTAATGACATACATATGTAGATTGGAAATGAGATTTAGATGAGAAAAAGTTTACCCCTCGATTTGTTTCTTACTTAATAGTGCTACAATATCATGTAAAAGGTAAGAAACAATCTTGTATTGCTTTATCCGTAATGGAAGTTGAATTAACAACATTTTCAGTTATAGTATACAAAACTATTTTGCTTTGGCATTTCTTATTGATAATTATTTCTATATGAATGTTAATTCATTATAATATTATGTATAATTAAATAATATATATTGACATGTTTATGTTAGTCTTAGGATGGCACACGAGAGGGAGGGTGAATTGTGTATTCACCTTTTTACCTATTTCTAAACTAATTAATGAATTACTTTCTCTAATGAATAATTATGAAAATTTCATACAAAATAATTAACAAAACAAAAACAAGAATGATCATGAATATGAGAAGTACACTCTAAATGAAAAAAGTTAATGCCCTAATAAGTGACTAATACCATATGTTTAATATCAACTATAGAAAGAGATTAATGTGAGTTAAACGATCTTAACTTACGTTGTGGGAAATCCTAAAGGTTATATGAGCCTCGTAATATACCCTTAGACCTTTTATTTAATTCATATGAATTATACTTAAAGTTTACTACTTTAAAGCATTATGAAAGGATCACGTATGATGCGTCCTATAGGACAATTCTAAAAAAGTAAATTTAATTTAATTTAAGAGAATTATAATTAAGAAAGATTATTTTGATTAGTAACTCATATCAAAGTATATTCAAATGTGTCCAATCGCTGTTAGTGAAACAATTGGATGCGATCATTTCAAGATGAAAAATAAATGAGACGATAGAAAATTCATGATACAAAATAGGAATATTACAAAATTCACAGTACAAGGTCTACTTAAGAATCGATTCATTAGTCAAGATTTCATATATTCCTAACATATATATATAACAATAAGTTCTTGTCATATATTGGTTGATGGGTTATCAGATAAATATGAGCACTCCAAAATTTTAATCAATTAATCACATTATGTGTGAGTAAAAGATGAAATACCAAGGCACCTATAATGGATAAAAAAATTTATAAAATTAATTGCATATAATAGTTAAATTAATTACAACTATCTTGACTATTGGTATTTTCTAATAAGAATAAAAGACTTAGTTTCGATCAAAACAAGTATATTAAAAAAGGACGATTATGCAAGTGATAAATAAGTGTTTATTAACCTTTAAAAAAATAAGTGGTTTTGTTCTTATAATAATATAATACAAAGATTCTTGTGTAAATCTAACATAAGGAAAAAAAAATTGTTAGGAATAATATGCCGAAATAATTATTTAACAGTATAAAAAGTTTAACCTAATAAGTCAGAGTTTACTTTAGTATCAAATTTATGGTACATGTATTATCTAATGATATTAATACTGAAGACATGGAAAGGAAGGTCATGTTATTAGATTAATGTTTGTAAAGACTAAAATTTAAAATCTTAAAAAGCCACATATAAAAGCGCCCGACCTTTTTGATTTTGTAGAAGATAAAATTAAAGTGGACATAATATTTTATTCACTGTCATTTATACAGTATGACTTCTCAGTTTTTCATATTATACTTTGTTTGATGACAAAGAACATTTTGAACAAACAAATCATTCGTCTCGGTATGTTAATGATACTACCAAAGCACTGCTGATTTACAAGTTTAGATTGTTATTATTGTGAGCGGCCGCCGCTTCAGGAATCTCTTAAAGACGCCCCCCATACGTGCATTGAATGCAGCTTCAACTAATGATATTGTCAAGCAACTTTTCGTTATATGATATCCTTAGTTTACGGGAAAAAGAAAATAAAATATCCTTATATCATGTGCTGCAATAATCCTTTTACTATTCAATGTAATTGTTCTCTCGATGTAGTATAAGATTATTGGGTTAATTATTTAAAAAAACTCAAAAAAAAATCAATTTTTTAATTATGGTTTAAACTTTAAAAATAAAAAATAAAAAACTCAATTTTTTAATTTTTTCAATTCTAACCAACAATTTAAAAAGTAGCAACAAAATATTCAGAATTTTAATTTTTTTAATTATAACCTAAAATTATCAATTTCGTTAAATTTACTGAAGTGACCTACTATATGTTTCAGAAGCTTTAACTATTCATACACGTTAGCAAAGATTAACATAACAAATAAAGATTAATGTAACAGCATAGTTTAATCCATAATCACATAAAAAGATATATATGTGGATATCTTCCTATACACCATCATATGTAGATATTTTATTATTGCTATCTAATTCGAAATCACTATTATTTAAATATATATCGTGTAAGGTACATATAAAAATTTATAATTTATGTATTTTAAATAATTTATTTTTTAAAATAAATAATTTAAAAATTAATAATAAATTTAATTCGAACAGTAAGAATTGGAATTCTTTAATACATTGTAACAAGCATCTCTTCAAAGACACTTTCCAAAAAACAATAAGTAAATAAAACATTTCTTAAAAGACTCCACTTATCAGTTGGATTTCATTCTCATTGATTTGTATATTTGTTTTTTCTTCTACTCCAGTTGCGCAGATTGAAATACAACCATAAATTCCTTCCCCGTCATAGATCCCTCCTCAAACCACTTTAACTACTTATTATATGTATATGAAATTTCCTGGCATAAGAGTTAGATATTGAGATCCTTAATTAGACTTCCAAGTGGCAGCGATGAATATTGTTTTGCAGGGCAAAGTCAATAGTCGCCGTCGGGTACTAGCAGCTGGTTGCAGGGATATTTTGCAGCATGTGCGTACTGCAGCTGCGATAATTTTCAATTACTTGTAATCACCACCCATCTGACACCACCAGGTGCTGATAGGCGGTGCTGCATAATTTATTATACTTTATCATTAATTTATAATTTATAAAATAGATTACACATTTCACTAAATTCTTATTTTTATTCATATAATTAATAAGCAAGATAATGAATTTTATTATAATTAATATTTTTAAATAAATATAAAATATATTAATTGAAACTTACTATTAATCAATAATTATGAATTAAGTTGAAATTGTATCAATTAACTATATTCACTTTCAAAACTAATCAATTTTTTTATATTTTATTTATTAAATTTAGTGTCCATATCGATTAATTTCTCATGTCTTCGATGTTACTACTAATTAACTTTTCTTATCATAAATATTTGTCAAATTCAATAATAGTGCTGAATAAATTTTATTATTTTATCGGTCTGATGGATTCAATATTAATGCTAATTAATTACTACTAATAATAAATTATTTGTAGTTCATATTTTGCATCTTATTAATAAATAGTAAAAATTGATAATATTAGCTATTAAATATTTAAAAATATGATTGTAAATAATAATAAGAAATTAATCATCTTATTTATTACTAGTATTATATAATGAATAAAAAATTTATGAAAAACTTAATTTATTATCATATTAAATTAGTTAATTACGTTATTAATTTAGTAATAATATGTAAATATGATAACTTACTAAAATAATAAACATTTTATAATAAATTAATAATAAAATTAATTATTTATTAAAATATATAATGTAAGTTATAATAAAATATGAATTGGTTACCTTATATATTGTAGTAGTACCTCATATACAAAATTTAATAGTTAAGCTAATTTATCATCATATAAATTAATAAATATATGATTAATTAGTTACAAATATGATAAATAAATATTATTTTAATAATTCTCAAATAGTCTTCACCTGTGGCTTTCGTGGCATCAAATCCTCTACTCTGATTTAATCCTATTTTTGCCTCCAAAATAACAACATTTTACATGTAAACATATACAAAATAATGTCGTTTTGGTGCAAAAACAAGATTGGAATAGAGCGACAGGCACAAAGAATCTAAACCCAGCTTTTGTGTATACTTCTAATAATAAATGTTATTTGGTGAAAATAAGAAAGCCAGAAAGGAAGTGAATATATTTTAAAAATAAGCGTGAAAACTTAGAATTAACAAATAAAAGCTATTAGATTTTTTGTTTTTTTTTTTGCGAAGTCTTACTATTTTTCTGAAAACTTTTTTGATAAAGAACCTTTTGTTCCCAAATGATTTGTCTGCTATGGCGGGACCTTTCAACTAGTAATTAATTCATTTTTCCAACCACCTGTTCATAAAATTTGCCAAAATTTCATGAGAAAGTAAGCAGTGAACGGTGCCCTTGCTTTCAGCACATCGCCTGTCCATGCTTCTGGACTGTTGTTCTACTTTGAAGTGCAAAAAGGGATGTTTGTAGACGTTTCGTGTGTAGGACGAATTGGAAAATTTAGTAATGCTTATACCTTTCTGAAACAAAGAGAGAAGGATAAAAAACTTCAAGTTTTTCAAGGGTAATAAATGGATGCCTCCGAGATGAAAAGCATGTTCATACCCTATGTATTAAGGTTAACAATTTACATATTTATTAAGCATCATATAAAAAAAATTAAAATACATAAAACAATTTTTTATATTAAATGAAGTCTCTTAAACATTATGAATAATATAAAAAGATATTGCATTTTTAAATTCAATTATATAAGTAAAATATTAATTGTTAAAAATAATTATAATTTAAGACGATTGAGTTTAAGAATTCCTCAAAATCAATAGATTACATATGTTGAATCCCAATATCTTTTACAATTATGTGGCTAATTTACAGAATGTTGTACATATTGGCCATGAAATTAGTCGTGAAAATTACAAAATTCCAATGGCGAAATAAGCAATTAATATAATTCTGGTAGGTGATTAGTTAGGTAGGTGAAGTAGAACAGTGCATCACATTTTTGGTGACAATGAAAACATATATAGCATTGAAATGTCTCATTCTTTACTGATTATTTCCCATAACATATTCTAACCAGAAGACAGATTGTCTTGTTGACACACCTTTTCCGTAAATATACCGAGTTTGGGAAGCTTCCTACGAAGCTAGAAGAGCAAGAAGAAATAGTAACACCAAATCCCTTTTCTTTTATCTTCCACCACAGTAAGAGTACTAGGCCCTAATATTAATATATGCTGCACACCAACACACAGGGAGCTCCGACTTCTTGAATGCAGCTTCTCGACACAAGTTAATTTCATGTAGCCCTCGAAACCTGTGACAAAATTCGTTATTCTAATAAGTTGTGAACAATAGGCCAAAACCTAATTTACATGAGTGTGTTTACATGTAATGAAAACAGAAAAGGGAAAGAGAGATTACTCAGTTGAATATTTGCTTAACTGTGCTTTGAAAATCTAAACTTTCTTATTAAACCAAAACTTTTGTGAAACTGCTAACTGTAAACAGTACTTAATCTCCTGGAATCTTGAACCCAGTAAAGTACCAAAAATGATATCAGCACAGGATTTCCCCAATTACATAAGAGAAGTTGAGGAGAAAATTTCGCTCATACCAGGTTTAAGCAAAAAGGACCAACACAAACTAAATTTGAACAAGCGAAATTGGCATGTTCAGGAAAATATTAACCGAGAAATGAAAACTAACTACCACTAAATACAAGACAGTAGAAGAAGAATACAGTCTGGATGAAGAAGAAGACTATAGAGATGTTGATCTCAAAGTAGTACTTTGAGTTGCGAATTGCTAGTCTCGAAGAAAGATTTTGGGTTGTGAAAAGATGGTTACCAGGTAATAGCTTTCACCGTGCTGCAAGCTTTGCATTAGAAACCCGAATTCATTAGTTGGAACTAGAACCCCGGAGGAATGAACCAATACAACATCCTGACCACACATGGCTTTCAAGTCAAGTGGCCCTCTTGGAACTTCTGTTGGCACCCCATTAATGAAAACTGTGATGAATCCTACACAACATGTACCATAGAGAAGATCATGTTAGACCCAGACCCAACAGATGGCATCTTTTTCTTGTATTAGCTTTGTCATGCACCTGCTGGAACAGCTTATATGATCGTTAATTTCTCTCTGATTACCTTGATGAGTGAGTGAGTGGGTGTGTGTGAGAGAGAGAGAGTGATCTGCAAAATGCCGGAAGCAACAAAAAGAAGATCTATGGAAAGGGAAGGACCACTTTCTTGCAGTTAGATCCTAATTAGATCTAAAATTTTGACTTCCTGAAACTTCAGAAGTTGTCATTCCTCAATATTTTCCATGAAGTAAAAGTAAATAAAATGTTGTGGTCCAGGAGGGTGTAGATTTGTTTTGGAATTTTCCTAGGTGGTGTTAGAGAATGAGAGGGGGGACCATTGTTTGCCCGTGAAAAGTACGACTTAAAACATAATAAAACACAACTACAGTCACATCATTAAAAAGTTGACCAGCCAGTTTATTCTCTAGTACTCTTGCTCCAGAAACTATTATTCTTAATAAACCTACTTAGGACACACAAATTGCTGAGATTTGTTATAGGGGAGAGAGAGAGAGGACTTAGGGTGGATATCAGGAGAATTCAGGGTCCAGCCTCTCAGGTGATAGTATATGTAGAATCAAAACCTCAAAACCATCTTCAGGTAAAACAAATTGGTGTAAGGAATATTACCGTGAGGAAAGGCATTGATTAATTAAAGAGATCAACTTAGCTATCTAGCCATGCACTCACCAGTTTCATAGTGCAAGTTAGAAGGGTCTGATGGGCACAAAACTGAAGACATGCCAGAGCTCTGCCCCAGTTCTTGAAAACCCATTTGGTTAGAGATGGAAATCAGGCCCTCTACACCATCATCACCGACAATTCCACAGGAAGAAGAACAACTAGAGGAAGATGGAGCGAGAATGTAAGAAGATGGAGGTGCACAAAAAGCATGAGAACTAGCAAACCCAACAGGATTACTATTGCTTCCACTTTCATACTGAATTGCACCAGAGCTAGCTGATGCTATTTGTTGATTTCTTTGCTCTCCTGCGAGACTAGCCTGTAACTGCCTTTGACGGCGGCGTGATCTAGACCGCCGGTTTTGGAACCAGTAGAAGACATTTGCATCACCAACAGACCCAAATTTCTCAAGGAGTTTCCTTATTCTCACAGTCTCCTCTTTTGGTGGATTTACCATACCACTGTTGAAGATGGACTCGAGTATCAAGATTTGCTCAGGCTTTGGAGTCCACCTCGACCTCACCGGTTCACTTCTATCAGTGCCAGGGTTGCTTGGACTATTGGGGTCTTGGCCTTGATTATCTTCCATTACTGTGAAGGAAAACAAAAGAAATGCTGTTGCTGGGTTTTAAAATAATATAAGGAAGATAAACAAAAGCATGAATATACACAAGCCAGAATGCATTGAAGAGGTGAGCCACATGCATATAAAGTGGTGGAGGAATGTTATTTGTGCAATTACTTAAGAAACCCTAGTAGTGGGCGGAGTACTTTCATTGAAATTACCTTTTCACCTATCTATCATTAATTTTAACTTAGAAGTCAACCGCCTTACACCTGGCCTGTTAGTTTAGGGGAACATTATTAGTCAGCTAGAACCTTAAGGTCACTAGATATAGGTTACATTCCAAATCCATCATTAGGAGCTTCTATTAAGAGCAAAAAAAAAAAAGAAGCTGAAAATGGGTATGGGCAGAAGTCCGGATTCGAGTCCTAGTACTGCCCTCTTGCATGATTAGTGAAGGAAAAAAATAAGTGATAAAACCATGTCAGTAACTTGGAAGCCGACAACCTGTATATGATTGGGGCATAGCCTATGTATTTGTAGGCTTATAGGTGATTATTACTAGCAGTGTTTCCGGTCTAGATAATTGAAAAAACTAATGGACAATAATATTTGCCTTTTGACATAAGAAAAATGGGAAACTAACACCGTAATTTAATGATTTATGAGTAACTTATCCTGGCAAGCTATTACTATAAGTGATTCTTATGCTTGGTAAAAAGATAAGTTTGCATCACTGAAACATTACAGTCCTCTCTAAAGGTATGGAAGTTAATACGACTCTATCACCAACTTGAAACTTGGTAATATGAACTAGCTACGACTCTTATCACTAACTTGAAACTTGGTAATATGAACTAGCTAGTTTAATATAGAGAATTCTCATTGATTGAGTGTCTAATTTTGACTTCTTTAAGGAAAGAAAGAAAGGATTATTCTCAAAGTTTACCTGTCTACCAAAACTCTGTGTATGAATAAAATAACGCACCACACGCACGCCAAAGCTCCCCCACTTTTGGATTAAATACTAATGAAAATTAACAACAAAAGAAGAAGGTTGCATGGGGAAAAAACACAAAGGGGGGTGGTCAAAAAAGGTAATGTGAAAGATGGAGAAAACAAAGTTGGCTAGGGTTTTCGGCTTGAGGGGGGAAGTGCATGTGAAGGCTGCATGGAAAGATGAGTCAAGTAAATATAAAGAATAAAGAATGATGTAAATGAGAGAAAGAATCCAAATATAAGGTCAAGAAACCGTGCAATTATTTATTAACAGTGACGTACAAGGAAACATGGCTTCGAGTGGCACTGCCCCCACCTTTTTCTTCTCTCTCACTCTCAATTCTTATATTTAAACCGGAGGAGCTAAAGGCCGGCTTAAACTCCCAACACTTTTTACGTGTATCTACATTTGTATGTGTGTAATGTTATGCAGTACGTATTAATAGGCTAATAGCTAATCTGCAATATATTATATGCCTTATCAAAACTTGTCTTCTCTTTTTACTTTCTCATATATATATATATACATTTGTTAGTTTCATGTGTGTACGAAACAAGAACAACTCTGCAGTCTCAGACGCGGTTTTCTGTCCCTGTTTTAATATTTTCCTTCTGCTTTCAATTTCAAAGATTCTAGTTGGTCATGGGATTCACGATTCATTGTGGTTAATCATCAAAAATAAATTGGTCTTTGTTCTTTTCTTTTGGGGGGATAAGATGGAAATATTTACCAGTCTTTCGAGGTCGACTGTTGTCTACAGATGTTTAAGTGCTTTTAAACTATATAATTAAACAAATTCAACTATTCTCTTTATGTTGTGTGATATAATGGTGTTTTCTTGAACTATTTTTCCCCAAAAAAATAAATTTGAGCTACAGTCATATGGTCATGGTTATCTAGCTATTTGTCTAGCTATAAATCATAACAATATTTAAAACTCTAGTATATTTCCTTCAGCTATAAGGTTCAAATGTTATGATAGGTAAACATTTATGTATCCTTTTAATGTACCATAAGAACCTCACAACAAATTCTAGTTAATTAACAATAAATGTTTTTAGATTCTTAAAGTTTGGTCTATTATTTTTATCTTAATTTAAAATTTAGTGATTATTAATTTTTCATTATTGATATAAGCTTTCTCCTTACATGTGGTAATTATATACAGGACAAACTATACGGGTGACATCCTCCTAAAATGTTATTGGTCACTCTACAATGGACTAGTTATAAGCTTCATGAGTATGAGGTATTTACTTTGTAAATCTTTATCTCATCTTGGCTTACATATGCACTATAACTAACGTACATATGCTCCATTGCATCTGTTTATTTATGGACTAATGTGAAACAAGTTGGTAAGCAACAACTTTAAATTAATTTTTATTACAGTCTTTTAATGTGCCATATATTTTATATCCATAATATATATCTTGTCTTAGACTCGAAAGGCTAGGAAATAAAAATATTGTGTATTTATCATCTTGTGGCTTCTTTCTAATTTTTTCTCTTATAAAAGCTTGATTCTTGAGTAATATAGTCCAAATCATACAGAAAGATAAGTATGCTCTACACTTGCCGCTTTATGACAATTCTGTGTATCAAAAAGTCTTAGACCGTAGATTCTATTTGAGGTCATTATTAACTAAGAAAGATTGGACAGTGTAAATTCCTAAAAACAAGCCTTTAGAGTTGATACTCGTCGAGGAAAAAAGGCTTGTGTCTTAGTTAGCTTACTTGAAATTTATACTACAGTCAATTTTTGTTTATCCTTGATCTATTATGAATGATCTGTTCTATAACCCACTTGACTGATATATAGGTTAAAAATTCGCGATGCAGCTTTGGTAAAACTTATAGGTGAAATATTAATTCCACGAATCTAAGAATCACATCAAGAAGAATCTTTTTTGATTCAGTGGTGTAAACAAGGCCACCAAGTACCTTGGTGATATTAGAAATAAACAGATAAAGAAAAATGGTATTGTTTGAAGTTCACAAGTAAGCCCTGTTGTTTTAATTTTTTGATACTAAAACAAGCAATAATTCCTCACTTAATGTACCAAATCACAACATTAAATAATTAAACCATGTTTTAAATACCAAACCATGTTTTAAATAACTAAATCACAACATATATAACGCTGTAGCAAAACTCAGTCGCGCTTTTACCGACATCTCGCTCTGTCTTCCACTATCATGCAGATTGGAAATTCCAAGGCCAAATGATATTTTAAAACCAACTAGAAGATGGATTCTAAGGTGTGCATGCTGGTTAAGCAAGAACAGTCATTATACGATGTGTCTTGTATTTCAACCACCCTTTCCCCGCAGAAGCACTGTCATTATAAGCTTTGTTCGATGCTTTTGCAGGTCAACACATGTGGAGTGTTACACGCGTATATTCTGTCTGCTGCCAAAGCATATGTAAAGAAATTAAGCATAGGAACCGCACGGAGTAGCTTCATTAGTTTTGATGAAAAACACAGACCTCAAAGATCGAGCAAGTGAAAGTGAAATTGCTTAACACATGTGCCCTAAAAGCAGTACCAGATGTTGGTCACTGTCTCTCAAAAGATACGTCTTCAACAATCTGCCACAACCAGAAAAGCAAAAAACAAGGAAACCCCAGAAAAAATGTACAAAGAGAAGAAGGTAAATAAACTATGAGAGTATGATTATGCAACATGGGTGAGTGGGAGTTTGGTAGGTTACCACTTCTGTCAACTTTACAAGGTTTTCTAGGCCTTTGGACTTTAGCTACAAATGGAAAACTGCCTACTCAATTAAGTAATTAACAGTGATGAGAATCTTCACTGTGGTAGTACTGGTAGTGTCAGGCTTTTTGTTTTTATTTTCTTAAAAAATTTTGGTATTACTGTAGATTTTAGTACTGCTACTGTGACTGTCACTCCACCCAGCATATGTGCTGTGTTTGTAGCTTAGATTGATTTGACGCAGCGAAAGCTTATGGCTTGTCCATATTGCACAACCTCGTCCAGCCGACCTCATCCTGCATCTTTCCTCACCGTCCCAATTTTGTTATATTTATTGGGTTCGTGAGTACCGATGTTACGCCGCTGTTTCCATGTGAAAACTAACACTCACCGGTGGATCAACAGTCTATACAGCTAAAATGTGTGTGGATCCAACTACTTGAACCCATCAAAGTCTTCTTAATGGTCGGTGTGCCTCAGCCCCCGGGGTCGACCTGTATTTTCTTTTTCCTATTAAAATATAGCTCCTTTCCATTTTGCAGGTAAATATTTATTTTACAACCAATTTAGGTGATACCGCTTTAATATATTTAATTTACTAATTACAAAAATTGAACATAAGAACTTTAATTCGATCTCAAATTGATCGACTATGAATCAAGCTTCAAAAAAATGTGTCAAAATATATTAAAATTTTGTCGTTTTGCTAAGAAACACCTTATAAATTTGGTTTTTAATTATTCATATAACCAATCTCTCAAATCTGATTTAATTTTATCTAAATTATTATTGTGATAACTGATAAGAGATATTATAACATCGCACATTGGCATTCAGATATTAGAATTTATAACCCTTTATTCCTGGAAGCCAACGGTAGGCACCGGGAGGGAAGCTAGCCAGAGAAAAATTAAATACAAATGCGTTTGCCGGGAGTCGAACCCGGGTCTATTGCTTGGAAGGCAATTATCCTAACCGTTGGACTACAAACGCACCTTGTTATGGAGGGTCTTAAAATTTAGACATTTGACTGCATCCGTACGCCCTTCCTTCCCTTTGGTTTACTATAAAGTCGACCTGTACTTATGTTTTTAATTTCCTGGAAGCAGCTTAAGAATTAGCAACTTACAATGCTGCATTTTAAACTCGCATGGAAGAACTGACGCAGGCAGGCTTCTTCGTAATTCATACATGGCTTGGCCTACGTTATTTATAGCTGAAACAATTGCTATTCCTTCTTGCCGGTGTTTTACCTTTGATCTCTGGCCTCTGCTGCAATTTTCTCTTATGTTGCACTTGCACCAATCGTTTCTTTACTCTTCAGCTGACCACAACAAGCACAAATATTTGAAGCTACAGGCACAGGGTGCTTATTTGAGTTTCTTATCACTAATTTTTGATAAAACATGATTTAAGTATCAAAATAAGTCCTTTTTATTTCACATTTAAGTTATGTTAATCTTCTGTGCTTGAAAATTAAGCAATTAAACAGACGATTTTAAATTTTGGATCATATTCAATATCTTTTGTTTCAAGCAGCTTTACTTCTTGAAATTTTAAAACTTTAATATTAAAAAATCAAATTAATTGAATTTTTAGTTTATATATAATGGTTAGATTTACTCAATGTATTGTTTCTATGAAATTAATGTATTAAATTTATATAGTAAATTACTGATATCAAAATGGCATTTCATGATAATCAACCAGTTTAAAATATAATGCGCTATCTCACAGAAATAAGGCCAGCAAGAAAAGTTTCTGGACAATGAGGATTGTGAACAGCTGAAACTAGATTGAAGAATTAAAAATATAAGCTCCAATTTATAAAGCATTTGTTAGCTCTTTAATTGATACACATAAAATCATTCGTTGGAGCTTACTCTTATTCTTCCACTGAACATGGTAGAGAAACGATGCATAATGCATCGTTGAATGAACTGAAACCTACAAGGCGGCAGACCATTAAATACTATCACCAATCACCATCCTCTGCTATTTACAAAGCCAACTCTTACAGGGATAAAAACATCAAATACTACTAATAATAGCAAGCTAGTTCCTGTCCAAGAACTTGCTTGTTCAGACATCTGGAGTGATAACATTATGCTAACGCAGAGTGCCAGTGCCACATTCACATGGAAAAGATCACAAGATCAAAATCTATGAAATTGGACCTTCAGCTGCGCTCCTGGAACGAATGAGATCGAGAAAGAGCAGCAGGGTTTGCTTCAAGGATACAAGTAGAATCTGAATCATGGCGTTTCTCTTCTGCTTTGGTGCCAAATGTTTTGAAGATAGTAGCTTGTGGCATCGCATCCTTGTCAGGTTTGAGACAAGGGGTAGCCCACGATGAACTCTTTGAAGCTTCCTGTGGGTGCTCGATTCTCAATGCTTTTGGAACCAATGTGCACTTTTGCGCTTTTCCTTCTTCCACAGAACCTGCATCTCTAGAATGCTTACCTAATGTTGGCGAGACATTTCCTGAGCAGCAACTAGTGTTGTTAGAGGCTGATGGAGAAAGACAACCACTGGAAGCACTAGCCGACCTATTTTCTGTTCCTGAAGCCCAAATAGGCATGCAACCCCAATATGATGCAGGTACAAATTGTAATGGAATGTTTGGTGGACAAAACCCAGGAACTGTTAGTATTGGCGTTGGGCACCATTTAACCGGATTGGAGCTGTAGCAATTTGGCATACAAGCCTGTCCAGAGGAGTCCTGGCTTGGTGTTGTGGAAGTCATGCTGTTCCATCCTGGATTCCAAGGGAAAACTACTGGAGGAACAGAGTAACAGAGCATAGGATGTGATGCACTGAGCTCATTAGAGACATTCAGACGCTCTTTTGGAATGGCATTTTCAGGCAATTTGAATCCATGAATAGTGGATGCTGTCATGGAGGACCCACACGAGGACAGTTCCTCCCCATTATCTTGAAGAGTGACTGAACTCATCTCAACGTATCTTTTTTGCTCTCCAAGGTTAAGCACAGTCTCCATGGATTCGCAAAGAGGTGCTTCTGGACCAAACTTAAGAAGCATTCCATTTCCTGCAGTAGGTTTTAAGGCGGTTCCAGAGTCAAGGGGTGATGCAAGTTGATGGTTGGCTGAATCAGTGGTTTCAATCCCGGTCATGGGCATCCCATCAGAAGAAACTAATATCTGATGGTATTGAGAGGCTAAATGCTTATTTTTCCTCCGACCTGCACCAATAGGGACATTCCTCATCGTTCCACCAGCTGTCCAATATCTCTGGCAATTCTTGCAGAAATGCCTTGGTTGGTTGACATTGTAATTGTTGAAGTAACAAAATTTTGTGTCCAAACTGTTGCATCGTGGACAAGGTAGAATCTTGTCCGGCTTCTTGAATACCTTGTCTTGATCTGAGCTGCTAGTGTCCACCTGCCCTTCCTTTGGCTTAGAAGTTACCTGTGCCTCATTTAATCGTATTGGATTTTGGTTTTCTTCCTTCTCTTGACCTGAAGCAGAAGACTTATCCAGATCTACGGTGTTATCTTCATTTACACCCTCAGTTTCTACTTTTGTTATTATGCAGTTGCTTTCCTGCAATCAAAATCCAAGATGATAAAATTCCATCAAATACTGAAAACTTGAAAGCATAACAAAAGAAGAGAGATGCTACAGAACCACTGATTCTCTAACCAACAATACCATGAACAATAGAGACTGTGCAAATACACAAACAAAAATTCTTTCAAACTATAAGATTATGTAACTCACAATCTATGGGATTATTTCAAAACTTTTCATACTGTCATTCCCATAATTAATCACCAATTCACCAGTCTGTGGTAACAAATAACCTTTTATTAGCAGAATGGCTCTCTTTGATCAATTGAAAGACTTGAACTACTGATTATTGGTTACAAAGTCATGACGTTTATCGTCTTAACACAAGATTGGAAACAGGCCAATTAAACAGTGTCCAATTTGGATAAATTACCGAATATTCAGGAGTTACTAAATAGATTTTTTAGTGAAAACAAGTACAATTTTAGAAAACTAAAAGTAGATACATCTTTCTACTGATAATCCCAGATAAAAGGAAGAAATTTAAGAGAGGCCATTTGAATATCATGTTATGCATATTGATAAGATTTGCAAGAACAAATTACTACATGGAACGGACAAGGAAAAAGGAATCAACAAGAGCTAACAACTGGTCCTGGTTGCTCCCAAAAGATTCAAGTACAGTACTCTTTCTAAGAAATCCATAAAAGCAGTAACTTTTCACGTTTAACAGAACATACACACCTCTCTGATTACGACAGTAAAATTATTTTTAACAAGATGCGTCCAATTACCTTTGCTCTTTAGTACGAAAACTTAAAAAGCAAATTAATCTTCAGGTTTTTATGTCAGATTTTGTGAACCAAAAACTGAATAACATGAAACATAACGTCATCTCAGTAATTTCAAGATTCAGACAGGCGGAAAAGCACTATATTTAGGAAGAAATCCAGTAACACTTGAAGTTAGTATTCACCTAAAGAAACGTCCGAGTAAAAGTCTGTCTTTGTCAAAACTTGTTTTGAACCAAACCAACAGAAAGACAAGAACCGAAAGACGTCAAGAACAACCTGAAAGGACTCTGATACCAGCTTAACATTGAACTTAAAGACCCAGCTTCAAAGTTCAAATCTTTATTTAATAAAACTGCAAACAAATGAAATCTAACTCCTCAGAACACATAAAACTAAAATGGGTTATCTGAGAAAAGGAATAAAGTCAATAAGCAGAAAGAGATGCATCGAATAGGCAAGAATACACTGATACAAACACAAATATGAATGAGCACCTTGGATTCAGAGTTAGCCGGAACCTGAGCATCGGGTACCGGAATCTTTCTGCCAAAGAGCTTGAAAGCTGGATCCTTGGACTGAGGCATATCTGCACCGTTCATTTCTATGTCAAGGTAATTGGCCGCAAAATTTGAAGAAGGTAGACACCAAAACGCATACAAAAATAACAAAAAGAATGTTAAAAGAGTGAAAGAGAAAGAGAAAGAAAAGAGGCTTTATAAAGTTACCATCTTTCTCTTCTCTTTTCTCTCTCAAAACCCTCCGGGAGGAAAGTCTCCCACAAACAAAGAAAGCAGCAGGTGATAAAGCATAAAGAACGTCAGGGATGAGAGTTTTTTTATTATTTTCCAAAACCTTTTGTCCTTCCTTTTCCCAATAACTAAATCAAAATTTGTATTTGTTTAAAATAATTGGTTGGCAAAGCAAAACTGTCAAAGTGGTCTTTGGAAATTCTTTAATATTATACAATTAGAAACTCTTTTTTGGGAGTCATAACTCATATCATGTGGATGTGGAGAGTGGAGACAAACATGAGCATTATACATTAGTTCTCATTAGATTTGGGCTTCCAAAACTAAAACCACAAAGGAAATCATAATATTTATTCACATAGTTAATGATTTTGATTTGGATAACACACATTTCCACCAAAAATGATTAAACAATTGCAGAAGCGTAACTCATCAATGGAGGCAGAAATTCAACACTTGTTTCGTGCAAAAGGGGGAAAAGAAAGGAAGAAGTTTAATTTGGATATGCAAAAGTTGACAAAAATAGAAAAAGATTTGGTGCCAGCTGGCATCCGAATCAGCAAAATCACTGATATGGTGACCAAGAGTGTAGTGGCTAAGGATGGAGCTGACGCAAGAAAGACGACCAAAAAGCAAAAGTTAGTACTAAAAAGACGCTAATGGGACCCTCTGGGATCCACTTTCTTTTGAGAAAAAGATGATAACATTAAAAAATAGAATAGAGAGAGAGAGGGTAGAGTGAGAGCTTTTCACGCCGCCTTCAATGTCTTTGCAGTTTGCTCCTAAGTCCTCACAAGCCTTAGGGTCCCACATATCTCTAACAACAAGAAAAAGTTCTAAGTCAACTAAAATATTGGCTTTTCTTTTTCTTTTATCTCTCTCTTTTCCGCTTTTCTCTTTTATTGCGGAATTTGTTGTCGTTCTGCCTCTTCCTCTTATGATTTTATTCATAAATGGGTTCAAAAGTCTATCTGGAATTTACATGCAAGTGACGATCGTTTTTCGTAACGAATGAACCATGAAGGCCCAGCGCAAATTTTGTAAATCTGTATTTCAAGGATTGCCACATTCTTGATTTGAAGTTGACAAGACTTCGTCCTCTTTGGTTTGAAACGTTAAGAATAACTAATTGAAATTCAGGAACCTAATTTGTTTTTAATACGATGACAAATGAAATAATCAATGTAACATGCAAAATAACTAAAAGGTTGGGTGTGCTAATAATATCGGACTGTATACTGCTAGAGTACTTACTTAGAATTTTGTCCTCCCCTAATGTCAAAAAAAAAAAAAGAATTTTGTCCTCCCCCTAACTTCATGATCTGCCGTTGTTCTTTATTGCCTACTTGAAAATATAATGAGTATGACAACACTAATTGTGCTATTTCTCCTAATTTCATAAGAATTTATAAGATTGGAGATTGAGTATAAGCTTAAACCAAGAGTCCATATCTATTGCTTATTATATATAAATGGTGATGATTTTATATTGCTAAGATTTAATCTTTAGTTACTTTGATAATTAGACATTTAATTATATTTAAGAGTGATATAATTTAAGTACCCTATAAAAAATATAATACGAACAATGCTCAGTTGAATACAAGTCGTAGTTTTATATTACCAGTTCACATGCTGCGGTTCCACAATACTAAAATTTTATTTACTAGGGTCACAATGTAAGGATTTTTAATCCTACATGTGGGTTTATATGTGTATAATTGTATATAAAGGCTATCATATAAAGTTAAGCTCAATTAATTAAAGTGGTCTAATATATTTTTGGTATTTGGGCTTCATGCATCTTTTTTAAGCGTGGGCTCTATATGTGTAGAGACCGGGTTTATAATTTCTAGTTTTATGATGGGCCAAACTAGAAATTATACCTTAATATAAAAGGTTATGGTCCCCAAATTAAACGTAACCTAAATTCTTGTCTGAAATCCCATCGTCAGATAGAAATCAGAGATTTACGGAGAACTCTGGTAAAAAGGGCTACGTTCTAATTTGGAAGACAAAACCGCAAAATTTCAGTACAGATTTTAACAATGGATTCAGGTACGCTTTCGCCTTTGTTTGATTCTTGATGATTTGATATGAATATATCTTGGGTTTTAAAGGGATTAAAATCCCTACAGTGTGGAGATTAGATCCTCCACTATAGTAGAGCAATTTCAAGTCCATTTAGGCCCGACTAGATCATGGAGTTAAAACTTGACGATGGCTGTGCGGCGGTAGATATTGGATCCTTCATTTATACACTACAGAATAGGTTTAATTCCGTCATCCGCGTCGAATGTATAATAAATAAGAAAATAGTTTTAATAAACAATATTAGTGCGATTGAGTTCTGTATATTTAAATATAAAATTAAGGATTAAGCAATGTTATTACCTGCTACCATGAGAGCTTGTCAGTTCAACAGGTCCCCACATGTGTCCACGTGAAACTGCCAGTATTGGTTTTTCCAGGAACCTTGTCGAAGTTAGAATAAATATCGAAACTTCCAGATAGTTGCGTAGTAGCCAAGTATGTACGTGATGGACTTTACTGACCACCAAAGCTTCCCTTGCTGGCATTAGAATAAAGGCGTTGCCGTAAATGCACGCAACGATGAAGTTGCACACAGTTGTCTACGTGTTGAAATTTGGGCTCTTCCACAGGCTTGGTTGGGCTTGGCTGCTTGATCCGGCTCAATCTGTTTATCCGACCTGATTTTAGTTTTAGTTTTGTTTCTCTGGCTTAGATCAGCCTGGTCAGCTTGCTTAATTTTAGTTCATGACTTCAATTTTTATTTTAAAAATGACATTATTTTTAATATTTTTTATTAAAAAAATATGATATAACAGATTGACCTGGCCCACTTATAACCTAACAACCTTAACTTGTAGTCTCTTAGCTCGAGCTGCCCTGCCCATTGATAGTTTTAGTAGAAGAGCTAAGAATAAGCAAAGTGGAGGGTGTTGACGGTAAGTCTAGATCCTCTGTCTAATATTATAGTGTCTTATTTTGTCCCATAAATTTCAGTCATTCATTTATGTAGATCCCGTATTCATTTATGCGAGACCTACGTGAGATTCACATAAATAAATAGTTGAAATTTATGGGACAAAATAAGACATCATAATATTAAACAGAGGACCCATCCGTTAGACGATTGGAAATTGATCTTTTAACACTTAAGAAAAATTAGGTCTTGCCTCTTCTTTCTCTCTTAAGGGTGCAAGTTTTCGGTCTTGCCGTCGTTGTGCAAGGTAAGGTTTT
>JANZLC010000002.1:10442385-10464843 GCA_026413385.1 Erythroxylum gracilipes | reverse complement strand
TGGTTTTGATGAACCAAATGGGTTGAGAATTGAGAGTTTTATAAGATAAATTTGGTGTTTGAATTGATATGAAGTGATTTGGCACTAGAAGAGTTGAATTTGGGAAGATTATGAGCGAATATGATGTTAGATTGGTTGTAGGAAGAATTGGAGAGGCTTTGGAGGGGTTTGGGGAACCCCTATGTCCATTAGATAGACTTTAGGTCAGTTAAACGGACCTTATTGGGTCAAAAATGAACCCCACCATCGCCCATGTATGTTAAACAGACCTTTTCAGGTAAAAAAGCACCCCCAAGCCAGACAATGTTCGTTAAACAGATATGGATGTCTATTAAACGGACATATCTGTTAAACGGACATACATGGTACAACTTCAATAAATTGCGATTTTTAAGGCATAATCTAACTTTATGTTCTTCATGAAAGTTGTAGATCTCGAGGTCTTCTTTTTAATCGTCTAACAATGACTTCAATCCAACATCTTTGGTGAAAGTAATGGCAATTCTGCCAAGACAGGTACAATTTGAATGAGGACTTAAACATGTTGGATTCTTTTGGTTATAACTTCCTCATCAGACCTCCAAATGAGGTAATTATTAAAGCAATAGATTCATAAGACATGTTTATATCTCTCCATAAAAATTGGAATCTTTTGGAGTTGATTTGAAAAAATTTGCGTTAGATAAAGGGGTCGGTTGAGAGAGCATGATTGGGGTATAAACACACTTTAGCTTTTTAAGTATATCCTGAGCTGTAGAGCTCCGATTGAGATGGTTCTTACTTCAAAACAAACTAGAAACTTAGAGCTACAATTTCTTTGAAAAAGTCAAATTGAAATTTTGGTTTGAAGTTTCCCAAAGTCTGTTCTGAGTTAGGAGAAATAAGTTTGATTATGGTGATTAATTTGTATAGGCACACCATTGAATAAGTTGTAAGGAAATTTTTGGGATGTGATGAGAAAGAAGATGAACCGATGATGGTTAAAGAGATTACAAGGAACCATGCTCAAGTATTATGGTATTCACAGAATACGCTCAGGTTTCATGATTTAGCCAGAGTTGGGTTCCGGAAACAAGTGAGATCCAACATGAATGATATCAGAGCAAGAGTTGGGTTCCGGAAACAAGCGAGATCCAATATGAGTGATATTAGAGCAAGAGTTAGGTTCCGTAAACAAGTGGGATCCAACATGAGTGGTATCAGAGAGCCAGAACTACTATCTTACATGGTCATTTTTCGAATTATGTCTTAAGGTACATGCATTGTGAACATGTCTTAGCATGCAGTAGCTATTGATCCCTAGTCTGAGTCACATGTGTATGAGTCACACGTAAGAGCATTTGTTAAGAGTTTGAGCTGATCGAATTAGTGAGCAAAATGGTATTCTTTCATTGGATAAATGGAAAAGAGAAATAGTATATGGGTAAATATGACAGATAATGATTCAATGTATTTGTAGCGAGGGATGCATTGTATGGCATTATGGTGATATATCCCCGAATGTGATATAGATGTAAATGTATGATCATGGATTGTTTGAGGAAGATAAGGATATAAGTAGAAATGATGGGATTAAAATGTACAAGTAGAATGTAGTGAAAACATAAATTGTTATGATCTTAAGAAGATGAAATTAGAACTAAAGTGGTTGTTTGATTAACGTGACAAGAGTTATGATCGACCATAAGAATGTTTTAGTGGAATTGAGGTTAGAATTTCATAATGATTATACTTCTATGATTTTCAATTTGATTTTGAATATACTTATATAAGATTTAATAAAGGATAATTGAAGGATGAGATAAATGATAAAGACATATATAGAAGTTCAAAAAGTTGAGTTGAATTGTATATGGACCAAGTTGTTAAGAATTGGACCATTGACTTGTGAGTTAACACTACTATCAACGATGTCACAGATCCAGAATGTGTTATATGTGAGTATACTAAGAAATATCAATATGATCTGGTATTGGTGTTATCGACACAGGATGTGAAAAATTGTGAGTAATCTGAGATATATATATTGAGGAATTAGTTAAGATAGTGAATAACTAAATAAGTGTTGAAATTTTTTTGGAACATATTATGATTTCTTCAAGATTTCTGGTGAATTTTAGAGAATTTTCAAAAATTTGGGATATTTTGGACTAGGAAAAATAGACAAATGGTATTGTGACATATGGCAGTCTTCGATGTTGACAAATGACTTTCACGCATGAGGATAGTGGAGAGGTGTTATTCACACACGTGGTCACATGTTTAGGAAGGAAAATTATGCAGCTGGAGTTTACTCTTCATTTGGTTTTATTCTTCACCTAAAGCATGCAACACTAGACTTTTCCTTGTTTTTTTCATCCATCACTGAAACTACTTGTTATGCATGTTTGTGTTTTTGGCTTTTGACTCTCAACTGCTGGAGCACTAGTTAAGGATGATTATAAGCTTGTGTTGATGTTTGTTTGCTTGAGAGGATTAGAAAATCTGGAATTGTTGAGCTGGAATTTTACTGAATCAAGTAAGCTTTTCATGAATAACATTTGATGGTATTTTAATGTTTTGTACATAGGTTCATGCATGAGTGTTATGGGAAGAAATAAATTCAGTAGTGAGAATAAAGAAGTACATAAAGATAAAAAATATGTAGAAAAATAGAAATATACGTGAATCAGAATTGGATTTTTGATATTAGATATGAACCTTGGATTTTTTATTTGTTTTGTGTTATTGAGCTAAAATGAAGTTAGATTGGAGTGTCATTTGTGTTAATTGAAGAAGCTTGAAATGAAAATTAAAAAACATCTAGAAAATTACAGTAGAGAGAGGAAGTGTATATGAAGTTTCGGATTTTTGATGTTTAAATCGTTAAATTTGAATCTGACTTGTTTAGAGATTGTATTGGATATAGAAATGCAAAATAGATAATTTAGAAGTGAGGAAATCTGGAAAAAAAAATGAAAGGAGAAGAAGAAGAGATATTCAGTAAAGAAGAAGAGAGAAACCACGACCGTGTTTCATGATTTCTCTAAAGAAGCAGCAAAGTCGTTATCGTGCTTTTACATGATCGCGACTTTGCAGGTGCAGACTTTCAACGTTCTTCCGAAGAGAGTTTGCTTCTGAACATCCCTTGATATTTTTGTTATAACTTCTTCAACCGATGTCCAAATGACTTAATTCTTGAACCAATAGACTCATAACACAAAACCACGTGATTTAAATATGTGAATGTGATGCATTCTAAATGATTTTTAATATGTGAATGTGATGCATTCCGTTACATGAATGCATGAAATATAAAGGCAGTTGTAACCGGAGTAGCCAGTCTGAAAGAGCTTTAAGCTCAATATTTTGCATGTAGAGCTTTGCTCTATAATTTCTATTTCTGACTGAGCCCAATAGGCCAGTAATTGTATCTGTATGTGAAAGGCGCTTGGTTACAACAAAGTAATAAATAAAAGTGAGTCTCATGTGCATTGCATTATAAGTGATATGTGTATTTTTAAATGATTAAAATGATCGATTTGACTACTTTGAATGTGATGCTATATGTTAAATGAAGTGATGTAAATTATGTGAGAATATGATGTGGTGTCTTATGTGATTGAGTGAGCCATCGAGGATAGTCACTCATTGAGTTTGCAAAAACTCACCCAAAATTTGCAACATTTTTCAGTTGTAGAGGAATTATTCAGTTAGGCTAAGTGGAGTATAGCCACTGAGATCAAATATGGATTAAGGGTCGGGATTAGTTTGCACCTTCATATGTCTTCAACAATTTTGTTTTTGAATTATGTTCCGCAAGAATTGTACAAAGTATATGTGAATGATTTGGTAATAAAATAACATTATAATTGCAAATGTTTTGTTTCTGAAATGGGCCCAAGTGGCTGTTGAAGTCTAATGTTTGTAAAATAATTATAACACTTGTGAATGGGAATGTTTTTAAATAAAGTGGGCCTGATTTGATTAATGATTTCCGCATACGTGTACATTGATTTAAAGAAATAAAAATTTTGTAATGAATTTTAACTGAATGATTGTTCTAACATGCCATCCTTACAGGGTACATACTTGGATATTACCTTTGATGTCGGGTACGTGTCTTGCGAGAGTAGGGTGCTACAAACTTAGTATCAAATATGTAACGTCCCAATATCCCATAATAGGGGCTAGGACCCCGGAATAGAGTATATTGAGAAATTAGAAGTGCATTTCATGCATCATATGGCATAACATGTGAATATTTATTTTTGGCTCATTAAAATAATTGTACATGCATTCATTGACATTTTCTGGGTATGATTGACTTATAAATGCGATTAAAAATATGAACCGTGTTGTGTTAAAAATTTATTTGGTGATAATAATTATTATTTCAAAAATTTTGGTGAATTTTAGGAAATGTCCGAAAATTTAGTCTATTTGGACTAGGAAAAAGGTATAAATAATGGACAAATAGAATTGTCACATATGGCAACCTTATATGTATGACAAATGGCTTACATGCAATGGTGACATGTGGAGAGGACTTATACATGCACGTGGTTATGTTTATGGTAAAACAAAAATCACTGTAGCTTTTTTGTTCTTCACCGTAAACACCAATACCAAAACTCTTTCTTTGTTCATCCACCATCGAAACCTGTTCTTCTCTTACTGCCGGGAATTTTTATGAAATCAAGTAATTTTTGTTTTCAAATTTACTGAGTACTGTAAAATGATTTTTGATGATGGTTTTATGGTTGGAAATGAATGCGTGCAATAGTTGGATAAGCAGCAATTTGGTGCTAGTGATGAATAATGGCCAGAAAATGTATTTAGGGTAGTGAGAATCTGAAAGAGATTTAAACAAATGTAGAAAACTAGAATGATGGTTCTGTGCTTTTTTAGTGAAATTAAATCTTGATATAGTGCAGTAGACATGAAAATGTAGTAGTAAGAGAAAACAGAACAGAAAATGCAGTAGTGAGAGAAAGCAGAACATGATGAAATACGTATATGATTTCTGTTTTGATGTTTGTGTTTAATCTTGAATTTTGAGATGTCTTGATAGTGAGCTGAATGAAAATGGGAGTAGAATATGTGGGAGAGTATAAGTTAGAAAGAAATGGTGTTTAAAAATAATGGATTACGTAGTAGAAGAGAGGAAGAAGAAGAGAAGAAGTGTTGCAAAGTTTGTAAACTAATGGAGTGCGTGATTGTGCACCCAAAGGTTTTCTGAACTTAATAGCTTTGATACTTATGATCATAACTTTGTCATCCGACCTCCAAATGACTTGAAAATTGAACCAATACATTTCTAAGACATTGTTTTTCCTCTCCAAAAAAATTTAAAGCCATCTGAATTGATTTGAAAAAGATTGATTGGATGAAAGCGAGGAAGTCTACTAGAATATTACGAACTAGTATATTTTTATTGAACATGCTTCGGTATTTTGATTATATCTTAACTTGTAGATTTCCAAATGAGTTGATTGTTGATTCAGATTCAACTAGAGACATATAATATAACTTTCTTAAAGAATTATACTTTTAATTCTGTCTCTAAGCATTTCAAACTATGGCATGAAATTGAGTCTTGGCTTAGGTTGTAGCACTACCCGTGATAGAAATCATATCCTGTTGTTATCGAATAACCTGTATTGATGTGGGCCGAATCAGACAAATTTTTCTCACAAAAGTTGTATATTATTCTCTTAGTTTTCAATTGGTATAAAGTTTATAATTTTTTGATATTATAATTGAGAGATATGAGTTGTACAACTTGAGTGTATGATCATGCACTAGCCAAAATTTTAAATGTACTTAGTATACAATATTCTGGGCATAACTTATAGAATAATGAACCAAATTGTATGATCTAGGCATCATTAGAAACTTAAGGCATAGAGAAACAATTGTCTAGAAGAAAGTGTTACAGAAATACACCATTTTCCTTGTCCTATTGATCATATAAAGTAGACTAGAAAATTTGTGTTGATATGAAATCCCATCGTCAGAAAGAAATCAGAGATTTACGGAGAACTCTGGTAAAAGGGCTACGTTCTAATTTGGAAGACAAAACCGCAAAACTTCAGTACAGATTTTAACAATGGATTCAGGTACGCTTCCGCATTTATTTGGTTCTTGATGATTTGATATGAATAGATCTTAGATTTTAAAGAGATTAAAATCCCTACACACAAAGCTTCATTGATTCACTTTTTGGTACTCCTCACATATTAAATATCCAGTTGTTGTTTATCTCTTTGAATGTGGATAGAAAGTTTAAACAGTTGTTGAATAAAATTACTGAATTTTTGTATCTTTCGTCTTTTGACATTCCCACCCCCTCCTATTGAATGTGGTATCTCTATTAATTTATAACAATACGATTTCATATTAAACTCGTGTGTTGTATTACAAGAATAGCCAAGAGATTCCTGATACAGTGTGGTCGATTAAGAGTCTTTAGAAAGGCTTCCTATAAATTTGACTGATTCCCTTTGGGAGAGTATCCACCCACTTGTAATTGAATTCTAAAATTTCTTTTATCTAGTATAATTTTTGAATTAAATCTAACTCTTTAATCAATTTCATATTGATCTACTTTCATTCTTAAACAAGCTATGATGCAACAAAATTTGCAATATCTTTTAACTAATACAATTTAGGTTGGAGATTTTTTTTTTGGACAAATTACATTGCAATACTAATTTTATAACGAAAGGCATGTATTTTTTGTTGAGTTGTTTCAGTGAAAAAAGCAATCTTACTCTTAACATGGTAAGAGCTGTTAGAAAATTTTCCGTGTACAAAGCGTAACCCTATAACCAAAACTTCCTCAGAAAAACAAGATAAAAATTAAGAAACTAAACTAAAGCCTTTCGTGTCTCAAACAAGTTTCATTGCTTTAGACCTTATTGGTTTATGCCTGCAGTTAGTCGATTAGTTGTAGTTTAGTGATAAAATAATTTAAAAACATTTTGTATCCTATACATATTTAGATGTATATGATAAATCTATGAGATAATTGTACATTACAAATGAAATTATGATAAGATTATAATTATGATATTCATATTATATTTATGTATTATTTATAAATTGTTCCTAGTCATTGTTCTATTAAGATTGACATTAATAGAACGTTAAAAAATAGCACAAGTTTTGTTTTTCCTTATAGAGGAAGTAGTTGATCTTAAAGACTAAAGTATAGAGATACTTAGATAAATATGTGGGTGCTTGTTAGAGAATACGTTTACTAAACTTATCCCATATGAGAAATCCATTTGGAATATTACTTTTATGTTTATAGAAATTCTCATTGTAATGATTATATAAGTGATCCTTTGATTTGAGATCTCTAAAGTTATCTTGTATAGAGAATGTTATGTTTTGATCCTACTTATAACCTATTCTAATAAGAAGTAGTTTAGTCAGTAGTCATTAGATGTAGCATGAACTATATGGAAGTAGTTTAGTGATGAAGATAGTATTCATTAACCTAAAATAATTAGGAAGAATGTTATGTTGTTTCGATTATTATTAATTCGGAAAATCCTTGACTAAGATGGAATAAAGTTTTGTAAATAATTTACAAATATCATTAATTGAATAAATAGTTAATGGTAGAGAACTAATATGATTGAATCAAAATAGAGAAAATATTAATTTCAAGCTTTATATGTAATCGGAACATTGTATGATGAAAGAATTGAATTATAAGGAAAACAAATCATGCACGGAAAGGTTAGTCAAAACTACTTTGACATTCTTAAAATATTTGAGTAGTAATGATATGTTGCTAAACGTCAATATTGAGTCCTTTTATTTTTTCTTTGATTCTCCTATTAAACAATTTATAATCATAAATCAAGATCTTTTAATTTTCTAATTCTAATTATGAATTAAAATTATAATTTATAATCATTGCCAACATATTTGAGAACCTAATAGATTTACACAAAGAACGTGTTGAAGAGTGTAAAGATTTTTTAATCAAGTTGGATTTGATTGTAAAGTTTGAGAAACTTTATAATTAAATATGAGATATTTAATAAATATGGATCAATATGAGACATTGGATCTTATTTGCATAATTGGTATTTAACTAGAATTATTGTAATTATAATTAAAGTTTAATTGAAATTAGAATTTAATTTTAATTAAATTACTAAAATGTAAAAAATATATTATAAATAGGCTTAAGCTCTAATGAAGCTAACAATTCTTGCTTAACCCATTCTGTAAGAGTTACAGAGTTTTCTTAACTTGTTCTATGGATATTGTTAGATTTCGAACGCTTGCGTGGCTATAGTGGTTGAGATAGACCGGTTTCAGAAACAATTCAAGAGAAACGACAAGAAAATGATCAAGCTTTAGAATAAGATACAAATTAAGATTCATGCTTTATTATGATTTATGTGTTAATCATTTTATAGAATTAAAGTGATCTTAGTTTTTGAGAAATCAAAATACAAAAAAGTTTCGTAATTATCCGTTGCGAGCGAGATCAAATCTCATCCTAATATTTCAACAGTGGTATCAGAGCCGACTTTAAATCTATAATATAATTAAATTAATTGATTTTTATTCATCTTAAATTTTGAAATTGAACTTACAAAATCTAAGCCCTAAAATTACAATATGATTGTAATTTGAGAAACCTAAAAATCCTAGTTCTGTAATATGAAAATTTCATATTTAAAACTAATAAAACCCACTCGATACCTAAGCTCCTAAATCTAGAAATTAAAAGGTTTAACCACCCCTAAAACACTAAACAAGGAAAAAGAAAGAAAGAACAATTGCAGAAAGAAGACAGATTACGGGTGACTAGGTTTTTTGGATGCTATACGGGTAGCTTGTTTTTTGACGCTTGTCTTAACCATAGTCGATTTGACAAACAAGTGCCTTCAACATTTGAAATAGGCCAAGGGTCCAACATATTCAGGGAGGTTCATTTAATGTCACCAACTTCCTTAAAATTATGAATCCAACTCCATAAGTGTGGGAATGTGTCGGGCTTCACTAGTTTGACAACAATTATCTCTTGCATGATATTAAACCAATATGCTATCCACCCCAATGCTAAATATGTCAACCTAATTTTGTTGTTGATAAAGTTTTTTAAAATACTTGCACTGACCGTAAACCCTTATCATAAAGTTTGTTAGGTCAACAGAAAAAAGAACTTAGAGAGAGGTAAAATCACAGAAGATACATAGATAGAGAGAGAGAAACAAATTCATTCCATTTCAACATATCCTTATAGGCGTTAGAGAACGGCTTTAATACACGTGATCATGATCCCATATACTTTGATACAGGTTTACAACCCTGATTCTTATTTAAATGTTGAGTACAATACTACTTAATTTTTAGAAAGGCTATCGTTGTTTCCCACGTGAACTTCATCGTCTTCATTAATATCTACAACAATTCCCTTCCCCTTAACGTCCTTGTCAATTACATTGCCTTTAGTGAAATGCCTTTGGAGGTCAAAGAGGTATTCCCACGTTACACTAGTATTCTCGCTGTTTGACCATCGAATTAGTAATTATGTGACGGCTCGATTATTCCTTTGTGCTATACGTTGGTCCAGCATTGCTATTAGTACACGTTCAACCAACGTGAGGAATTTTGGTAATGATAAGGAAGTTTGCCTTGCTCCGTGTGTACCTTCTTCAACTATGATACATGAAACACTTGGTGTATCGCTGCCTCTGATGGAAGTTCCAGCTTATATGCCACCTCCACGATATGTTGGATCACCTTGTATTGTTCGTAATAGGGTGGAGACAATTTCTGATTACTCCTTTGTTAGGGAATCTTGTTTGTAAGGTTGTAATTTTAACAATGCCATTTCCCCAACCTGAATTCACGTTCAAACCGGCTGGAGTTTGTTATTGCTTCATCTGGTTTTAAGCTCTCTGTAGGTGGAATTTTGTGACATTGGTCATTGCCTCTTTATTCTATAAAACCTGATCAACTTCTAACACTTTGGAGTCCCTTGCTATATAAGGAGTACATATCGGTGGCGGATATCTAGATAAAGCTTTAAATGGTGTGGAATTGATGGAAGCTCAATAAGTCATGTTATACCACCACTCCGCCTGAGGTATCCACTCACTCCATTTCTGGGGTGTCTCACTACAAATACACCGTAAATATGTTTCAAGGATCTTATTCACTGCTTTCGTCTTTCCATTCGTTTGTGGGTAGTATGTTGTAGAACAGTTCAGTTTAACTCCTTGCAACCTAAGGAGTTCTTGCCATAACTTACTTAAGAAAACATGGTCCCTGTCATGAATGATTTATTCCGGCATACCATGTAACTTAAAACACATTATTGAGAAATGTTTAAGCTATATCGCAAGCATAGTAGGGATGTTTAACAGGAACAAAATGAGAATACTTGGTAAATCGGTCCACAACTACTAAAATAACTAGTTTTCCTTTTGAAATAGGGAGTCCTTCAACAAAATCAACACTCACCTCTCTCCAGTTACCTTCTAGTATTTTAATAAGTTGCAATAGTTCAGGATAAGTAGAGCTGTCTTTTTTATTGCTCTGGCAGTTCATGCATTTTTTAATGTGGGTTCACACTTTCCGAGCCATTCCTTTCCAGAAAAATATTCTCTGTAGCTTCTTCAATGTAGCCACTACACCTTTATGTCCTCCCATGATATCATCGTGACTAATTTCGATGATTTGTTGTCGGAGATTTTTGTTAGCACCTACTACTAAGTGTCCCTTCCACCTTAATAACCCATTCTTCCATACATATGCACTGGAATAAAAATTATCTAACTATATTTTATTTTGTAATAAAAATTATTTTTGCATATAAATATTATTTAAAGTATAACAATATATATTAATTATTATATAATTTTAAACCATATGAAACATAAATAAAAATATATATAACCAAATCTTTTATATGGATTATAACATAAGTAAAATTGATATCAAAAATAAATATTAAAACATATAAAAAGTCAAATAATATTATATAAATCCCAAAATAAGTATTCAAGTTGAGTAAATAGTTAAATACACAATAAATTATGCATTTTATTGTAATAGAGAAGATGAGTTTACAAGATAAGCGTGAAGATGAGCTTGCAGGTATTGTAAGAATTATGTGTGAAACATAAGGACAAAATGAACTAAAAATAGAATCATTAATTGATATGAAAAATTTACCCGAAAAAGTCTTTTGAGAGACTTTTATGAGAAACTTCAAATTTGAGCTTCTTAAAAAACTGTATTTTGATTGCCAAAAAAGCTATATCTATTAAAGATGTGATTTTTTTTATTTCACAACCAAACACTCATTTTTCTTAAAAAAGGTTTTTGTAGTAGAAAAAAGTATTATCAACTTCTCAAAAACTCATCCAAACTGACACTTAATATTGTTAGATTCTAGCTTCCGGATTATATCTTTAATGGATCGATCCCCTTGCTAGCTTTGTTTAATATCTTCTAACGGCTCATCACCATGTATTGAAATATTAATAAACAAAGGGAGGCCAAGCAATTAGTCATCCTAAAATTCTCAAAAATAACTTATATTAAGTTGGATCCATTTCTTCTAATTAAAAATCTTCTAACTTTCATATGTTGAATTTGAAATTTTTAGCTTCTTGTTATCCTAATTAGATACGAATCCACGTCACTATTTGCTTAGTGAAGGAGTTAATTTTGTTAAAGCAAACTTTTGAAAATGAGCTACGTATGTACATGGAAGTTAGGACGGTAAAAAGAGAAAAAGAACATTATCTTGAACTTTAGGATACGGAAAAAGTGGCTCTTTTCCACCTCTTTATTATAAGGCGTTAAAGTAAACCAACCAATATCTTTATTGAATTTTTGAGTTTGTAAAAAGGGATGCTTTGACTTTATTAAGCAATCCAATAAGATGAAGCAAAGATAATGTTTTAGTTGTCCATATTAAGCAAGCCAAGTACAAACTGTTCTTATCCCTTTCAACTGTGAATTTAAATTCTAAACTTTTAAAGAAATATTAATTATTAAATTGTTGTCTATCACAAGAATTATATATATATATGACCTCTCTTTTAATACTTATGTGTTTGCATAGATCGTAATGGGCAAGGCCTTTACCGCCTCATTTAAGCTCGAGCTCGACTCGAACATTTTAGCTTGCGCTCTAAATCTAGACGGAATCTTAATTGAGCCTAGTCTTGTCTAATTATTTTTTAAATAAAATTAGAATTTGAAAATTAATTTTGTTTTTATTCAAATTGACATTTTTTTCTTAAAATTTTTGGACTTCAAAGATTGATCCTATTGAATTCGGGTTAGGTCGATAAGGTACGGTTAGAGTCGAACTTATTTACTAAGCCTACGCATTTGCGGATACAATGACATGTGAATAAAGTAACTCAAGTTTTAAACTAATTTTTAACTTGGTGTAATTTTGAAAGTTTCTAAATGTGTAAATATTATTTTTTTTTTTTGCGACATTAAATTATCTTATCGATAAACATAAGATGATAAACATGAACAAAAAATTCATTATAAATTTGAAAGATAAAAGATAAAATTTTAAAACATAAAAATAGATAAGACTATATATAATTGATGGCTAAAATGGTGGACTGATGAGAAATTGGAACACGATAATAGGCCTAATGGATCTACAAGTTCGCTAATTGGGCCGCAATGTTGGGCCAAAATATGATTATTTGTGCATATGATTGAGCTTTCTCATTCTATGGTGGATCGAGTTGTATATAGTGTTGAGAAGGCCTGCTTGAGTTTGAATCCAATATAATCAAATTACGAGGCAGGCAGAACTATTTATCCAGATTCCCCACTTCTCTTTTAATTTTTTCTCCGTCACCTGTTTTGGGCATCAACGTGAACAGGAAATTTCTGAAACACAAGACTTTATAACATATCGTATGCTTGTGTAAGTTTATGAAGGAAACTTACAATCCCGTTAAAAAGCTCGAGTGGCACAAGTGTTGAATTTGGTACAAATTATATGTTCAAAAAAAAAAAAGCTAAGAAAAATTTTATGCTTTAAAAAGTTACAATAATAGATGATATTTTGGGATTGCATATTTTGGTCTTAATTCTATTTTAGTCCAACTTTTTATATAACTCTTTAAATATATAAAAAATATTGTCATTGACTCATTAAGCATGTTTTAAACAAAAACATATTAATTTATATCCTATAACAATCGATCGATTAAAATTTTTATAACATAATTATTTGAAAACATTTTTTATTATGCATATTTATTTATTTTACTGATGTAAAGGATATAATGTATATGATAAATATACATTGTAAATAAAATTATGATAAGATAATAATTATGAGATTCATATTACATTTATGTATCATCCTTAAAGTGTTCTTAGTCATTATTCTATTGAGATTGAATATTAATTGAGCCTAAAAAATGAGCATGCATTATATTTCTTTCTTATAAAAGAAGTAGTCAATCTCATAAACTAAAGCATGAAGATGCTTAAATAACCATGTAAGTCCTTGTTAGAAAACAAATTTACTAAACTGACTCGAAATGAAAATTTCCTTTAAAATATTACTTATATATCTATGAAATTCATATTATGATGATTGTATAAATAATCATTTAACTTGAGATTTCTAAAATATCACATATAAGGATTATTATATTTTGATACTACTTATGATATATGCTTGTTAAGGATGGCTCAATCGATAACAATTGGATATAACATGAACTCTATGAACGTAATCGAGAAATCAATATAGATTATAGAGTTCATCGTCTTAAAATAATAAGAAAGAATATTTTGTTGTTTTTTTATTAGTATTGGTTTGAGAAATCCTTGATTAAGGTGGAATAACACTTTGAAAATAATTTTCAAATGTAACTAATAAAATTAATTATTAATGGTTGAAAACTAATATAATTGGATTCAATTAAAGTAAATGTTCAATTCTACACAATATGTTTAATCATAATATTATTGTATAATGAAAGAATTGAATTATACGAAAAAAATCATAAATGAAAACATTAGTTAAAAGCACCATCACATTCCTAATATTTGGATAGTCATAGTAATTATTGGATGTCAATATTGATCTATGTATATAAATTGTTTAATTAAAGAATTTAAAATAAACTGAAGGAGTTTATTTTATCTAATCCTAAATATGATTTAAGGTAATTTTTATCTGTTGTCAATTTATTAAGAACTTAAATATTTATACACAAAGAATAGTTGATCAAAGAAAATGTAATTTTAATCAAGATAGACATAATTATAAAGTTTGAAAAAATTTAAGAAATTATGAGATATTTAATAACAAGGAATAATACAAAATATTGGATTTTATTTAGACTCAATTAATAGTTACTTATAATTAATTGTAATTCAAATTAAAATTCAGTTGAAACTAAAATCATATTTTAATTAAAGTACTAAAAGGGTACTATATTATAAATTGGTGAAAATTTTAAAGGAGATAACACTTCTTTCTTAACGCTCTTTATACTATTTGTAGAGTTTTTTCATCTTATTCATATAGATACTGTTATAGGTCAAATATGAGTGTGACTATGGTAGTTGTAACAAACCAGTTTCAAAAATAGTTCAAAGGAAACTTTAAGAAAAAAGATCATGCTACACAATATGATACAAAATATAAAACAATATGATACAACATATGTTTATATTTTGTTATGTTAATTCATCAAACATGTTGTAAAATTTAGAGTAATCTTGACTTGCTAGAAATCAAACAAAATAGCTTCATTTTTATTCCATTATATAAGGGATCAAATTTCACCTCAATTTTTTAACAGTGGTATCAAAGTCATGTTTAGTTCTATAACTTAATTAAAATTGTTTGATTGCTATTGACAATTTTTTGCAGTTGAAACTACAAACCCAAACCTAAGAAAGATATGTTGTCCTAACTTAAGAATAAGGTACTCTGAATTAGAACAAAGGATGTTTGATAATGGGATTACCTTATATTAGGTGTGGATTGGCTATTTGCCGCTTTCAATATGATATTCTAAAGCTTGAATTAAATTATTCTAAGTTAAGTTTGTTTTGTAATTGGGTTATCGGAACTTATAACTTGGATTATGTTAGAACAATCTTAAAATCAGAATAAAGTAATTTTGTAATCAAATAAAAATTTTAAAATAGTTTTAATTGTAATTTAATGCCATGATCAAATCAATTATTTTTCTAATATAGTTAAAATTAATAATTACATTGATTTCTAATTAATTTTTTTTTAAATATTTTCTGCAATTAGAATTTATTACATTTCAATTTTGATTGAAATTAATTGTTTAAAATCCTTTATATTTAAGAAAGAAGTTTTCTTAGTTTAATTATAAAAATGTTTCTTAATTAAAATTATTTATTTCAATTTGATTGAGATAAATTAAGTTTATTATTTCATTTGTTTAGAGGGTTAATATCCTATTATATAGAAATTATTTCTTTATTAATTTAAATAAAAATGTATTAATTTATTAGAAAAGGTATTTTATTAAAATTTTAAAACATTTTTATTAATTAATTGAAAAATGAGTCTTCTTTAATATTTTAGAAAAATAGTTTTTAATTCTATTAAGAAGTATTTTTAGTTAATTAATAGACTAATCACAAGATAAATAATGCGAAGGACTTTAAATATTTTGTTTAATTTTGAAAGTGATTTTTTAGTATTGGAAAAATAGTTTTCTAATTAAAGAAAAGTTGTTTCTAATTAGATTATTGGTGATTTTCTAATTGGTTTAGAATGTCTTATGAAATTTTGAAAAAGGAGCTTTTTAAAATGATAATAAGTAAGAAGAGTAATTAGTTGAAGGTTATTTTCAATTTTATTAAAGGAGTCAAAATAATTGAAAATAGTTTTCAATTCGAATTTAAAATTTTTTTCCAAATAAAATTAAAATTTAATTTGGAATTGAAATTTAATTCATTTGAGAATCAATATATTTAATCTAATTAAATTATCAAAATAATCGAAAATATTATTTTAGATTACGAAGATTAATAATTAAAATTGATAATGGTAATGGTAACTCGAGCTTAATAACTAGAGCTCAGGAGATGTATTTGCAAGAAATTCAAATCACAAATTGGTAATGGTAAGCTAACTTGTCTGTAGTATGACAACTAGAGTGGCAAAGGCCCTTTACATTTGATCCCTATTATATTTCATACCTAATGCCATAATGGAGAAGCTAATTAAAGACAATTCCTAGTTCATGAGATTCTGAGGATTCAATTGCCTAAAAGAAGTAATCCCTAATTATAGTCCAAGACAAGATACGGAGGACAAAGTCATTTGATCAAACATGCCTTGACAAAATTTACAAACAACTTGCTTCTAAGCTATTTTAACAGCAGGCTCCTAAGGTTATCTTCCATAAATTGATCTGGTTTAACAATCATATTCCAAGAATTGCTTTTATTATGTGGCTTGCAATGATTAACAAGTTAAATACTTCAGACGGGGTCAAAACTAGCTTAGTCCTTAACCCTTATTGCAATCTTTGTAACTTAGATCTAGAAATAAGAACCCATCTCTTCTTTCAATGCTTTTATACCAAATATACCTGGTTGAGCATTCAAATAGCACGTAATTTCTCTTAAACTGAACTAGATTGGGATAACATTGTGTTCAAAGTCTTCAATGCTCCTCTTTTAGAGCAAGATCATCTTCTCTCTTAAAGCTTATACTCTGCATAACTATATTTGAAACCTGAAAGGAAGGGAACCAAAAAAGATTCAAGTCCAAGCATACAAACTCCCATGCTTTCAAGTCCAGTGCCCTGGCTATCATATAGGAGCTCTTCGTGAGCAACTTCAGTGAGGCAAATTCTCTAGGATTGTAACTTTTAAATGGGATTTGAATTAATCAAATATTAACTCACCATATCTCTCATTTTATGTTATATACTTAGGTGTTTATAATAAGTTATTTTGAATATGCCAAGCCTAATAAGATCACGTAGTTGGTATGATCTTTTGGTTGTAATTTTATAAAACTTTGTCTACATTCTTTTGGAGTGTAATTCTTTTAATGTCCAAAGAATAGCTAAAATCAAACTAGGTTTGATATTTTGTACATATAAATTTGATTATGTTTTAATTTTATATATTTGACATACGCATATTGGATTACATATTTAATTGTGACATTTTATATGCAATGTGTATTTGATAAGACCATTTGAAATTAAATCTCTTATTAAATATTAAGTAAATTTTGAGAACGTTATTGTTCTCTTCCATTATTTGAGTATAAAGCCAAAGTTAAATTTATTGTAAGGCTTGTTGTGTAACTCAAGACCCCGTTAACATTAATATGATTTATCTTTAATTAATAGGTCCTACTTAACTAAGTTTATATAATTTGGATGAATAACTCATGATCATATAGAAGTAAGGTTGGGAATAACATATAAGAACTATTTTGGCAAGAGTTGTCACCTAATGAATCTAAGAGTCACATAAGATATGATTAATAAGATTTTTATCAACCTAATTTAATTTTAATTGATTTGTTGAGTAACTTAAGATTAACTAAATTAAAATAGGATTTTAGACCATAAGAAAAATTAGTAATATTTCTAAAATAGTAGTGAGCGCTATTATTTAGAATAAAATAGTAGGAGTAACTAAATTTATGATTAAAGTCCTAATCTTATTTGGTTGTTATGAAATATAACCTATTATTTTGTTTTCTTACATTATTTTATTATGAATAGAAATTTCCTTCATTTAGTATAGTTGATACTAAATTATTATTAAATTAAATTTATTAGACATAGGTTAGGTTTGGGAAAAGTTCTCAAAGCTAGAAAGGAAAGCTATATGTCAATTATACAATTTTACTATTAATCCCTATTAAGGATTTTGGATACAAAGTTTTAGAGATATATTAAATATCATATAAATGATAAAATATAATGATATTTTAAGTTGAATAATGTCCCAAAAACTTTAATGACAACATGTAAGATTGATGTCAACAGTGTGATAACACATTGTAAATATTTGCATGAAGTAGAGCCGAAAAGTATAGTACCTTGATGGAATTATTCCATTTAACTTAACCTACCAAAAGCATAAACAAGGACAATAATTGAAGACATTTGTTATAGTAAGATAATAATTAAGGATGGTAATGGCTTATTACAAGGTGCTTGGCCCCAATCCGAGGCCAGTAGGATTGAGCTTGAGCACTACCAAACTTGAGGCAGCCCAGTCCAAGTTTGATTTGCCTTGACCTAAATTATATATATATTAAATTAAAATGTCAAAATAATGTTGTTTTTGGCAAAATGATGTCATTTTGCTATTATTTGTCTACTTAGGTCTGACTCGACTCGAGGCTCGAAATTTCAAAAATAAGGCTTGAGGCTTGGTCAATTAGGTCTAGCCCACTGGCCTCGGGCCCTATTGTCATCTCTAATAATAATTGTCATTGGAAGAAAAATAATTACATAACTTTTCTTGCCAATACATAATATGGTAGAGATTATATATATTTCTAATTTATGCTTTTCAATAGTTGATATGGAATTTGGATTCAACATTATTACAATGTTGAAAGCATGCTAATAAATAGATTATTGTGCAAAAGTAATTGATATGAATTTTATATCAATAGTTTATTTATGTTGGATCAAGGGAGATTTATGTTTAATATAAGTGGAAAGAATAGAAAGATAACCAGGACTATTCCTTTATGTCATGTTGATTAAATTAACATAATGGGAATTATAAGGTTGCGTACAATGACATATATTTGTTCTAGTTCATTCTCTTTCTCATGCACAGACATACAGACACACAAACACACAGACACAGACACAGACACACAGACACACACACACACACACACACACACACATATCATTTGATTATGAATATATGAAACTTGTGAAACTTATTAGGTTGAAAAATAAACGAATCAACCTTTAACAAAATGACGATTATAGTATTAAATTATTAGGTCTTATGCATATAATTAATTCGTTGTAATGTCAATTTATAAAAAGGATGAATACTTTTATTTCCTTATATTTACTAATGACTTTATAAAATAAAGTCATATATATTAAATGAAATATGGATTTTATTTGAATCTAAATAGAAGTTAAGAATTGAAAATGTTGAAGAACTTTAATGAGATTGATGTAGGGAGATTTGAATTTTTTGGTTATTAATGAATACCTCTAGAACTAAATTCTATAATGGTATGAATTTGCGTAAGGAAGAAAAGCAATATGAGATATTGTATAATCTAGTATCTATTTCTTTTATAGTGGTGCTTAGTACAAGAACTTGTCTTTATAAGTTCTAATTAAACTAATTAGCAAGATAAATATTAGATATATAGTGGTAGGACTTTAAAAGAGTCAAAGTAAATGATTTTGGGATATCATACTTAATTGAAGCATATTATCCAATAAATTTAGTACTAAATTGGATAATAAAAAGTTGTGAGATATTTAAAAGATTGGATGTCATCTTACAAATCATATTGAATAATAAGTTTAGAACTAAACTAGACAATAGAAACCAGACATATGCATGACTATAGTAATTACGATGAATTAATTTTAGAAATGGTTAGAGAAAAATTAAAAAAAAAGGATCAAGCTACACAATAAAATAATATTTACATTCATGTTTTATTGTGTTCTTGCATCAATCATGTTATAGAATTTAAAGTGATATTGAGTTTCAGAAAATCAAATAAAAGAGTTTTGTTATTATTTCACTACACACAGTATAGGGTTCTGCCCTTATTTTCCAATAAAATATGATGAAAATTGTTTTTTTTATTAATGAGGTTGACACATATCTAATTTAAAGGAAGATAAGAAAATTTTTAAGAAAAAGAATTAGTTTTAAACAGATAATTAAGTTTAAGGTCAATTTGTAAAATAAGAAACGTGTTCAGCAATAAGCCCCGTATTTTACACATATAGGTGCTTTATCTATAATTTGAGTGTGAATTAAAAATATGTTGAAGAATTTGAAATAATACTTATAATTTAATTGTATGAATTTGTGTTTTTAACTATGACTTAAATATAAAAATAAATATCTAGAAATAGAGCATAAATAAAAAAAATAGATAATATACTTAAGACTAATGTCTTAGGGATTTAAAAGGTAAAATAACATTGGTTTTTCATTTAATAGAAGAGTTTTATGTGAATGAAAATTGACATCAGGACTATACAAAAATAAAGTTATTTCTAAAGGAATAAAAATAATAAATAATTGTTTTTATTGAAAAAATAAGGGTTAATTACATTGAACCCCCTATAGTTTGGACCTTTTTTGTTTCATTTTATAACTTTTTTAAAAAGTTATCATTTATTCCATGTACTTTTGTTTATGGATCACCTATAAAACCTAATGGATAATGACAAAACGATGACATCTTAGTTGTTTTGGTGCTACTGGAACATGACGTGTCTTAGTTATGCCACCTAATATACAACATCTTATGGTATTGTAAAGTATATAATGTCATGTGTATCTGGTCCATTAGCTTGAAGCTTTCCTCTTCCTTTCTCTTATGATGGCTATATAATTGTGAAAATTCCTCTTAGCTTTAAAAGATTGTTGGTTATGGAGGAGTTAATTCAAACCTTGCTAATTAGAACGTTTAATATATGTGTAGTTAATTTGTTACCTATTAAACATCAATTATTCCCCATATTTATGTAAATTAGGGTTTCAATTTATTAATGTGTTAAGGTTTCAATTTAAGAATTTTAATTAACTTGGTGTTATGGTTTTAATCATGTTTCTCATATTCAATAATTTGTTTATACTTTTTATGAACATGTTTGTTAAATCATCATATTAAGGAGAAGAAGATTTTAAGTGAATTAATTACAAGATAGAAATTGACTAAATGGCTAATAAGTTCCTTTTTCTATTTTCTTTCTTTGTTTCTCCATTATTTTAATTCTAATTTGCATACAAACAATTCTACTTAATGTGATGTTTACGGGGTAAATAATTATCTTGAAGTTTATATTTTATTTATTTGGAATTCCCCAAAAATTAGTCTAAAATGATTAAGAATTTCAGTTTGGTTATTTATAAACTCTTATGTTATTTTCCAAGATATTTTCAAGAGCATCAATAAAATCATAAAAACTTCATACTAGTGATTATAGGGCCAATAATTGTATTGCTTAAGCAGAAGTTGAAGGAATGCTCAAAGGATATGATACTTTGATGACACAAATTATTACAATAAAGGAAAATTAGAGTTTATAAATTAGGAAGGTAGGTTATTTTGAAAATTTGGGTCAAAAGTCATGGGTCATAGATTATGGATACAGTAAATGTGTTATGAGTTAATTTTAGATCAGCCCACATGTCCATAATATTGCAACATAGATGTCAATATGTTAGGTTGAAATTGAGTTCGTTAATCACATAACAAATGAAGTTAAAATTTTGACATGAGTTGTAAGCATTTTAAAATGATGGTCACTAAATTGAAAATTTTGAAAGATATACAAAAGTAAAGAAATCTTAAAATGTATGACACCATAGAATTTGTTATCCTATACCTATTTAAATCGAGAAAATATGTTTATAAAAACTACCATAATGAAGATTAGTGCAGCTAAGTGTTGTTATTAGTTATAAATCTACATAGACCAAATGTAACATAGAATATACTCTATTCTCTTAACTTGGGAAAGGAACATAATAAGATTTTCCATGTGAAGGATGATATAAGTAAAAAAGCAGTCTTGCCTCTCTTTCTCTGCCTTTGAGTGCAAGTTTTGGTCCTGCCGTTGATGTGCATGGTGAGTTTTGATTACTGTTTCTACGCCATTTTTTCTCATCTTTCTGGTTAGATTTATGGATTCAGGACTGCAAAAGCTCTCTATTCGAGAGAAAGAAGATTCAGAGTTTGTTATCCCCTCGGAGGATATTCAGAGAGAGGAGATCAATTATGAGTTGTGCTTGTTGGGTAAACTGGTTGGTGAAAGAATGGTTAATGCAGAGGCGTTTGAACGAATGATGATGAGTTTGTGGCAACCTTTGCGAGGGGCGTACATTAAGCCGATGGGCGACAATAATCTTTACATCATTCAGTTTTATCACCATATTGATTTGAAGAAGATGCTAGCTGGTGAACCATGGTCTTTTAACAAAAGTATCTTGCTGGTTCATCAATGGAAGGAAGGGGAGAACCCTGTGAATATCGACTTCATCCACACAGATGTCTAGGTACAATTTTATGGTCTCCCAATAGGTTTTGCTTTTGAGGCCCTTGCAAGAAATATAGGAAACCTGATGGGCACTTACCTAGAATATGACTCCGCTAATCGTCGGAGCTCTTGGAATAGCTATATGCGTGTCCGGATTCAGCTCAACGTGGAGGAGCCGTTGATGAGGAAGAAGAGTATAAGAAAA
>JANZLC010000002.1:10423082-10442285 GCA_026413385.1 Erythroxylum gracilipes | reverse complement strand
TTATTATTATTATTATTATTATTATTATTATTATTATTATTATTATTATTATTATTATTATTATTATTATTATCATCCTTATGTATTTATTGTAATTTTATTTACTTAAATATTTTGCGTGCTATTTTTACTTATTTACTCTTTTAACCTGCATCATTATTTTCTTGTCACCTCTGCATGTGGGTCTACCGGAAACAGCCTCTCTACTATGTAGGAGTAAGGCTGCTTACTATCAGACCTCTCTAGACCCTACTTCACTGCAGGACTTCGGACTATGTGTGATGGTGATAATGATGACAAACTTGAAAAGTTCGATGTGAGATCAGATGAAGCTATCTTTCTAGGCTACAGTACGGCTAGAAAAGGATTCAAAGTTTACAACAAAAGAACAAAGAAGATAAAAGAATTAATACTCATAATATTTGATGAAGCACTACCCTCTACAACAATAGCTGACTTAGATGATGAAAAGCATTCTTTGATTCCTAAAAATACATCGCAGACTTAAGCAACACCTATAGTACCTTCAGAATTACAAGATTAAGAAGGTCCTTCTGAAGCTAGGATAGAGAAGACTCCTTCCTCACAGCAAGAGCCTAAACAACGAAGAACACCAAGAGAATGGAGAGGTCTTAATACAAATCAATACATTTTAGGAGACCTTTCTAAATGTCTAAGAACCAGATTTTCCTTCAAGAATAACTTTGTTGCCCTTATCTCACAATTAGAACCGAAGACTAATGAAAAGACGAACTGAATTGGTTTAACAAAAACAAAGTTTGGAATTTAGTACCTCGTTTGCAAAACAAGTCAGTCATTGGAACTCATTGAGTTTACGAAACAAACTTGAAAAAAATAGTGTGGTAAAAAAACAAAGCTAGACTTGTAGCTTAAGGTTATAATTAACAGGAAGAATTGATTTTGATGAAACCTATGAGCCTGTTGCTAGACTGGAGTCGATTAGAACTTATTTGCCTTCGCATGTTATAGAAACTTCAAATTGTTCCAAATAGATGTTTAAAGTACCTTCTTAAATGGATATATTAACGAAGAAGTTTTTGTTAAGCAACCTCTAGGTTTTGAAGATGAAAAGCATCCTGACTACGTGATGAAGTTGACTAAAGCCCTGTATGGTCTAAAATAGGCTCCTCGAGCATGATATAAAATTAAGTAATTTTATGCTTAAAAATAACTTCGAAAGAGGAAAGGTAGACAAATCCTTATTCATTAAGAAAAATAGAGAATGATTTACTCATAATACAAATATATGTTGTTGACATAATATTTGGTGCTACTAATCCATCCTTTTGTAAAGAATTCTCAGCTTTAATACAGGGGGAGTTTGAAATGAGTATGATAGGAGAACTATCTTTCTTTCTTGGGTTGCAAATTAGGCAAACATAAAAGGGAATCTTCATTAGTCAGGAAAAATACACAAAGGAACACATTAAGAAATACTATTTTGAGAATGCCAAACTGATGGGTACTCCTATATACAAGAGAACTAAACTCATCAAAGATGAAGAAGGCAAGACCATGAATGAGACAAGGTACAGAGGAATGATCGGATCACTCCTATGCCTTACAAGCTCAAGACCAAACATCATGTTTAGTGTGTTTCTTTGCGCACAATTTGAATCAAATCCAAAAGAAAGCCACCTTCAAGCGGTCAACAAGATTTTTCGTTATCTTCACAGAATTGTGGATTTTGGATTATGGTATCCAAAAACTGATTCATTTGACTTAGTTGGCTACTGAGATGCAGATTATGTAAGAGATAAAGTTGATAGGAAGAACACAAGTGGTCACTGTCAATTTCTTAGAGGAAACCTAGTTTCTTGGTCTTGCAAGAAACAAAATTGCACAACGCTTTCAACAACCGAAGCAGAATATATAGCAGCAGCCAGTTGTTATGTCCAAACCTTACGGATGAAACATCAACTCTAAGATTTATCTCTAAACTTTAATCATATTCTTATATTATGTGATAGTATCAGTGCTATTAATCTTTCTAAAAATCTTAGGCATCATTCTAGGACTAAGCATATAGAATTCAAACATCATTTTCTTAAAGATCATATTTTAGAAGGAACCATTGATCTTTTGCATGTTAATATTGAAAATCAAGTAGCTATTATCTTTACTAAGCCACTTTCGGAAGATAGATTTTGGTCATTAAGAAAAGAGCTTGGTATGTGCAGATTATCTGACATTTAATTGTGTCTGAAGATACTATGCTACTCTCGTTTGCAGGTATTAGCAGACTCATTCTAAAAAGAAGGCCCATATTAGGTTATATGTGTTAATTAGATTCTCTTACCAATTTAAAAAGGAAGAGTAACCTTTGTTTTGAAAGTTGCAGTTATTTATATTCACGATTTTATTCATATATATTCGTGATATTCTCATTGGTTTGTTTGATCTACTTCCTTTCTTTTTAATAATGAAAAAGGGGGGAGTATATATATTTTTTATAATGAAAAAGGGGGAGAATTAAAATGATATACTTTGCTTTGATGTTATATTTTTAAATATTGCATTGATAATATATTTGTTATTAGTGATATATTTTGCTTTGCATGATTTTGAACATGATGAAATACTAGTATGTGATATATTAACTGTTAAAATATCGTTGAATTGAATCTTTGAAATATCTGTGATATGCTATCTTAAAAACAATAGGCTCTTTACTTTAAAGGAAGTACGAAAGGCTCCTTCTAATCATGACTGTGAGTAAGAACCTATAAAGCTTACAGGTATCTTTCGAAATCCTTTATTATCATTTGAATTTTGAAAATATATCTATTATTGATTGTCATCATCAAAAAGGGAGAGATTGTTAGCTCAAGGTTTATTATTAATGTTTTTGATGATACGCTATAATATTTCAAAATTCAAATTAGATTTATTTCCTTATATAAATAACGATTTAATTATTAAATGGAAATAAAATCATACGATAAATATTTCCTTTCTTGCAGGAACCTTCCTAATGAACTTACCTTATTTATTTCACAATATCTAGAAAGATCTTGTTAATCTCATTGGATTTATTTCCTTGTATAGGATCTTGCTAATCAAATATTTCAGTAATTATCTTCGTGTTATATTTCTAATGTTTGAAGATTAGAAGATTCCGATAGAGATGATATCGAAAATTTGTTAGATACAAAGTCAACTTAGAATAAAATTGAAGCAATGGCTAATTGAAGAAAATGTCTATTTAAAGAAAAGCCACTGCAGTTACAAACCAGAAGTGAATGAAGCTAGATTTTTGAAATACATCAACGACAACAATACTCTTGAAAGTCATATCTTTATCATATTTTTTTTGTCTTAGAAAGTGAAAATTCTTCTTGAGAGAAATCATTGAAGCTTATATGAAGCAAATCAAGTCATACCTTTATCAAATCTCTTGTGCTTTAGAAAGTGAAAATTCTTTTGAGAGAGAGACCATTAAAACTCATATCGAGCAAATTACTTTGTCATTTATTGAGAGCTTGTAGAGGCTAGTTAAATACTACTAGTGTGGAAGGTTGAAGAATCTTCAAAAATATTCACTATGAGCTTAGAGAGGCTTGTCAAATTTACTACTCGATTTTTAATAGTGTAATACTCAAGTTAGATACTTGGGGACTGGACGTACGCTTGGGTTATAAGCTGAACCAGTATAAATTGATTGTGTCATTCTTTCTCTCCTATTAACTTTTAAATCTTCCCATTATATTGTTTGCGTTTTCATTTTGTAAGAGGCTCCTTCACTTTTAAAGTAGGCTTCTTCTATTTTTAACTTCTTAAGAGGTTCTTTCTAATTTAATAGATTCTTTCTATTTTAAATTACTTTAACATGATTTATCGTCTAACAGACTCTTGTTACTTAACAGGCTTTTATTGTCTAACATGACCTTTTTTTTTAATCTTTAACTAGGCTCTGTCTGTTATACGAATTGAAAGTAACTTGTAAAAATTTTAAAGTTACATACAATTCCCCCTCCCCCCCCTCTCTTTTGCGTGTGTTTGGTTTATCAACATCATGAAAAATATCTTTAAAAATAGGAATGCCAATAAGAAGTTTTTAATGGAGATTTTCTCTAGTAATTGACAACTAGCAAGGCCCAAACAAGCATGCCAAAGTGATGAATTTGTATTATGACATGCCTTTTCAACATATGTACACTTGTAGAGAGGGCATATAATGGATCTTTCCTTTTTTACAAAAACACTACTTTAGCAGCAATATACTCCATATTAGAAACATTATTTGAACCAAAAAAAAACATACTTTCCTGAATCTATAATATGAGATACAAAAGAAATATTCTTTTTCAAACTTTAAACATGATAAATATCTTTGAGAAAAACTCTATCAATAGAGCTTTTTTTTTTAAATGCCCTTTAACAAGGATCATTTCTAGTATTTTATAAGCCCTAGGCAAAGTATAAAAAGGGCCCTTATTTTTACTTATTTTTGGGTTCTCATAAAAAATAAAAAGAAGCAAAATATGAACATTTTTTATTGTTTTTTATAAGGTCAAGAGTAAGCTTTATTTTGTTTTATTTTATTTTTATAAGAATAAAAATGAGCCTTATTTTATTATTTACGAAGATGAGCCCTAAATGGGTATCTTGACTGCTGTTGCCCACGCCCTGCCTTTAACCATTACATGATGAAAAGAATTATCAGCTATCAAAATGAACTTTCTTTCATGATGCGAATGAACGTCAAATGAAAGTGCAACATTTTCCATTACATGGTCGAGAGCATCTAAGATCAAAATTCAATTCCTTATTATAGTTAATGGTAGTAATGACATATATAAGTGTGTTGGTCGAGTGAACAATATATGCTATAATTTTCGGTTGATTAATTGCTTCTGTAAATAAACACTGTTCGTAATTTGGTTGCTCTATCCAACCACTTTCATATGAAACATTTGCTCTTATCGCATGTAACTTGATATGATAATTCATTTGGATATGACTTGATTTGCCACATAAATCGTACACGACTTTCACCCAGTAATTACATATGATAATGTCCCAAATTTCCACACTGATAAAAACTTTTTTTAATTCCCTTGCACTAATCCTTACTTTTAGGTTAGTTTTGATCACTTGAGAATGATCTTTAGGAGGAACTTTTTATCCTTTAAATAAAGAACGTCCTCTGTTTGAGAAAGAAACTTGCCATTGTTAGCCACTCATTTCACCAAACTTCCTAATTCGTAAGCAAATTTTCTAACTAAATGATTGAAGGCTGAGTTGCCCACTCTTGTATTGAGCAGAAAAAAGACATACTCTTTTTGTAAACCACGAATAATCTCCTCAAAATTAATAATCTCAAAAATATTAAGGACCTAAGAGGAAAGAAAATGAATTTGAAAAAAGAAAATACGAGTTAAAATATTTTTAACCCTTTTGGAGATTTTAAGTGAAATTATCCAAGAATGGATGCTAAATTGGCTGGCCATGACCAATAATAAATACTTGATGCTCGGTGCACTACGTTTTAATAGTATTCATTGGATTAGAATAACGTATTTTTATACAATTAATTTTTTTAAAACGAAAAAATTGTAGCTGCTACTTTTTAAATATGCATTAGATAAATTTTTAAATTGATGCAGTAATTTATAAATTACATTAATCGAATATTCCGCACTAGATAAATTCTATAGGCTCAATTGAAAGAGCGTAAATATGAGAAATTAAAATACAAAAACTTTTAGTCTCAACTCTACACCAAAGTGATGGGACATAAAATAAATTATGATTTGGAGACAAAAAGTTTTGAATCTCTAATTTAGAGTCACGGGATAGGGCAGGTTTGCATTAATTACGTTCTTTCCAAACTCAAAAGAACTTTTTGTAGCATATGCTTTTCAGTGTGGAGTTCAAATCCAATAGACATTTTAGTAGACCCCAAATTCCAACACAACATCATACATACATCAATTAAATACCCGTAATTATACTTAGCTTCATACCCACAAAACAATCATTCGTTCCGTTACTCTCCAATTAAGTTAGGTCATACACATGCAAACATCCTTCAATAGACAGTCCACACACTCTGTATATCCTTCAATAACACAGACAGAAACACAAACGCAAACGCAAACGCAAACCCAAACCCAAACCCATGACCCAGAAACATATTTTTGGTTTAAGTGCATCTTCTTTCTGGATTTCATCCTCTTCCTGGGGTTCTTGGATCATGGTGATTGTTTGCTCCAGTTCCCGGATAATCTGTGCTTTCCAAATCCATCCTTCCTTCAACATACCTTTCTTCCATGCCAAATATCTCATCCTGAACATAATCAGAGAGTATGCACATCTCATGGTAATTAAATCATTTGCTATTGGATGTGATAAACTGTGAAAGGATAGAGCTTAACACCATAGAAGTGCAACTTGATAGGAGCCAAGAAGAGAAGTACCCTTCTTTTGCTCACATAATTAAATAGTTAGGAAAATACGTCTTGTTCACCTGTGTTGCTTGTTCCCAGAGAAAATAATGTTAGGAGGTAGCAGATCAATTAAAGCAATCAGTTGCTTACCTCAAAACTGGAAAGATATAGGAACCAAAGAATTTGCAGCGATTATGTGTTCTGATGTATTAAAGAGGGCTTCCTTCCTCTTAATGAGAATGAAGTTTCACATTACAAAAAAAAAAAAACAGGAATGACCATAACCTAATATAACAATGGCTATATATGGCAAATCATGGCTAAGTCTTCAATTGTTATTAATTTGTTTCAATCGTTCGATCATTCAATCTAGAATCAATCACTCGCACACGCTGCAAAAGAGAGAGAGGGTCACCTGAACCAGAAAATCCTGCACCGCTGATGCCTTCTCTTCAGCACTTGACTTGAGGCTTCCTGTATATACCACTCACCATAAAAGCCGACAAATGATTAACAGCTCTAACATCAAATGCAAACACAGGAGTAAGATTCTCTCTTTAACATGGAACTCACTACTTGTGGGAACTGCAAGAGTGGAAGAAAGGACAAGACAGAAGCCCAGGAAGAGTAGCAGCAGCAATCCAAGATGATAAGAGCCTTTGTGCACCATTGTTGAAGTTTGATGAAAGAAGAAGACGACAACACCAACACAATAGTCAATACGAAGATATATTAGATGCGAAGATCAAAGAAATGAATATGGCAATACAAGGCATGTGGGTGGTGGTGCTTTATATAGAGCACCCTGACAAATTACTTTTGAGTATAAAAAAGAAAGGTTCATACACCTTCCACAAAGTCAACTATCCCTTCTATTTTTATTTCTATTCTCATATATCATTTTCTTTATATAAACTCTTTCATCTTTTTGGTGAGTTCCCACTTATTGCCTAACTCTATCCCCTGTGGCCTGTGGTGTGGTGTGGTTGTCACTTTCACATCGGCTACTTATTTTGCGCCCCAAAAAATTTTTTATAACTCTGTTCTTGTATATACTGAAGTGACTGTATCTTCACTAAAAAAAAATCCACAACCATACAAAATGGCAATGAAGATTCATGAGATTTCGTGTCTTGTACCAAGACACTAATTTGTTTTTCTATGAAATTTCATCCAATCTAAACCCTATTATCGCATTCCTGTTGGGCCTTTTACCTTGAAGCCATGATAAAAATCAGAAGAAAAGATCAAATTTTTTGTTAGAGATCAACTTCACAAAATAGTGATTTTAGTACTATTCATCTTCAAGTAAATTTTGTTCCTCATTCATCTTCAAGTAAGTTTGGGACTTCCTGTCAAAAAATAAATTTTATGTCATAAATCGTCCAGTTGAAATTAAGTTTTGTCAGACTTTTTCTCAATTTATTTTCGCCTAAATTCACCTTCATCATCATCACACTCAGTCCAAAATTTCACAATAAAGCGGAGTCTGGAGAAGTCTGATAGTATGTGATCTTACTCTTACATAATAGAGAGGCTGTTTTCGATAAACCCACATGTAGATGTAACAATACAATAGTGATGCAGGTTCACCTAAATTCACTTTTTATTTAATAATTGAATTTAATAAATAAAGCATACAAAATAATCAATTATCACAAAAGACTGTCATTTGCAATTATCTTTCTTTTTTAATAGTTGAACAATTCAGAAGTCATTAAATTACGCTTATGTAGGGTTTTTATCATTGAACAACACCAACTGATACTTACTTCATCATTTTAGGTTTAAAGCTTAAAATTGATATTTGAAAGCAGAAAATAACATAATTAAAAAATACAGAAAATTTAAAATTAGATTAAAAAGAGTGGAGGAGACACTTAAAAAGTGAATGTGTATAAAATCCACAAAGGTTAAATTCAGTGCCAAATAGCTCAAGAGTTGAATTAAGCAATATATTATCTGATAAATAGGTATTTTAGCCTAAATGTACATCTGTCATCCTACACTTATGATTTATACTATAACGGGTTAAAAGATAGTCTTTAACTCCTTATCATCAAATCAAACCAAATGTTGGGTGGCTATTAAGTGGCCAAAATTTAGAAAATGATTTTGGCATGAGTGAAGCTTCTGTATGTCAATGACCGTGATGTGATCAGCTCCTTTCCACAGTATCCGCGTTGTCATATAATTTGATTTTTAACTTTTCTTAAGATTCTGTTATAATTTGAGTAATAGTAATCTAACCAATTATTTTTTTGTTTTCAAATTTTTAGTTTTGTTTTATCATTTATCAAAAGATAACGGATTCTCCTTTATATATTTACTTTGTAAAAATGGAAAAAGGAAAGGAAACGTTGTCTCACAACACTTGGGTTCCACTTATATACTTAATGTGATTGTACACAAAAGCCTCCAAGGTTCATCATTCATGCTAGCAAGTGTCCTTCTTAAAAGAGAAGAGATGGAGTTCCTTTGTTATCTAGGAACAAATGCACTGGAAAGTTGAGAACAATTACCACAATAATTGTTGCCTTCCCTTATTGCAGCAAATACAATTAATTGTGCTTGGAACAAAAAGCAAAAATTATGCAATTATGAGCACTCCATAAAAACTCATTCTGCCACGTTGCGTGGATCAAAGGCGGGCTGTTTTTCTTTATCCAGCACCAAACCAGGTACTTGAAATTATAAGAATAATACCAAGAACATATAATTGAGACGTAGAGTTAAACAAATCATTTTATTACTTATTTTTGAAATACTATTGTTTTTAAAAAATATTTAAATTATTATTAAGTTTATGTTGAATTATTTTGACTCAAAATATTATTTAATTACTGATCACATTGTAATGTTTGTATCGCTTAAACTAACACGAGAAAAAACTGTGGGATATTTTTGTCTTTTTTTATAAAGTTGGACAACTATTAATTGTTTTTTTTTGTTTTTCAATAAGTTATTGGTTAAGTTATGTAATTTGATCTAGGTAAAGATAATAAAGTAGATTAATAAATTATCTGAATCAAAGGGTCGAAGTCCGTGTGAAAAATAAATCTCAATCAGTGTGGACCGGACCCATATCAGTCTTGTAATGAAGAAGCCCGATATAGATGTTATATATAAAGGTTAAGATTTCTTGCAGTTGCTCATACCATTCGTAAGCATACAAATCCTCTAACCTTTTAAGAGTGCTTAGTTTGAGAAAACTGTAAAAAGGCGTTAACTACGTGTCGGTGATCACTTTTCGTGAAGGTCATGGGTGATTGAAGTTCACTTTGGCCTTGGAATCTGCTTCAGAAGCTGAGATGGAACTGAAATCAGGTATTCCGCATTTCCTTCGTTTTTAACTTTTTCATGAAAGATTCGGAACACATAATAAGGTCTATGCTACGTGTTACAAAAATTGGTAAAATATCTTCTTTATTATTTTTGATACTATAAAATATTATAAATAATAAAAATACTTTTTAAAATGGATAAAACCAACTAAGTTTTGTATCTTTTACTTAGACGCCTTTTAATGTACTCAATCAGATCGAAACTCCTGAACCTAAACGGAAGTACCTGTGCTGGTATACGTAGCTATTCAGTAAATGGATGAAACTGGATACATAAAACTGCATGTCATGAGTCGTTTTGAACTGTCCACAACCCTCAGGTCTAATGAATACATTAATTTAAAATGAACAAAATTAATATCATATTCTGTGATTTCTACAGCTGTATGTCATAGCTAGCTTGTGCGCTAAAGTCCACTTTAAACGTGCTGAATTTTTCATTCTGATGACATAAAAAATATGCAATTTGTTTGTGTGAGATCTTGGATTCAGATTTGGTAGCACTCTTAATTTAAGATGTGCTAATATATCTTACAAAATAACGAATAGTTGCTAAACAATAGCAGGCAGAAACGACTTGACCCGTAATAGTAATCAGTCGATCTTGCCTGCCAACCGTTGTCCTCAACGTTTCTTCCTCAAAAGCAAGTACTGCAATAATTTCATCTTCAGTTTCGCTAAATACTATATTTAACATCCCTTTCAGAGATTTATTACATTGTCAATTGCATCATGTTTTTCCGTGACAACACTTCCGCTCGCGTGATTACCAAGAATTACAAACTACTACTACTTGCTAATACGTTAATATGATTAATCGACCAACATTCATCATTGAGATACATTTTAAAATATAACAGATTTAAAATATCTAATATTTTAATTTTCAAAAAAAAATATCTAATATTTTAAATTTTTTCATTTCAACATCAAACTTTTTTAAAATTTTAATTTAGTAACTATTCTTTTAGATTTTATACAAATAGATCAAAAGATTGCTTTTATTAATGTACTGTATCCACTAAATACTATGTAGATGTCCACGTATTAACCATATCAACAAAAATAATGTTTTAATTTATTTTTACAAAGTTTAAAATATTAATTACTAAATTAATTTTTTTACAAAATTTAGTATTAAATTAAAAAACTTAAAAGATTAGATAATGTTAAACATAAAGAAACATATAAATCTCGTATGTTAATAAGATGTAATAATTGAAGGAAGACCTTTCAAAGATGGTGTCGCACAATTCAGGTTGGCCGGTGGACAGACAAATTATGACATTCTCATTTGTCATATTGTTATTATTATGTAAAAGCTACTTTGTCTTTAGGGTTACTTCCCAGTCAGGGGGTGACTAACGGTGGCCCAGTTAAAAGTCAGGTTACGTAATGATCAATGTACGTATCCATTGCTAATGCTAGGTATAGGGAGAGTCATATAAGTCTTATCTTTATGTTCGTTAGCATAAAAATGTCCAAGTTAGCAACTTGTTAGTTTATTATCCACTCCATTTCTTCTTTTCTTTAATGAGATACTACCATTTTTCATCATAAATACGCAATCTTGTGCAGTTAATGCATCAATTCATCTCATTTCGGATGAAAATCTTTATACGAATTTGGGATAACTACCACTCGCATACTTGAGATATGTCAGTACCTTTGACTAAATAACTTCAATCAAATGTCATGCATTGTCAACTTCTATTCGAATTCTCTTACGATAATAATAATGCAAAGAAGGAATCTTGATGCCTTTCTTATTCCAATATTCTATGTAACACAATTATATACATGTTCTTCCACCTAAATTGATTTGTTCTAAAGGTTAATTTGGTCTATGACTTCTTGATGAATGCATTATCTGCTTTGGGTTTCTCTGATGCATTTGTTTATTGGCTTAGCAACCAGATTTGTTATACATAGCTATACTAAAGTCAATATAAATTTGCAAGGCAAAGAGATTAAGACAAGAAGATATCCTTTGTCTCCCTAATATTCCCTATCTCTTTGGATGCAATGGAAGTCTTAACAAGAGAACTCGATGTAATTGCCGCAAGATGGCTATTGTCTTATCATAATTATTAAACAGTGACAACCTGTTTTTCACTTTTTTTTTGTTGATATTTCTATATGGTTCCAAGAATCAGTGTACAAGTTTATTTCTTATCTGGATGAAGTTTTAACCCCGCCAAAAGCCGGCTCTTTTTTTTGTTCTTGTTCATTACCTTCTAATTTTAATGAGGTTGTTCAAGAATTAGATTCAAAATATTAGCTTTATCAATCAGATGTTTTGGGATAAAGTTTTTAATGAAATGAAATAAAATAGTTTCTGGCTTCGTCACTGTTTATAATGTAATATAGTGAAATATTGTTTGGAAGAAGGATTTCTAATATAATATAGTGAAAAGTTATTTATCATTTTATATTTCATTCTAAATTTCCAAAATCGGAGGTTTCTTATTTTTACAATTTAGGATATAATGAAATGTAATATGAAACTCTGATCTTTCTTCTCATTCTATTATTAACTATTTTCACAAACAGTATAACAATATTACATTCCATTCTATTCCATTAATAAACTCTCAAAACAAACATAACTTTAATTTATAGCAAGCTTACAACAAGTCTTTAACCCTAATGTACGAAATTCATCGCGAGAATCAATAGTTGGTCTTCCCCTACTACTGCAATTATCGCAAAGAATAGCAGATGAGGTAACAAGAGAAGCATTTACTGTTGTTCAACACATGTAGATTAGACAATTGAAGGATACCGTGCAACGACTGATGGTATCAATTGATCACTATTTCAAAGAAAAATATGCATAGCGGTTCATTCATTGACGCATGCATCTATAATATGCATCCATTTATTAAGTGATGAGGCCATGCATATAAGCTACATTCATTAGATTAAAAAGATTCGTTTAATTTTATAAAAAATGTTGTAATTATTAATTAGTGACGGGTACTGACAACACCACTTGGACAGAAAAAAAAGGTAGTTTAACGACAGAAGTTATTTTTCTTTCTTTTTCAATTATTTTTCAACAATTAAAAAACTCTAACTAATATTACTCAAAGCGTGTATATTATTTGCCATTATTGACAGCAGATAACTAAAATGACTTTTTTTTTTTCAAAACTAGAACTTGTGATAGCTGGGGGGACACTTTCTACCCATAAAGCTAATGTCAATCAAAATGCATGTGACACATGTGTAATTCAATATATAACTTTTGGTACTAGCATGTTCACCTCTTTTCCAAATCGTTACATTTATTTTTGAGAACCTATATAGTGTATACGGTATGATGTTTTACCTCTATTTTGAACAATTGGTTCTATTTATGAATTGATCCCATAAGGTTTGCAGATTATATTTCTCCTTTCTCAAGTTAGAGATGAATGACTTATATACAAATTAATAACATATGTTAATTTATTTACATAAAAAAGCTATAAGCCTTTAGCCATTTGCATCACTTTAGTACTTAGCACAGAACAAGAATACCTCATTCAATAAATTATTGTTCTGGGTTAAACTGAGAGTACTGAAGATACAAACATTATAATTCATAGAAACTCTAAGTAGACACCATTTTCTTCCTCACTAAATCAATCTTGTATTTTCCTGTCTTGCTTGAGATTGAATTAATATAAGATTAGTTAGGACCACTTTTACAAATAATTGAGATTAATTAGCACAATTATGTCCATCTTCATTAACTAACAAGAATTTGTAGCTTATTGTTCTTGCAAATTGATTCATGTGAGACACTTGTCATTTCTTTAATCCAAGGAGTACACGAAAAAGAATGGTGGGGAAAAGGGTAACACATTAATTATCAAACACAAGCTTGATCGCATTTAAGGGTAGCAATTAAATAGTATATTGAATTCTAGTTGGATGCTGAAGGCATCTTAAGGGACAGGAACTCTTTGATGCGTGAATGTGTGATGACATGTCCTAATTATTAACATGTACCACATTACTAGATAATTTAATGGTGATCGTAATTCATGGGAAGTTTGAGCCCACCTTGCTATGGCAAATCATGTAGACTCAACAGTTTCCAAAATCATAAAGAGCATAGCGCGATAAAGCTATCTCAATTTCTCCCCCACTTCGGCATGATAAAATCATCTCAAAGACAGGTGTGGTTTTGGTGATAGCCACTAATAACACGGTCCTTTTCCGGATTAATGGAATCTCTCTATATGTGATATTGACCAAACAAGAATGGTGTATAGTGAGTGCTTTCGTGTCATTTTTCATTTGCTAGTGATGTTGTGGTTGAACTATCCACTAACTTCTGGCATTAACGTATTAAGTAAAACTTACTCCAAATTCACATATCTCCTTTCTTTAATTCCCTTCAAATATCCTTTGATCCTCCACCTATGCAAACATCAGCATATGTCATTTATTAACAAAAGTTCAAATGAGAATAACCAAACAATAATAAAGCAAAAAGGTGTCCAGAAAAGGCCTTTATATTATAGTAGACTCCATGGCTAGACTTCCCTAGTCAGCACCTAAGTTTTGTCCTATTATTCCTGCCACATTTTAGTGGACTTGCGTCTTTTCTAAGATTAGGTCATCTTTGTCAACACATTGCATCGTTAATCTGTTCAAGTTTTCTTTTCCTTCGTCTATTTTCCAGGTCCAAAATAAATAAAATTGTTCCTTTCAATTGCGAGTTCCAAGCAGGTCCACACGTGTATCCATCTTCCGTATCAGAGCAAGACACAAATATGAGTGGCGCCATTGTTGAAAAATCTCTACAAATCTTATCCTTTGTGTCTTGTGATAACTGCTAAAAGAATGGTGTATTATTATCTGTTTTGTTACGTTGCTCCCTCTCAGAAGAGTTCCTCTAATTATATATTCTTTGGATGGTGGGGATACTAGATCTCCAAATGTGGGGTAGTGCTGAATTTATTATATTTTTGGTCCTATAATTGTTGTCATGGTTACATATATAATACATGGTGGCAATTGGCCAATATACATATAGACAAAGACTTTTGCTTTTTTTTGCTTTACGTGAAAGGAATGAAGCTCGACTTAATATTTTGTTTGTGGGTGGGTGGCTGGTGTCATGTGAGCTTATGTGTCTGCATATCATGGAACACGACTCAGATTTATTGAAGCACATAAAACGTACGTTGGGCTGCTTCCAAGCTGTCACTTGTACAAAAGAAAAGCCTAATCGAAGTTTTAAACGTGCCATTAATATTTAATGTTGGGACAAATTATATGTACCAACTAATGTCAAATGTTTTATAATTTTGTTCAACTTTATTCATTGAATTTCTAGATATTATTAATAAAACTCATGTTTTTGTTTTCAAGTATGTACCATATATGTCCAGCATTTTGGACATTTCTTTTTCCTCAACTTTTTCAATCTTTGGTTGAATTTTAGTCGACTAGATGGATAGCCACTGTAATAAACTTCATTTACTTAATAATTAAAAGCTTTTTGTTTTCAAAATTGAAGAATCAAAAAGAAATTAGAAGCTCTTTCATTAGACAAGAACAAAATTTGTCCATCGTGCCAGTTTGACCTAAGAAACGTTTATGGGACTAAAATTGTGGTTGAGGATGTGTTTAAAAATGTTTTGGATCCACCTATTCTCTCTCCATTAGAATTCTTTTAGAAGCTTGATCTTTAGATTAAAGCATATATTAAGACGTGATTAATGAACTGTAATATGAAATTTTAACTTACTTTTTGTTGATATACACTAATATGAATTTTAATATATATATATATGCTTTAGTCTAAAAGATAAAGCTTCTAAAGAATTCCAATTGCTTTAACGAACTGTCATATGAAATTTTAACTTACTTTTTGTTGACATACACTAATATCAATTTTAAGTCTTGCTTGAAAAGCTTTGCTCTTAACACACATTTTGCAATATATTACTTCATAGGTAATATATATAATATGCAGTAACATATTATACATACATCGATACATATCAAATTCTTAAGGGTGTAAACAAGTTATATAACTGCTAATAATTTTTCATTGAAATTAATGGTTGGTTTTCTTCATTTAAAATACCAAATATATTCCTTTAATGTATTTGCATTTTTAATAATTTATCTTCAAAATTATAGTTACATAAACATGACTTGCGTGATCTTCAACTTACGGGTGTTTTGACTTTGTAGAATTTCAATGAAATGGATTTGAACTTTAAATTTTTTACTTAATCTTGTGAAATTTGGGTGGAAATTTTCGAAGATACAAGCACTAAGATTGTCTAAAGTCCATGTTCAAGCCTACCCATTGCATAATTCCTATGTACGAAGTTGAAGTTTCATGTGAGGCTACCTGTCTCTCCTAACAAATTGTGTTGACAGGAAAAGATAGCGAGGCACAAGGATAAATAACTACCATTACGTCTCAAAGAAAGTCCATTCCACGTTGGTTGTGTTTTTTTAAGACTATATTTGGTTGGATAGTTATTAATGGAATGAATAAAATATAATATTATTCCATAGTTTAGAATGAGGGTTTATAATAAAATAGAATGAAAAGGAGGGCTTCACATTACATCTCATTTTATTCTAAACAGTAAAGAAAAGTTACCTCCAATTTGGAAGGTTTAGGATGGAATGTAAAATGATAAATAAAATTTCACTATATTACATTAGAAATCCTTCTTTCAAACAACATTGCTATATTACATTATGAACTCCTTCATCCCTCCCGAGCAACAATTTTCGAATATTTCATTCATTTATATTCTATTTCATTATTCTTCCTTCTTAACACAAAGACGCTTCTTATTAGGTCAATAAAACATTTACAGAAAACTTTAAAGAGTGGTTATATATCTACAAGTAATGTGTGCACTTAGTTTTATGAGAGATGACAACAAAAGTTATCACAAATACCATTGATGTTACACGTGCTTTTCCTTTGAAAGATGCCACTGAATAATTGGGGTCGAGCACGGTGGATACTGTCTCATCATCTAAAAAATCAATATCGTTTGATGGAACTTGAGTTACTTGGTGTTGTTTTCTTCCTAATATTTGAGTACTTTCTCTTTACGACGCTTCCCCACCTCCCTCCCTCTCTCTCTCTCTCTCACACACACACAATCAATCAAAAGCAAGTTTTGTTCAGTTTCATCAGCCAAAATTTCACCATTAGTTTGCTATTTCTTTGCATCATTAATGTGTACGAAATTTGGGCCAAGACATGATTTCCTGCGAACTGTTTTGAAAACAACTAATCTCATTCATTGTAGCCGTTTACTTGTCTGGCTTCTAACAGTATCCATAGAACATGTAGAGAGAATCCTACAACTATTATAGAGAGGGTTAGCTAAGAAGTGCTAGCTTCATTGGAACTTAACTCATTTATAATAGATTGTAGATTTTTTAATAATTTAATTTAAATTCTAATTCTAATTATAATTTTAATGAAACTTTAATTAAAATTCTAATTAATTCTAAGTAAATACTAATTATTTCCAAATAATATATAATATATCATATTGGTTCTTATTAATTAAATATCTGATATTTAATCATTAAGTTTATCAAATCTTACAATCAAGTCTAATTTGATTAAAATACATTTTTCTCTCTTCAACTCATTTTGCGTGTGTGACGCCTTAGGTCTTTGACTATTTGGCAATGTATAAAGTATAACCTAAATTATATTTAAGATTAGATAAATTAAACTCTTTTAATTTATCTTTCAATTCTCTAATTAATTAAATTATATCCATAAATCAAAATTAGCTTCTAGCAACACATTATGACCACCTAAATATTTAGGATTATTAAAGTGATTTTGGCCAACCTTTTTGTTCATGATTTTTCAGTATAATCCAATTATTTCTTCATATAATGTTATGATTAGATATAAAGTATGAAATTAGTGTCTATTATATTTGAGTTCAATCATATTAGTTCTCCATCATTACTAATTGATTCAATTAATAACTTTTGAAAGCTGTTTTCTAAATGTCATTTCCTTTGGCCATAGATTTTCCGAATCAATGCTAATCGAGAATAGTAGAATATGCTACCTAATCACTTTAAGGAGATTAATACTATATTGATCACTTAACTATTTTCATATAGTTCATACTATATCATGACTACCGATTCAGTAAACCTTGACTATAATAGGTCATAAGTAGTATCAAAACATAACAATCTCTATATAAGATACTTTAGAAATCTCAAGTCAAAGGATCACTTGTATAATCATCATAATGAGAATTTTCATAGGCATATAAGTAATGTTCAAAATAGAATTCTCATATGATGTTAATTTAGTAAACTTGTTCTCTAACAAATACCCATAAATTTGTTTATGTATCCATATACTCTAATTTATGAGATTGATTACTTCCTTTGTAAGAAAGAAACATAATATGTGCTATACTTTTTATATTATATTAATGTCTAATATTAATAAAAAAATTAGTACAAATAATCTACGGATAATATATAAATACAATATGAATCTCATAATTATAATCTTATCATAATTCCATTTGTAACACATCTGAATATGTATAGATAAAAAAATGTCTTTAAATAATCATGTTACTAAACTATAACTAATTAATTATCTATAAGCATAAACTATTACATAAACTAAGCCAATCATTTAAATATCTTATACCATATCACCATTTGACGATCATGTTACTGCTGGAATAGTATGAGAATTCTATAACATTCTTTACAATGAGTATTTACTTAAATATTATAATTTTCATCTCAATTATCATCATAGTTAGAGAAATTTCCTAAATATATACTTAAATCTTTGATGAGATCTTAGCTACTTTTATAAATGGTTTACTCTAAAGTTCACAATACGTTATTGTCTTGAACAATGTAAGTAATTGTACTAAGTTCATTAAAGAAGTCTTTGATCCAAATAATTATTTCAATTAAATAAAAATTTATTTGGGCTTGATTAGCAATCAATGCTACATTAGAATCTTTTTAATCTCAAAATAATATTATTCTAAGTAAATTATACCTCAACTAGAATTTACTTCTAAAGTTAATATCCATATAACCTTAAACTTATATATCAACTCATACTTATTATAATAAATATCTTTAATACTTCATAAGTATTAGATATCTCGTATTAGATATCTCAAATACTAAACACCTTTAGCATATTATCTATATATTTTAATAAGAATAGGTAAGCATCTTTCTTATCTATATCTATATTTAATTCATATAATTAAGTTGTAACTTGTTTATTTAACCAAGGGAGGTTCTAATCAATGGTTTAATGATAAAAAAACATAATTACTACTAATGTAACATCCCGTTACCCACATGAGGGCTAGAATTGTGAATTCTAAAAATTTGATGAGAAATTGGGAAAAATGCATTTCATGCAGTATTATTTGTGATATGCA
>JANZLC010000002.1:10409320-10422982 GCA_026413385.1 Erythroxylum gracilipes | reverse complement strand
TATGGAATGAATTTTGACTGATTGATCGTTCTAGCATGCCACTCTTATGGGGTACGTACTCGGATATCACCATAGATATTGGGTATGTGTCTTGTGGGAGTGGGGTGCTACAACTAATGAGTTTATTATTTTGATGAAAAGAAATATAAGAACAAAATGAATTTATAAACTCAAGAAGATAGCTCATAAAGTTAATAAAGAGAAGTTGAAGTTTACAACTGTCGAAATGAAGATAAAACTAAGAACTGAAGATTAGGGTTTATTAAGTCATTCTTTAGTTTGCAATATTAATAGTACTCTCACTTTATTAATTTGATGCTCCAAAAGACTCACCATGCATAAACATTTCACTTTACTTTACTATATGAATCTTTACGTTCATCAAAACGCATTGAAGCTTTTCATTTTGATTAAAAAAACCTCTTAATCTTTCAACCACTCTTTAAGGAACAGATTGGGAAGAGTTTAAATCATATTTTGATTTTAAATTTTGGTTTTAACCATTTAAAGGTGTTAGAATCATGTTTTTAAGGTGATTGGTCAACCAATATGAGTTAAAGTTGTTGTATAGACATATTTTAAAGTGTTTCCAATCATTTTAGAATCATTACCTTATAATTTTTTGAGTGAGCCATTTTAGAATTATTAAGTGAATAAGGGAAATATTTTTTAGTTATAATACTTTGTTAAGGTGTGTATACAACAATTGAAAATATCATTTTTTTTCCTCTGTGAGTAATATGCCTCTACTCACTCCCATTGAAGAGTATAACTATACTCCACTAACCTTCTTGTAAACATGATAAATTCACAATTATCTCCAAAACAAACGTTTTGACTTCATTATAAAAGTGAATCTTTCAATGTCACATAGTCTTTTAATTATACATCAAATGCATTAATAAAGGCACTATTTCTAATTGGATGTATCGTCGTGACATTTGAACCTTTCAAATTTCTTCCTCCAACAACTTACCTTAAGAACCATTCTCCTGTAAGTTTTTATTGTAACAAACATTTTGTTCAATAAGGTATGTAAGCTTGTATCCAACCTTTGGATATTTTATAACTTTTTACTGTTCGATTTAGTTATAAACTTATTGAATAATATATGTTTTAACTAAGCACACGTCTAAAATCATTAACTTTGTCTCTATCAAAGTCATACCATTCCATATTTAATATGAAATTTTGCTAATTGATTAAATTGAAAAATTTTAAAGTAAGTTATTATATTGTTAGCTATAGAGGACATAAATATTGCATCATACAATATCTTATATTATATTTTCCTTCTTACATAAGTTCATACCCTTATGGAATTTAGTTGTAAAGGTTTTTTACCAGAGAATCTCATTTCATATAGCTAACTAAAATTTTAAATTTCATCACATTTATCTTATCAGAGTGATTTAACATTTTAAATACTTAATTTCTATTTAGATTCAAATAATTAAAAATTTAAAAATTTAAATTATTTGAATCTAAATAGAAATTAAGTATTTAAAATGTTAAAATTTTAAATTATTTGAATCTAAATAGAAATTAAGTATTTAAAATGTTAAATCACTCTGAGGATGTTTAATTTAATTTATGTGACAATATCAGATAAAGTCATTAGTTTAAAGATTATTCTTGGCTTCAAAAGAAGAACTTTAATGGAATTTTAAGGAGAGTTAAGGCAGTAGATATAAGTAAAGGGTTATTTGTCAAGCCACTATAAATCGTTTGCATTATCTCTTCCATATCATCTTTAAATTATTACTAATTAATTTATATTAAATAATTTCATCATTCTTATTACATTAATTGGTGTTAATTGAGTACTTTGGTTAAAAAATTTGTTGAATCTTATAACACCTAAACACCCAAATCACTCCCCCTCTCTTTGGGTATTGTTAGGGACTAACACTATTCGTATCCAACAAGAGTTGTTCTTAGACTATCGTATATTCAACAATTGAAAATATGATTTTTTTTTCCTCTATGAGTAATATGTCTACACCCTCTCTTTGAAGAGTATAATTATACTCCACTAACCTTCTTGTAAACTTGACAAATTCATAATCATATCCAAAACAAACTTTTTGAATTCATTATAAAAGTGAATCTTTTAATGTCACATAGCCTTTTAATTATACATCAAATGTAACAATAAAGGCATTATTTTTAAATGGATGTATCATCATGAGTTTGAACCTTTCGAATTTCTTCCTCCTATAACTTACCTTGAGAATCATTCTCCTGTAAGTTTTTATTGTAACAAACATTTTGTTCAATAAGGTATGTAAGCTTGTATCCAACCTTTGGATATTTTATAACATTTTACTATTCGATTTAGTTATAGAATTATTGGATAATATATGTTTAACTAAGCATCACACCTAAAATCATTAACTTTGTCTCTACCGAAGTCATACCATTCCATATCTAACATAGAATCTTGTTAATTGATTTAATTGAAAAATTTGTAAGTAAGTTATTGTACTGTCAACTATAAAAGACATAAATATTGCATCATTTAGTATCTTATATTATATTTTCCTTCTTACATAAGTTCATACCCTTTATGGAATTTAGTTGTAAAGGTTTTTTAACAGAGAATCTCATTTCCTATAGTTAGCTAAATTTTTAAATTTCATCACATCAATCTCATCAAAGTGCTTCAACATTCCAAATACTTAATTTTTATTTAGATTTAAATAATTTAAATTTTTAAAAATTTTAAATCAATGTTTCATTTAATACATATGACAATATCAGATAAAGTCATTAGTTTACTAATACAAGTATTATCATTTTATGAATTGTTATTACATCCTGCACATCACATGTATAAAATTAAACAATTCAATACCATTATTATCCTTTTACCAAAGGTTGATTTGGCTATTCTTCAACTTAAAAAGTTTCACAAGTTTTATATGATTCATGATCAAATGGATAAATATGTCCTTGTATGTAAATTTATGATTCCCATCATATTGATTTAACTAACATGGTGTAAAATTAGATAGTCTTGGTTATCTATCTTTTAATTCTTGTCACTTATATTAATTTTAAGTCTCATTTGATCTAACACATATAAACTATTTGTATAAACTTGGATCAACTACTTTTACTTAATAATCTATTTCTTATCATGTATTAAACATTATAACAATTTCGAATCTAAATTTTTTTATCAAATACTCATAACCATGAACTAGAAATATATATGATCTCTATCATATCACGTATAAGTAACAAAAGTCATGCAGTTAAATTTCTTCTGATGATAACTATCATATCCAAGCCAATGCCTTTAATTGTGATATATGTTTATGCTTTTAATAGGCTAAATTGAGTGAAATAATTTTGTCAAGATATTATACCTTTTAACTCTACTTTATGAAACATTTTTCATTACATTATCTTGGTATTGACATCGATTTTATATGTTGCAATTAAAATTTATAAGATATTAGTCAACTCAAAATTTCGTTACATTTTCTCTTTTATATGATCTTGACATATCTCTAAAAATTTAACTCCATTCCTCAATAGGGATTAGTAGCAAAATTGCATAATGCACATACAATCTTTTTCATCCAACTTTGAGAACTCCTCTTAAACCTAAACAATGTCCAAGAAATTTGGTTATTAATAACTTAGTATTAACTATACTAATCATATATAATTTCTACTTAGAACAAGATACAAATGTAAGAAAATCAAGTAATTGGTTATATGCAATGACTACTCAATAAGGTTAGGACTATAATCATTTACTTGGTTACTCTAACTATTTTATTCAAAATAATAGTCCTCACTCTTATTCAAAAAATTTTGCTATAATCTCTCCTGTAGACTAGGATCTTATTTAAATTTAGTTGATCTTTAATTTGCTCAAAAAATCAACTAAACTTAAATTAGATAGATAATAACTTGATCACTCACATTTTATGTGACTCTTAGATTCATTAGGATATAAATCTTACCACACATATCTTATATCATATTCCTAAACCTGCTTTTAAATTCATATGATCATGACTTTGTTTATCTAAATCATAAAATTTTGGTTAAGTAAAACACATTATTATAACACTAAACATATTCAGGTTAAAACATCTTTGAGTTTACTCAACAAGCTTAACAACAATCAGAACTGTGGTTTATTCTTATAACAATGCAAAGTAACAATCATGCTTAAAACATGTATTTAATATTTTAATGAGGGATATAATTTTATTCGTCTCATCAAACATAAAAGTACATGTAATAATATCATACATATAAAACAAGCAACTGAAGATGCATCAATATATATCAAACATATATTAGTATCATGTAATTTCTCATGCTAATATAATTAAATTATATATGTGAATCATCAGTCTTTATTTGATTCTAGTTACTGATCTTTATAATCTAAAATAATATTTTTAACTCCTTAGATAATTAAATTATATTGAACTCGTTGTTTCGTGTATGAATTAAATTCGTAGTCTAAATAGAAAATTAGTTTGATTTGAAAATAATTTTCAAATTCAATTAGAAATCATTTCTAGTTATCTTGACTCTTTTATCCAAATTTAATTGAAAAAAATTTCAATAAATTATGCTTCTTACTTATTATAATTTTAAAAAACTTCTTTTTGAAAATTTTATAAAAAGGACATTTTAATCTAATTAAAAGAGTATTTATAATCTAATTAGAAATTATTTTCCTTAATTGGAAAACTATTTTTAATATAAAAGGAAACTACTTTCAAAATTAAATAAAATATTTTAAATTTAATTAAGAAAGCCTTTACATTATTAATTTTAGAAATTAATTTCTCAACTGATTAAAAATCTTTCCTTAATAAATTAGAAAAAAAATTCAAAAATATTTTAAAATGCTCATTTTTCTTAATTAATAAATAAAAATGCTTTTCAAATTTTGATCAAGAAATACTTTTAAATAAATTAACATAATTATTATTCATATTAATAAAGAAATCATTTCTAAATAAATAATAATTCTATAAATAAATAAATCATAAATTTAATTTATCTCAATCAAATTGAAATAAGTAAATTTAATTAAGAAAATAAAAAATTTTCACTAATTTTAATTTATCTAAATTAATTTGAAAAAATAAATTTAATTAAGAAACATCTGTTTCTTAATTACTTAAGAAAATAATTTTAATTTTTCTCAATCTAATTTATTCTAATTCTAAAAAATCTTCACAAAAAGTTTAATTAGGAATCAATTTAATTATTATTAAGTAGATTGAGAAAAATAATTAATAAACAAGCCTTATTTTAAAGATTTAATTATAAAAATACTAAACTTTATTCAATTTTGCAATTCTAGCTTGAACTTTAAAAAGTGATACTAAAATACTTAAAATTTTAATTTGTTGCAAAAATGGCCCAACATTAAATTCTTCGTTAACATCACTGACATGACATAACATATTAGATTAAAAGTTATGCCATGTTTTCAATCATTTTCTGCATAATTATTTTATAATTTAATAAACTTAGAAATAGAAAAACCCTAATGACTCTTCATCTATCTATTTTATAATTTTAACTTTGTTACACAAATTGTTGATTTCTGTCTATGTTGTTCTTTGCTGTTGTTAAAACCACAATGTGGTTTTGTGTGAAATATGTCATTCCTCCCTAAGAAATTTGACTATGAATTTCATGCTTGAGTTGGTTTTACAATACCAAATGGCTTTGACATAGAGACCTTTGCATTCAAACTTTAAAATGGAAAACAATGCGAGTTTTCAACATTCTTATTTCACAATAAGAAAAAGAAACTGAGTAACTAATATCTAAGAAGGAAACTGATAAATGGGCTGCAATTATGCTTTTATTTATTGCAACTATAACCTCTAATTTTGTTAAAACATGCCCTTGGAGCTTTAATTGAATCTTTCAACCTAAGTACTATATCAAAATCAAAGATTTTTCAAAGTAGACATAGTTAGTGATGTTACTATCAAAATTGACCTTTTGTTTTGACTCCTTAAATATTTAACAACACTTTTTAGTGAAGAAATTTTATCAATATTAATCAAATATGTTTTGACTTTTTACTAAGTTTTCAGGATGCATGACACTTTATATTATTTATTTTCATTAATAAATTTCTTTTGATGATTACAAAAATGGAAAGAAAGTTTAGTGATATTAGATTAGAGGAATTAATTATTTTGTCATTTTTGTATTTCTTGAACTTTATATAATATGCTTAAGTAAATGATATTTCTTTGAATTTGAATATCTTTTGTGTTCTTGATATTGAATTATGATATTCATATTGAATTGTGTTTTATGCATAAATTAAGGGCAAGCTTCACTATCTCAATATTTATTTATGTACTTAACTTTATTATTGTTGTTCTCTAATATCACAAATGTTTTGTTATCCTCAAAAAGTGGGAGATTATTGAACCAATGGAGATCAAATTGATATTTTGATGATAACAAAACATAATTACTAACTTTTGTGTTTATCATTTTTATGAAAAGTAATATTAGAACAAAATGAAGCCATAAAATTAAAAATATAATGTATGAAGTTGATAAGAAGAAGTTGAAGTTTGCAACCGATGAAATGAAGAATCAAAACAAGAACAAAATAAGATCAAGGCCTATCAAGGTCATTTCATGTTTTATATTATTATTTGTAAATTCAATTTATTAATTTGATTATCTAAAAGGCTCATCATGTATAATTATTTTATCTTACTTCTATGCATGAGTCTTTACATTCATCAAACGACATTAAAGCTTTTAATTTTAGCCTATTGATCTTTCAAATAATCTTTAGGAAACATTTTAATAAGTGATCTAGTTATATTTGGATTAAACAAATTGTTTTTTAGTATTCGAAGTAGTTGAAACCAAGTTTTTGGGTTGAATGGTTGACCTATATAGGTTAATGTTTGATTAATATAGGTTAAAGTTGTTAAATGTAAAGTATTGAGAGTTTACTGTAACATTAATTAATGCACTAGTTGACCAGTCTGTCACATTGATCAACTAGTATAGGTTACTGGTTGACCAGTGTTCAACAACTAGTGAATCTGGTGTTGTAAATGCATACTGGTTGACCAATATGTTACACAAGTCAATAGAGTGTAAAATAGTCGTTATAACAGCTAGTTCTTAGCTCCAACTGCTATTTTGGGTCCCAAAACACTACAAATATGTATTTTTCTCATTGGTTTTAGCATCAAGAAGGTTTTGGGTGTTATATACATACATTTCAAAGAATTTTTAGTCATTTGAGCATCATTGTGTCATATTTATGTGAATGAGTCATTTTGGAGTTATCAAGTGAATTTATAAGATATTTTTAAGTCGTATTACTTTGTTGGCATGTTGAATATTCTAATTGGAACGATTCAAATGATATTGAGATTCCTTTTAACCTTGGAAGAAGATTACAAGAAAGGTTTCTTTTTACTGAGAAAGATTATGCAAAGGGTTTTTTTTTCCTTGAAAGAAGAATTGTAATAAAATTCTAAGAAGAGTCTTAAGAGTGAACGTAGACAAGGGTTGTTTGTCGAACCACTATAAATATCCTCTTTAGATTATTGTCCAATTATTTGATTAATTTATAAGTAATTTTCTTATACTCATTTATATTGATTGTTGTTAATTGAGTATATTGGTTAGAAAAATTGTTGAATTTTGTAAATACACAATTCACTCTTCCTATTGGGTGTCGATAGGGACTAATAATATACATTTGAATATGTATAAGATAAAGAATGTCTTTAAATATTTATGTGGTTACACTATAACCAACTAGCTAGTTGTAAGGCATAAACTAACAGAATGACCAAGATATAACCACTCCATAAATAAATTTGCAAGCACAACTGAAAGCCACAACTTTTCTATAAAATAAGTTCATGACAAGAATATTTGTTACCTGTTAAACATGTTAGAATTGTCTACTAAGGAACAAGAGTTCACAAATTATTTATTAGTTTGTTAAATATGTTGGAATTTTAGGTTTTCTAGTTATCTACAATTTTCGTTTCTTAGTATCAACCTTTAACCAAAAGACCAGTATGGATAATTATATCTTCTTCTTCTTCTTTTCCTTTTTATTATAGAAGCAGCCCAAAAATTGCATTTTATACCCAAAAATTTTTATAAAGATGTTGATTTTGTGGGACATGGTATGATGCATCTGAAAATGGGAATTACCAATTATGTTAATAGCAATTGGATTTTTCCTTTGTAACAAATTCAAAATAGTAGTTGAAGATATTTTATTAAATATGTGCAAGATAGATCAAAGGAATGAAAATGTGAATGGTATATAGCATTAAGAAATGACGTAAATACCAAGGACTTGTTCTGTTGGTACTATGCAAGAGTACGTTACATGTGCAAATGATCATCCATTTCTATTTTTTTTTTGGTGTTTCATACTAGTATAAAAGAAAGACAACATGTAACATAAACACCACAATCAAAGAGCTAAAGTTATGCATGAATGGATGAGAGAGCTATCTTACAATATAGTTTTGCATAATAGTGCATCCATTAAACAAGCAAAACATGAGTTGTCGAAGTATACAATAGTATTTTTTTTATTCCCCTTTTCAAATTTGAGTAACAAAAAGCTTTGTTTTTAACAGCCTTCAAATATGATAATAAAAGTACTGTTAAAGTACACTTGATAAACTTATCTATAAATAATATATAATGACCAATTTAAAGGGCTGATGTTAATCATAAACAAGTTTCTTCAAAAGTCCTTTAATCGATAGAATGCAATCAAATCCAAATAATTGGTTTGATTAATTTAAAAGTTATGTATTATCTATGCCTCATAAATTTTCTTCAATTGATATCAGAGCAAGTTTTATATGTATCTTAATCATGATTTCTATCTTGATAAAGTTGAAATTGTTCTTTTTGTTGAATTGATAACATTCACATTATGATAATGACTAAATTCTTATTTGTATTAATACTTTTATTCAAATTTCTTTGTATACTTGTTTGTTTTCAAACTTTGAATTATACGATATAAAATTCAAAAAGTATACATCATGTTTAACTATTGTCCAAGTTTAAAACAATATATAATATTTTACCAAATTTTATTTTTGGTCCTTTTAGCCACATTCCCATTGTGGATGGGAACTATGTTATGTATTTTGAATTGATGGCATGAGATGCTTTGCAATAAACCAGATCCATACCAAAATAAACTTTGTAGAAATTGATATTCAATGTAGTTCTAAAAATAACAAATCTTTTAGCATCGAATGATACAAAAAAGAGGAAACAATGAAACCTCTATAGTACAAATTATTCTTGCAAAACAAACTAGTTTCTATTCAGGTTAGCCCCCCTAAACTTGATGTTTTATTTATCAACAAAACACCTTCATGTTTTATTTATCAACAAAACACACAACTTCCTTCTTGTACAATTTCCAAAAAAGTTAGCATCCATTAAAGTTGAAACAATAAAAGATGTTGGAAAAAAAGATAAAGATGCTTATTTTTTTTGAGGAGGTTTAACCGGTGGGACTTTGGCAAAGCCACTAGTGACTAGCGGCAAAGCACCAGTAAGTAGCAACGAATGGTATTGTGGTTGGCTCTAAGGCTAACTATGAGCAAGGGCAAGAAAGGCTCAAGGCGCACACTTATTAGAGGCCTACTAGTTACAAGTTATTTTATAACATAGGAATTTTTCACTTAAGAGAAACAGATCTGAAAAGAGTTGCTCTCTTTCAAAGATTTAAAGGAATTTGTTTAGGAAGCAAATATCAATTCCAATTTTGTAAAAGAATAGCTTGACTCATTATCATACATGCAAAAACTACTTTTTTTGGTGAGGAGGTTTAACGAGTGGCACTGTGGCAATGCCACTAGTGAGTAGTGGCAAAACACCAGTAAGTAACAACGAATGGTATCATTAATTAGCTCCTCTCATAGTTGCTGATTCCACCAATGAATGGTGTCCCGGGTGGTCTTGGAATTATTCATTCTACAATCGATTCTTCCTTCACTTGAAAAGAAAGCTTCACCGCTACCATTACTATTGCTACCACCATTATTCCCTCTAGTAGTACCATTTGCTCTATGCTGCTGGTGGTTGTCTTTCATACCACTTGTTTCCATCGAATGCAAAGTTTTTAGGATTTTTTTTTCATTTTAATTTCTAGGGTTTCACTATTTTATGGATTATGGGTTGGATTTACTTAGGCCAACAAGAATAATATATGGGTCAGCTACTATAAACATATCTGGGTCAAGTTTTTTTATGTCTTGGGCTATAAAAGTTTGGGCTTAAAGGACTTGATGAATAAGAATAGAAATTTAGAAATGACTTTCTAAATTTACATATATTAAAAAATATATATGAATGAATTTATTAAGATTTAGAAATAAGTTTCTAAACCAAAACTATAAATTTAAAATTTGATTTGTTCAATTTTAATTAGACATAAGTTTCAAATTAAATTTAAAGTTATTAAGTTTAATAATAAATTAGAAATATGTTTCTAGTTGAATAAATTAATTAAATTGAACAAGATATATAATGAGAAATAATATTCTAATTAAATTGACATTATTAGTGTAATAAAAAATCAGAAATAAGTTTCCAATTTAAATTTAAATTTGATTGGTTCCATAGTTCTAATTAAAATAAATAATTATAATTTAAATATGATTTGTCATATATCAATTGAAATTTTGATTTTGTGTAAATTATGAGCATGAGTTTCATCATTGTGTTAAATTATTCCTTTTATGATTTTTGGGTTTTGTGAGCAACTTCTAATTCTTGAAAATTTACTTTTAGAAATATGTTTATAAAAATGTTACCCAAATTTCTGCAAACTATGACATAGATGAGATGAGTCATCATAATGTTAGTGTAGTTACTTCTGATGCGATATCTTCTTAGAGAAGATCTAACACAATATGTTATCACTGTTAATAACTTAATGCAAGAGTTGTATTTCAGAGATTATCTGGCTTTCATTAAAGCTAAAGTGAAGTATAAAGACTTTACTCCCAACTTTGCCACAACTAGAAAGTGAACTGTTAAGCATGCTTTGGAACTTATGATAGCCTACTTTGAAATTATATAAATGGTTAGTGATAAACTTTATGAGAGAAGTTTGAAGAAAAGAATTGATTTGGACTATTATCAATCGAAATTACTAGAATAGTACTAGGTCGAGCTTCTAAGACTTTATCACATGAATTCATGGACTCTATTTCATATGGGGTTCATTATTATACATTGAACTAAGTTGTAATGAATCACATGAATTATGTTCATTAAAATAAGTTAAGTTTGATATTATTCAGTTTTATCATAATATATGTTATATGAATATTTACGTTCAAAAAATCTTATTGAGTATGACAATTGGCATTTAATTTTTTTATGAATGATTGTTGAGAATGTACGTTCTCTTTCATTTTTTATAAACAATTAAAATTCAACTATCCAATATGTGTATGTATGATACATTACTAGGTAACATGGTTAATGATATCATACATGAGTTCTGGAAAATGAAACTACTAAGGGCATGTGGTCCGCTTTAGTTGGACATTTTGGAGACACCTCAGTGACCAAATGAGGTCACTCACTATGAAGTTTGACATATATAAAAAAGGGTTGGATCACATAATGCAAAAGTATTTAAGGCATATTTCAAACATGCTAAGTGAGTTGTGCAATGTTGGTTGTGAATTATCATATGAGCAATAAGTACAAGCTATGATCTGTTTATTACCTCAAAGATGGGAACATATGAAGGTGCATCTAACTTATAATGAGAGTATCAAAACGATGAAAGATGCTACGAGGCTTCTAATACTAGAAGAAGAATTTTGTGAAGCCTCTAAGATGTCCTCTGAGGTATATACAATTAGTTCTAGCTCACATGGAGTAGTAAACTAGAAGTATAAGCATCATGGTGGATCTAAATGGAAAAATGTAAGAAATATACCCATTATACTTAGGACTCAAAGAAGGCAAAATAGAACCAATATAGAAAAGGAAAAGGTCCTTTTAAGAAGCAAAACATAAAAAAAGCCAAGTGCTTTAATTGTGATAATAAGGGTCACTTTGTTTATGATTATAGCGAGCCCAAAAAGGTACAATCATATATAGACATTTGTTTTTGTGAATCTCTTATGTTATGTTTTTCTAACTATATCACCTCTTTTTGCAGATTACAAATTTAGGAGCAACCAAACATGTATCAAATGATAAAGATGCCTTCATGGAATTTTGGAAAATCCAATTATATAACATCATGGATTTATATAAGGGACAACTCAAAGGTTGTTGTGCAAGGGATTGGAACCTATAAATTAAACATGTGTGGTAATTGATCCTTAATCCTATATGAAGTGATGTATGCTCTAAAGATTCGATGGAATCTTATCTCTGTCTTGGATTTATTATTCTAGATGTTGTTTCTCCAAATACTAATATAATTTATTCTTTGTTTACAAAATTTAGTAATCCAAATAATGGTGCAATTTTATGACATGCTAGTTTACGTCATATTGGTTAAAATTGAAAAAGTTAATCAGCTAAAGAAGGCCTCTTAGGTGATTTAGGGTCCGTTTGATTGAGCTTTTATCAATAGAGCTTTTATCAGAAGAGCTTTTGTTAGTAGAACTTTTCTGAAAAGAACTTTTTTTAAAAGCCAGATGACTGTTTGGCTGTCAATTTAAAAAATAACTTTTTTAAAAGAGCTTCATACAATAGACTGTTTGGCAACATAAAAATAAAAAGCACTTTTATTAATTTTAACTATATTTTATTTTATAATAAAATTATTTATAGTAAACAATATGCAAAGTACCATCTTGTAGGAAATAATTTAAAGAGATGTCTCATTTTCTTGTAGGAAATAAAATTAATATGAAAATAAATATTAAAACATGTAAAAAGTTAAATATTGTGCTAAATAATATTTAAAATATACTAAACAATATACAAAGTACAATTTAAGCAACCAAATTTGAGCAACCAAAGACCCAATGGAACTTAAATCAACCCAATTAACTTTTTTAATTTAAAATTTAAAAACATCATTTTACTTAAAATAACATCATTTTATTTAACATATTTGAACTTCAGGCTGAACCAAGACGTGAAAAAAAAATCTAAAATTCAACCCACCCATTGGCTTCGATCGGAGCTAGGTCAAACAAAAAATGTCATTCCTAGTTATGCCAACAATTAACAAGATTTGATAGTATGCAACATTAAAAGAACAAAGAAAGAGAGTTGCAGCAAACGAGGTGAAGTTTCTACTTCTCTTGGTACACAAATCCCACAATTGACTAATTATTTGAGCCGATAAATTTCAAACATATGCATGAACAAACAATATTTTAACAAGAGACAACTTAATGCCTCTCATCATGCAGTGCTTCATTCTTTCTTGCCAATACCATGAGACATATTGTAGATACCTCGCCCCTGAAACAAGAGAATAATACAAATTTGTGTTAACAAAAGCAATTATAAATTCCGTATACTCAACATAAAAGGCTAGAAATTCCTTACAAAATAAAGCCCCGAGCATACTTACAATGAGGTACATTGCGCTGCCTGCCAAAGCTAATGGAATGGCTACTGAAGTGATTTTATCAAGAG
>JANZLC010000002.1:10394041-10409220 GCA_026413385.1 Erythroxylum gracilipes | reverse complement strand
ATATATTTGATCAACAGTAAAATAAGCATCTTACTCGAAGATCCACTTAACAACTTCCTTCCTTAATATTTTTTGTTTATATAATGGAGATATATGTACAAATATTAATATTACGAGTAGTCCCTTTAATGTAATTAACTACAAATGTACTTTCTCCATTGAAGAGCAATCAAAGGCAACAAATGAAACTAAATTGTATCATGAAAGTTTAGGGAGTTTTGTTAGATTTTCTACAGAGATAACTCACAATTAATTAAATGCAGCATGATAAGTTTTCATACTTTTAGTTTATTCTTTATTTTTTAATAATATATATCTTTTACATTCATAACTATCGATTTAAAATGTAGATGAATGATGGAGATAATTTAGTGAAAATGCTCCAACGTTGAGAAAATATGCTATTAGATTACTCAATTAAACAACTTCTACATCAAGTTATAAATAATTGGAGTGTTTTAAACATATTTATATGAAAAAAGAAAATGCCTAGAATATCAAAGACTTAACGACCTTGTTTACCTTACTTATAATATAGGTATTTTTTATTTATTAAATTTAATTTTCAAAGTAATTACATTTTTTATTATTGATTTTATAATTTCTCGATTATGTTTTTCAGAGCACTTAGAAAAGAAAAATACATATGATCTAATTAATATTGATTATATTGACTATTCTAATTTTCGGATTAAATAGACGAACCATCTCTTAATCTTGATTATAATGAACTTAAAAAGGCAATTTATGAAGGAAATGTATTTATATCTATCAAAATGAATAAATTTAAAACATATACTAATGATTAGTTGATATTTTATTTGAAGCTCCTTCACACTTTTACAAATATACCTGAAATTTGGGAAAATGAAGGTGGTTTTAGTGCAGATAGCAAATCCGGCAAGACGTAAGGAGAAAGATGTGAAATGGGTCCAGAGTGAGAAATTTTTAAAAAATGTATTTATATAAATATTAGTTATTTATTTGAGTAATACCACAGTATCAACATGCTTTGATGAAATGATGAAGGCATAAACAATGTCTTACAACACTAACTAGGCGTTTGGTTTGAGCACTGGCTTGGCTATGGATATGGGTATAATAGTAGAAGGGGATAGGGATAGGTATGAAAAATAAAAAAATGATCTTTAGTTTGTAACTTGGGTTTCTATATTAATACCAATAATGTTGTTTGGTTTGTTGCATTAATGAGAATGAAAGATAATACAATACCATTTTTATCCTCAATAAAAATGAAAATAATTCGCCCTTCATATGTTTATTGAGGCTATCTCCATATGTTGCCATAATCCGAGCATTTCGAATTAATTTGCGTCGTCTACTTATGATAGGGGTACGTGCCATAATGTTCTACATTGAAAACTCAACAATTGTTACAACTCAACAAATATCATCTATAAGAAAACTTTACGTGCAACAAATATCATCTATAAGAAAACAAATATACAAATATCATCTATAAGAAAACTCTACGTGCAACAAATATCATCTATAAGAAAACAAATATCATCTATAACAAAAGTAGATGCAAATGGTTTTAACGTGGTTCACGTCAACGTTTTTTAACAAAAGAAACTCATCGTTTTTTAACAAAAGCAGGTGCAAATGGTTTTAAAATATCATCTATATCGTGGTTCACGTCAACGTCCAAAGAAACTCATCGTGGTTCACGTCAACGTCAAAAGCAGATGCACCTCATATCTTCTTTTGTCAACGTTTTTTAACCTGCTCGTTAATAGCTTTCTATGGAAAAATCCTACTGGAAATCAATTATAAACTGTTTGGAACGTACCTAACGACAACGAGGAGACTTGATCAGAGAAGAGAGCAGGAGAAGATAGAAGACGACAGTTTGATGGTTTGTGATTCCCAAATTGGAATGAAAACTTGATACCCACCCTTTTGGGGGGTTTAGTGGATTCCTAAATTTTAGGGAATAAATCCATTCCCTTATAATTAAAAACCTCAAAACAAACACCATTTTTTACTATCATTCCATTCCTTCATTCCCAAACCCTCAAACCAAACACTCCCTTATATTTCCAAAGGTACTTTTCTTTTCGCCGAACACAATCATATGTTAGTGATGTAAAACCACTATTTATGGTACATCAAAAGTATTTTCCCTGATAATCAACCATCCTGGGCTTTAGCATTGCTGCTTTTGGCTATCTAACAAAAGAATGTGGTTAACATATGTGAAATTTTAGAAATAGATCATTAACCATCATAGAATAGAGACTCACTGATTTCTGAAAAGATTATTTATTTATTTATTTATTGTTTGTAGTATAATTAAGGTAAAAGGAAAGGAAAGAAAGAAAACGAAAACGGTAAACAGTGCAGATTAAATTCGCTTCATGCCTGTGAAGGTAATAAGGTATCTGGTTTCCATTTGGTCTGCATGTAACTACATTAACAGCTGACATACTAACACGTATTATCGATAAAAGCTTATGCTGATCGGATCTTCTGTTCAAAATAATTTTGCCTAACAATGTCCCATATTCGTTGCTATTGGATGTGAGTTTAGATGTTGTTCAATCTTGTCTAATGTTCAAAACAACGCCTTCCAAAAATAACCTTGCCAATGTTTATTGCCACTAAACATGAGTTTAAAGACTGTCCAATCTTATTGAATGTCTAAAATGACATTGTTTTGGCTACTGAATTTAGTTGGACAATCTCTACATTCAAATCCAATAGTTAAAATATCATCGTTTTAAACATAAGATAAAATTAGATAGGGTTAATTTTGGACAGAAGATACGAGCTCAACTTCATGACAGTCGATCCTTTGTGGGACAGAAGCAAAGGACACGTCATCTGATAGCTCTATGCCAAACTGTTCAGTTGAGTTGCACCCGTTACCTTTTCATAATGATTTCTTAAAGCTTCCAATTGATGTTCCCAAGCTCTTGGAGCAACTAAGAAATCACTTTTAAAATTATAAATTGAATTAGATTAAGTAATTTAAGATATGAACGGTCTGAAAAAAGTTATTTAAATAATTAAAAAATAGATGTGATGATTATATATAACCCCTGAATTTAGTATTATAATAAAAATAAAAAAAATATATTTTTTAGAATCTTTATATATGAATCTTAATTTCGAATCAAATAATTTTTTAAAAAATAGTGTTTGAAATTTTTTTATTTTAAGAGATCCATTTTTTAAGTACATAATTAAATTGAATCTTGCAGATTATTTGATGCATTCTATAATTTAATTATTATTTAATCAATTTATTATTTATAAAGCATGTAGGATACTTTAATTAACTCTATCATGAATGTAAACAAAACAATTGCTTTACGTTAAATGATAGACTTAATTTAAGAACAAAGTTAATATCAGTATTCTTTGGTGAAGTGACAAAATTTAGCCGATAATTGTACCTTGAACATGAAAATTCCATGTTCTGTGACCAAACAATAAATGGTGCGCAAATTAAAGTGCGTTGAGGATTATTTCTTGCATCCCAAGAGCGTTACCCTGAATCGTTGACATTGGAGTAAATCTTGCACTTCTCTTGGGTTAAACCATCACTGCACTTGATAAGCCAATCCTTTGTGTCCTCCTGCAGATTGACAAAAGCCCCTCCGATGATGTGGAGAGAGCGCACACCAAACTTCATGAAAATCTCTCTTTCCCATCTCTCTTTCCTTCTTCTCCAAGCAAGCACCTTATTTACCTTCTCTATCTCCAATTCTCCATTGATGCTTCACCTTTTGAAGTGATATAATAATGCACTAGCAACTCTACTTCTTATGTAACTAAGACTGTACTTTGCACCTAACCTCACCCTAGCTTAGTTTCCATCTATAAAACACCCTTCTACTCACCTCTTTACACATCCAACACTTCTACACCACCACTAATTAGTAAATATATAGCTTCGTCTCACTCGACATGGCCAATATTATTCCAAAAATCTCAAGTTCTCTTTTCTCATCCTTACTAATCCTCTTCCTATGCAGCACCATAACACTTGCACAGTCACCAGCTCATTCACCAGCGGCGGCGCCGGCAAAGTCACCACCAAAGACATCAAAACCAGCTGGCCCTACCGACACTATTAAAGTACTCCTAAAGGCTAGCCATTTCATGTCTTTTGCCCGTCTCATGAAAGCCGCACATCTCGATACTCAATTGTATGCCCAACTCAACAGTTCAACAGATGGCATCACCGTCTTTGCCCCTACCGATACCGCCTTTTCAAACCTGAAACCAGGCGCCGTCGACTCCTTGAGCGATCTACAGAAGGAGGAGTTCGTGCAGTATCATATACTGGGAAGGTTTCTGTCGCTTTCTGACTTCCAGACATTGAGTAATCCTGTAAAAACACTAGCAGGTACAGGCTCCAAGCTCTCACTTACCATAACTACCACGGACAACTCTGTGACTATCAACACAGGAGTAGTCAAAACAAGTGTATCTGGGACTGTGTACACAGACAAACAGGTTGCCATTTACCAAGTTGACAAGGTTCTGCTTCCCGCGGATCTTTTTCCTCCTGCCACAGCTCCGGCACCGGCTAAAATTAGTGCAGAGAGTCCTGTAAGCAATGTTCCTAAGGATGCTTCTGGTGCTACGAGTTTTGGTGCGTACTACAATGGTGTGGCACTTGGTGTAGTTACTTTAATGTTTTTATTGTGACACGAGAGACAAACTATCGGAGATATGTTGGTGAGGCTTCGTCAATTTCTTCAGAGTTTGTGAATTTGGTGAGCTACACTAATCGTCGTTGATGATCAACCATGGCTCCGAGCACGTCAATAATATGAAATATGTATGATTTCAAGCGAGCGAGTTTCTAATTTGAGGTTTATCACGAGTTCTTTACTGAGGATTCATCAACTGTAACGTTGACAGACTTTGGAAAAAAAGAGATTTATGTTATTGATTTATAATTATAATTGTTAATTTGCTAAACTGTCAACATAGCTTTTCAGATGTGATGCTTCAGCCAACTCTTTGATACTTTTTCTAAAATAATTCTATGTAATTTTATTCTATGTCTAAAATGATGTCGTTTTAATCATAAGATAGAGATAGATTCAAACTCGCTTCTGCCAGAATCCTGATTTTTGATAGAACAAGAGTTTTTTTTAATATATATAGAACAAGAGTTGCAAAAACTCTTTGTATGTCTATGAACATTGCTCGATTAATAAAGTACATATGGATTTGGACTTAAATGTAAGCTTAGAAACTTGTAAAAGAAGAAGGCCTAGCAAGCGAGCCATTTGTCATGCAGCCCAAAGGAAAAGATGATCACCAATAGTATAAATGGGCTCACTTTAAGTCCAAGGATATAACAGAGTTTTCATTACAATCGAGTTAAACGGTGACTTTTTATGATCCGGACTCCATACAATATAATAAAAATAATAATAAATTATTAATTTTAGAAAATTGAAAAATTATATTATAAAGCTTACGAACTGTGAATAATCACCACTCCCGGATCACCTAATCAAGACTCATCCACTCAACCCTTACAATCGAGTTAAGAATGTAACCTATTAAACTTATAGAATTAACTCAATGGACATGCTTCTTTAATTATTTATAAACTTTTTTCAATTTAATTTTATGAAAATAAATTCAAAACCGACTTAGCTCGTCCTGCTTTTGGTGCACGCTCTAAATCTTTCAAAATTAGTATATAACAATTAGATAATAATTAATAAATCAACTGATTTTAATAAAAAAAGTCAATTGAACCAATAAATTGAACATTTCAAAATTTTTAAAATTAAATTAACTGAATTAATTCAATTTTTTAATCATTAATAACATTAGATAGTTTAAAATTATAGTAAATGAAATCTCTGTTACTTTCACTAAATGTTTACGTTTTTATATTTACCAAATAGCGGTATGTGCTTGTATTCATCTTAGTTTATTCCCAATTGATATAATTTTATAAAAGCTTCAAATTGCTTGTAACAAAGACTAGTCAAGGTAAACACAGGACATTGTGTAATGAGTGTTCTTATGCTTTTGGAAACACACATTACACACATTGAAGGAATTTATTTTATCTTTTGTGAAAATCCCTATCTAAAACGACATCCTTAGTGCATCATCAAGTCTCCATATTCGTCTTAATTTTGGTGGTTCATTTATCATAATTTTTTTTACTTGTTTGAAGAATTGTTTAGAGGGAATTTCTCATCAAATTATTAGTTTTTTATTGCCTTTTCATTTATTAATTTCTAAATTTTTTAAATATTATATATATTAAGTTGAGTAAATACATGTACATTGATATGAAAGCAATCAAGTTTTCTTGAAGTTCTGAACGTTATGCTTTTATGATATGCTTGGCTTATAAGCTGCATCTGAATTAATTAAAAAGTATTAAGGGCCCGTTTGATTGAGCTTTTATCAGTAGAATTTTTTTTAGAAGAGCTTTTTTAAAAACTAATTGACTTTTTGACTGTTAATTTAAAAAATAGCTTTTTAAAAAGAGGTTCATACAAGAGACTCTTTGGAAGCATAAAAATAAAAAGCACTTTTATTAATTTTAACTATATTTTATTTTATAATAAAATTATTTATACTAAATAATTTTTAAAGTATACTAAACAATATGCAAAGTACCATATTATAGGAAATTTTAGATAACCATCTTATAGGAAATAATTTAAAGAGATGTCTCATTTTCTTATAGGAAATAAAATTAATATGAAAAATAAATATTAAAATATGTAAAAAAAGTTAAATAATATTATAATCTCAAAATTAACTACAATTTAATTTATTACAATAAAATTCATCAAACAAAAATCTAATATAACACATTAATAGTACACAATCTAAAACAACACATTACAAATAGTATCGCACAAAAGTATTCATGGGCAGGATATTTCCTTCTCAGGCCAGGTATGAAGGCACCCATTATCATCACAGGAAGAACCTGCAATACAAAATCAATCAGACTTTGCACTAAATTTGAAGAATCTCTAAAAGAGCATTTTAGTGTCTACGTTGGTGGACTTAAACATGATCTGTGCAGGATAATTAAGGAAAGCCAAGGACCCTTTGGTCAGTCCATGGGAGGCCATAAGAACTGTAGAGAGCTTGAAATATGTTTTCCAGGGATTCACCATTTGTTTGGTGGTGAAACCTTGAAGATAAATCAGGGAAACATAGACAAAAATTTGAACGAATGTGAAATACCAACCATAACTGGAAAAAAAATGAAGAACAGTCATTAATGTACAGAAAAAGAAACACAAATGACAGAACAAAGACGCCATTAATGTACAGAAAAAGAAAAAAGGAAACAAAGCAAGTACCTCACAGATGCCATTGACAAGGTACCCAAAGAAGAACCCAGAAGAGCAAATGAGGAACTGTTGCCATTTGGGTCTATCAGTTAGAGAAATCCCAAACAAAGACCGACCCTGCTCTTTGTTCTTCATCTGTCAAAATGAAACCTTTTTCTCTTCACTGAACAAAGACAAATAACACAACGCAGAGATAGAACTTACCTTCAGGTGAGAGGGATTGATCAGCAGATAAAAATATAAAGAAGCTAATCTGAGAAGATGAGAGGCAACGATGAGCAGAAAGAAACAAAAGGTCGGCTAATGGTATAAAGAAACTAAAAAGACAATATTTTGAGAGGTTCTTTATGTAAGTGACGGAAGTGAGGATAAAAAACAGCTTTCCGAAAAAGTTAAAATTTGGGCTTTTTTGAAAAGCTCCAAATTTGAGCTTTTAAAAAAGTTGTATTTAAGCTTTTAAAAAAGCTATTTCTACTTCAAAAGTGCTTTTAGAGGGTCTAGCCAAACACCTTTTTTTTTCTTAAAATAGCTTTTGCGGTAGACAAAAGTACTTTTGGACCCGACAAAAGTACTTTTGGGACCCTCCAAAAGCTGATCCAAACGGGGGCTTACATCAATTAGATTTACCTAGTCATAAACATTGTTTGGCAGGTAAAATGATGCAAAAGTTGTTTGGAAAGGGAACACGAGCTTTCTATCCATTACAATTTATTCATTCAAATATGTAGGTCCAATTAATGTAAAGGCATAAGGTGAGGCTATATATTTCATCACTTTTATAGATGACTATCCTCGAAAACTAAAAGAATTAAATTGTTTATTCTCATCATTTAAGATCACCTACTAAATGAAAGAGAACAGTACCAATTGCCTCCAAGATAACTATAGGAGTTTTTCAACCAACTCATACTACTAATATTTTTTGTGAAGAATCAACAAGAAATTAATTATGCTCAAACTTGTGAAAAAAAAAGAAATTTAGCACTGGATCTTATAATCATGGGTCTTCGACAAGAAGCCACATTTGATTTTCTAGAAGATTATCTAATATTTTCACACTCTTTAGTTTCTTCAAGTTCAGATTCTTGAAAATTTTAACTAGAGGTCCAATGAGATCAACAGACTGAAATTTCAAAAAAATATACCAATACTGATTAGATCATACAACATTAAAAGGAATATAAAGCATGAAATAGAAAATGCATGTTTTGATAAGACAAGAAAACATAATTTTTCATTTTAAATCCCTTCCAATGCCATCAGTTTGACCCTTTTTTTTAATCGTCAGAAAGATACAACAAAAATTTAAAAGCCTAATTAATAAAACTTAAAATCCCTAAAATCCTAATTCCTAAAGCATAATATCCCCCAAACCTTAATTCTTAAAGCAAACAACCTTAAAATCGTAATTAATTTCACAACCCTTTTATTAACACTAATGGTATAAACAATTGTTAGAAGGAAGGATTTTTGTGAGTACAACCTCATTCTATAGAATTTTAGTTGATTAATTTCACTAAATCTAGACTCTGAATGTGTTAACTATCTTCTTGGATCAAAAGAGATGAAAGTTATGGGTGATCGTATGTTGCATAAAATCTTGTCCTTTGAGATTTAAAGATAAGTTTGAGAGATAGAAATTACATGGGATAGAAATATATGTGATAAAAGAGTTTTAGAGTATAAATAACTTTCATCAACTACAGTTTTATTAAAGTTTGATTTTTAGAATTTGCTTAGGAGTAGTATTGGTGTGTGTGTGCGTCTATGTGTGTGTCAATTTGTACTCAATTATAAATGTTGCAGAGGAGTTTTGAGACATAGTTAGAAAAGCTTTAGCTATGGTTGTTTTGTAAGGTGTAATTTACTCAAAACTTTAATGCTTATATCTTGTTATTATTGAATTTTGTGGATTTTCTGATTCTTCTTATTGTCAATGATATCATTTGAATAGCTTGTTATTGCTTGAATAATCTCATTGATTGTGTAAGCATTATTGCTTAGAATTCCAACAAGTGGTATCAGAGCCTTAAGTATGGAGAGTGGCAATAACTCTATGATAAACTTGACGTTGGCCAACTACTCGATATAAAGACCAATAATGAAAGATCTCAACTATTACAAGGATATCTATGGTCCAATCAATGTGGATAAAAGTATAAAAGATGATGCCTTGTGTTACCAAGGTCTTCTTAAGAACTGAACTTATCCATAAGTTGCGCCTACTCCTTTGCACGACAACCTTACTTAGATCAGTTTAAATAAGACTAAGTCTTCCTTACGTGATCGCTGACCAACAACCTTGTTCTTGAACACCAAAGACCCTTGCAGTGTTTACCCATGTCAAGTTCATGAGCCATGGTTCGTTTATTTAAGCATACTCTAAGTCCTTAGTCCATCAAGAACTTATCCTTAGTCGTGTCATCTCGTACAAGGTCCGAAACTCTACCAAAACTCATACCATGCTCCATCTAATTCGCTAAGTCAACTTGGAGCTTTTGCATGCCACCATCATACGTATGATCTAGCTAACCTTCCACCCAAGGTTCATCTCCAGCTAGATATGAAGTGCCTGTATGTGCTAAGGGGCTAACAAACCACCCTTACCAAATGAATTCAACGCCCTCGTTGAACTAGTCTAAAGGTAGGTGTTCACCTGGTCCTCAAACTGGCACAAGGTCGTATGTTTCTCCTATGCAGCTTCCATGATCGACCTTCCCTTCTACTGAATTAAAAACTCGATCCGTCAGTTCTTTTTATGATGCCCCATTGTTTGGTGATCTAAGATCTTCTCTACTTAATCCTTTACCTGTTTTCTCACAACCGATGTAGCTCTCTTCACTTGACTCCTATTTGGATCTGATCCATCCTGATGGTAAAGTTTGAGAAAACTAACATGAAAAGTAAGGTGTACTTTAGTCTCTTAGCTAATTTCATCCTATATGGCACATTCTCCACTTTACTCAGCACTTCAAATGGTCCATTGTACTTTAGCACCAATCCATAATACACTTACTTGCTTGAGATCTTCTTCCAAATCTATGGTGGAAGTTTTAACAATATCTTATCCCATGTCAAACTATGGGGTAAGTTTTAACAATATCTTATCCCATGTCAAACTCTAACGGCCTCCTTTGTAAGTCCACTTACTTTTTCATCCATTGATAACTCTTTTGAAGATTATCCTTCGCCTCATTTAACAACTCTGCTTTTCCATCTTGAACTTAGACGCCACAGGATACTTGCCACTTTTCCGTTGTTGTGCAATCTTGAGTGGAGTGAAAGGTTGTTGTCCCAAGACTATTTTAAAGGGACTCTTCTCCGTTGTAGAAGATCTGTGCAAGTTATAGCAAAACTATGCAATATCAATCAAATTTAACCAGTTACATTGACTTGCAGTTACGTAATGCCTTAAGTACTCCTCCAATAGACCATTGATCCTCTCTGTTTGGTGATCCGTCTGTAGGTGATATTTCGTTGAAAACTTTAAATTGCAACCCATCATGTTGAAAAGGGACGTCCAAAATTAGCCTGTAAATCTAGCGTCTTGGTCACTCACATCTCAATTTATTGTCTGTGAAAACGGGTTTGACATTTTTTGTGATGGCAAGTGGAAATTGTTTAAAAGAGCATTGACGGTTTCTCGTGGTGAATTGTGTTGCAGCTCATATAAGACACACTTGAAGGTATGTACTAGATAATTACATGTCCTTTAAGAAAACACGTCATTAGATTTATGGCACTACAGATTGGGACACATTAACTAGAAGGAGATCAAGATACTAATTGAAAAATCACTTATCCTTGCAAAGATATGGTTTCTTTTAACCTATGTGTCATTACGTGGCTAGAAAGCAACATGAGTCTCAAATTTACAAGAATTATGCAAGGAGGAATACAAAGTTAGAGCTAGTGCACTTTGACGTGTGTGATTACATAGAGTTGGAGTCCTTGGGAGATAATAAGTATTTTGTTACATTTATCAATGATACTACAAGTAAGACTTTGGTCTCTATGCTAAAAAAAAAATCCAACAGCTATATACCTTTTAGAGATTTCAAGCATAGTGGAAAGGAAGATAAAGAGGACATTAAAGTGTCTTTGAATTGATAATAAAGGCGACCCTCTAACAAGTTTGAAGAGTATTGTGCAAGACATGGCATAAGACATGAGAACATAGAACCTAGTACCCCACAATGAATTGATGTTTTACAGAAGATGAGTATAACCATTATAGGTGAGGTTTAGTATATGCCTCAAAAGTCAAAACTATCAAAGTCCGTTCAAAACCATAGTGTATGTGATTAAAAGAACTCTTTCAATCCTTTTAGATCTTGACATTCCCAAGAAAGTGTAAAAAATGAAGGATCCAATTTATTCACATCTAAGGTGTTTGGATGCAAAGACTTCAAGCATATACCAAAGGAGCAGAGATCAAAACTAGATTCGTTGGATATGGTGATGAGGAGTTTGACTATAGGCTCTATAATCTAAAAAAGAAAAATGTTGTTAAAAGTAAGGAACTAGCCTTTAATGAACATAAGATGAGAGTAATTCTTATTAATGAAAATGAAATTACATCCAGCAGGTCTTTCAAAAATGAAGATATGACTTATGTTCCTACTTTTGTTGATCAGCTTACAAGAGAAGAAGGTGAGCATGAGCTTATGTAGGATGATAATGACCAGAGGCAAGTTGATGGTGATGATTCATATGAGTCACATCTTGTAAATGATGAATAAGGGTTTCAACGAGCATCATGTGTAAGGGAAGTAATCTACTCAAGTGTTGGAAGATGTCTAACTTCAACAATAAGAGAGAAAAAGCCTTTAAAAATATACCTTAGTTTGAAATATCTTCTAGTCACTACTTAGGGGGAGCCAGAGAGTTTCCAAGAAGTGTAATTGCTCAAAAGATAAAGATTATTAGCTCATGGCAATACAAGAGAAGATGGACTTATTAAAGATAACTTAGTGAAGCTTCCCAAAAGTAAGAAAGCTTTGAAGAATAAATGGATGTTCAAAATTAAGAAAGATGGTGACAAGCTAGTGAAGCACAAGACAAGGCTAGTGGTAAAGGGTTATAATCAAAACAAGGGTATCGATTTCAATGATATTTTCTTGTGATTAAGATGACATCGATACGTACTGTATTAGGCTTAGCAACTAGTTTTGATCTTGAACTTGAGTAGCTCAATATGAAGACTGCTTCTTACATGTTAATTTACATGAGAAGATTTACATGGAGCAACCAGAAGGGTTCAATTTCAAAAGGAAAGAAGACATTATATGCAAGATGAAGAAGAGTCATTATAGGCTTAAATAGGTGCCAAAGCAGTGATATAAGAAGTTTGATTCGTTTATAACGAATAGTAGTTACAAGTGAACATTAATTGATCCTTGTATTTATTTTATAAAATTACTTTGTTGTAACTTCATCATCCTTTGCTTGTACGTGGATGATATGTAATATTTGGATAAGATGCTGGCATGATTTACAAGTTGGAGGAGGACTTATCCAAATCATTTGACAAGAAAAATTTAGGTTCTACAAAACATATTTGGGAATAGAGATTATTGGATAGAAAGGTCAAAAAATTGTGGTTATCACAAGATAAAAATATTAAATGGTTGCTTGATAGGTTCAATATAAGGAATTCCAAGCCAGTGAGTACACCTTTAACTGCTCATTTCAACTTAAGCAAGAGAGCTTATCATAGCACCGAAAAGAAGAAAGAGATTCATTAAGGTATGTCATGGTGTTCACTAGACCATACATTGCACACATTGTTGTATTAATGAGTATAATTTTATCCAATCTAGGAAAAGTACATTGGGAAGTAGTAAAGTGGATCTTCAATTACATACAGGACACTTCCAGATTGTATTCAATTTTTAAAGGTGGTAAGCCAATTCTAGAAGGGTAGGGAGATGCAGATATGGTTGGTGATATCGATAATAGAAATTCAACCTTATGATATTTGTTCAAACTTGTGGGGAAACTATTTCTTGGCAATCTAAGTTGAAACAGTGTATAGTTTTATCTACTACTAATGCAAAATATTACAGTCGTGGAAGCTAATAAGGAGATGATTTGGTTGAAGTTATTTCTTTAAGAATTAGATGTGAAATAAATTGAGTACATAGTTTACTGTAACAGTGAAAGTGCTATGAATTTAAGCAAAAATTTCATGTATCATTCTCACACTAAGTACATGAATGTGAGGTATCATTGGTTGTAGTTTGTGGTTAAGAAGTAACTAATAAAGTTGAAGAAGTTTGTGGGCAAAAATTATGTTGACATATTAACAAAAGTGGTTTCCAAAAATAAGTTTGAGATGTGTAGTAAGCTCACTGAGATAACTTTTAAGTGATGATTTGTCCTCCAAATTGGGCTAAAGGGGGAGATTATTATGGGTCCAACCAGGCCCATTCCTAACGTTTTATAGGCCCGGGATAAAGTAAAAAGAAAGGCCCTAATGAATTGACAATATACAAATATGTAAATTTTAAAAAAATATATTTTTATTATTAAAATTTAATATCTATACATAAGTGACTCAAGTCATAAATCCACATTTTCAACAAAATAATAAATGATTTTAACAATAGCTAACATCTTGCAAATGTCAATAACAATAAAATCATTAAAAATAGTAGCAACAACAACAAAATAACAGTAGCAGCAATCAAACAATAATATCAAATTGCAAAACACCAAGAGAATTGCACTAACAAGCATACAAATGATTATAAAAATAATTTTTCTGCACATTTCTAGGTGCAAAATCATTAATAATAGTTTCAAGATCAATATATCATTATAAATATTAATAAAATATATCATTGATATTAATAAAATATTTTATTAATAAATTATATTAAAATAAAAATCAATAAGGATATATTTTTTTATTATTTTAATAAAATATATCGTTGTAAATAATGATATTAGCATATATCTCTAACAAATTGATCTAAAAAAATTTCCCCTTTTTTAGGTATAATGCGCATGCGTGTATATCTATCATCCTTTAATTTAAGTAAATGTACACATCTAAAATAAATGCAAATGAAAAATACAAAATACAAAAGAGAAATATAAAAAGAACTTGTTCTTTTCTTTTCCTTAACAAGATTGAAACAAAATCATTAGCCCTTTCAATTGATGGTTGGGACTGAATTCTTCTTTAGCTTAAATTCAATAAAGCCTTAAATGTAGAAAAAGAAACATAATTGCAAATTTTTTCTTTTCACTTTTTACAAAGTAAAGTTCCAAGAAACTTTTTGGTGTATATATAAATATCTTGAAGAAGATTTATTAACGTTTCAATTTCTACGCTTTTTAAAGAATAGATTTATTAAAATTTAAATATTTAACTCTTTTAATGAATAATTTTTTAATTTTCAACTCTTTTAATAAATGGGCCCCTATAAATCTGGGCCTTTAGCAAGTGTCTTTCTTACCTTTGCCAAGTCTAGCATTGGGTCTAATCCTATTTTATGGATGTTTATTTGTTTAATTCCATTAAATCTAGACTCTATAAAAGTGTTAATTGTCTTCATAGATCAAAAGTAATGAAGTTGTGGGTGACCATATGTGATATCTATCATTTTGATATTTAAAGTTAAGTTAGCAAGACAGAAGTTCATGGGACAGAAACATATGATGATAAAAGAGTTTTAGAGTTCAAATAGCTTTCATCAACTACAATTTTAATAAAGTTTGATTTCTAGAATTTGTTTAGGAGTAGTATTAGTATATGTGCGTATGTATAGAAAAGCTTTAGTTACGGTTGTTCTCTCTCAAACACTCCTCTCTGACCTTTACATTTGAGTATAAATTGATATA
>JANZLC010000002.1:10369933-10392791 GCA_026413385.1 Erythroxylum gracilipes | reverse complement strand
GAAGATCATTTTCTCCAATTCATCCCAAATCAAAAGTCAACTGTTAATCCCTCAAAAGTCAAACTTTCAAATTCTTTCAAATTCTTACTCTTTATCTCTTTATCTCTTGATTTTCAACTTCCATTAAAACAACTCATTCATTTTAAACTTTCATTAACTCCAAATATTCACTCTAAATGTCATAACATACACAACGGATCACTCCAATGAATGTTTCAGACACAATTTTCACATTATTCACAATAAAATCCCATTTAGGCCCAAGTACCGGGAAATACTCATGAATGCATGTACAATTACTTTTCATATGCAAATTTGACTGTTCACAAGTACCAGTATACATGTACAATCCTAATTAGTCCCAATCAATCTCATCCTATGCCAATTTACTATTTTACCCTTCTAGTCGGGGTTGGGATGTTACACATTTGGTGACGTTTTTAAGAATCATCACAAAAGATGACATTTTACCGATGAAAATGTGTAAGAGTCGCTAATAGTTTGAATCTGTATCGACATTTGGTGACTTTTTAAAGAATCTTTGCTAAATGTATTGAACATTTTTTAAAAATTAAACGACGTCATTTGTCCATCAACAAATGACGTCATTTTTGGTATATGTTTAACAGATACCCAGCCTTTTACGATGCGCGTTCCACTCTTTTTTCATTTTTCCATTGAAAAACGACGTCATTTTTGGTACCTGTTTGATAGATACCCAGCCTTCTGCGCTGTGTGTTCCACTCTTTTTTTTCACTCTTTTCCCTCTCCTGCCTGTTGTTCATTCTCTCTTTATACTGATGACCTTCCATCTTCTTTGGACGACCTTCTTCTTTGTGGTGTGGTTCTGTCTTCTCTGGGTTGGTTCTATCATTTCTCCTTCATGTATTATCTACTTGCTTGTCCATGTGATGTTGGATGCATTTATGATGAATATATTTAGTTTTATTCGTTCATTTGGGTATTTTGTGATTGGAAAACAAATTGAATGTATAAATATTAGTGATGTAAGGGAAAAGAATTGATTTTGGTTGCAATATTGGGATGAATTTCTAATGCATGTAAGGTGTTTGATGAATTTCTTGTTACGTTGATGTTAAATGATGGGAGTGCTCTGCTTATGTAGGTGTATTCTAATAACTATAGGCATTGTGTTTGGGTGATGGATAATTGAAGTCTTTTATTTATAGAAGTGTTTAATTAATAACATGGTTTAACGTTTACATTAGGATGTCTTTTCCTTCTTTCTTGACGAAGATTATAGTCTTTTTGTTTCTTGGGTTTTGAATTCTAGTGTTTGTTTCACATATTATTTGATGACTAACATTAATGATTTAATTGAATAATGCATAATTTTGGTTCATGAACTTTATTTGTAAGTTTTGATTAATTTGATCTATTAATAACTATTTTATAAATAAACATCAACTCCACCAAAGCAATCTACCTTTTGATATATCAAAAATTGTATGATGGATTCATAGGATAGAAAATTTGTTTCCTTGTTATGGTTTATTTAAGTATGTCTAAAATTCTAATTATATGACATAAGTTTTAGATTGATTTTGAAGCCATTATAGAAGTTTTAATTGATAAAATATGAAGTTAATCAACCTCATTTAACTTTTAACTAACCAATTATCACAATGAGATAGTTGAAGTGGAAAGTTAATTAAGAATTGTTCTTCAAGGTATTACATGTGCAAATGTACCAGCTAAGCATACACATCCAATCTAACTGGCCAAAGAGAATAAAATTTTAGGGTTTTGTATTTAATGATAGATAGTACATAAGTGAGGCATGAATGAAGAGAATTTATGGAAAAATGTCATTGGAAAGAGTATCATTTCATTGGTGATGTTAGAGCGAAGATAATTGAGTAGGGGAAAAGTTAGTGAGAAAACGATGAATGGAAGATGATTGTTTCTCTTTAAAGTAGGACATTATTGGGCCTGGCGAGAACCCAAGATTAAATTTAAGTTACATTGAGAACTTACACAAATGTAGAGATGAAAATGTACTATAATTGTTTACTATCTTAGGTAAATTTATTCACTATACATGTATTTTCACTTTGAAAATGCAATCTTGGTGTTAGGAACCTTGTTTGACTACTACCTATAAGATGTTTGACTAAAATTCAATTTGAATCTCTAATGTCAATCTCAGATTGGGTCCTCTGACTTCTCACTCTCGGTTGAAGTTTTCCTCAGTCACAAACTATCGTGAGCCCATTACTGCCACAATTTTATTAACAGTAAGTTATTAGTTATGTGTCCAAAAATTTTAGTTTTTGAACAAATGTATTATATGAAATACGAATTTGTCTTGTTCGCAAGTTGTCGTTTGTTTTTATAGCACAATCTTTTCATCATACTTGTAAATACAAATTTGTTTTTGCATCCTACATACTTGTAAGTATGATTGTGCTCTATTTTGGAAAGACTGTAAAGATCTTCAGGAGTATCCGATTTGTGGAATATCAAGGTGGCAAGTGGATCATGGGAGAGGGAAAAAGATATCGAATAAAATCTTATGATACTTTCCTATTAAACCACGACTATAAAGAGTTTTTATGTCAACAAAACAACCATAGATATAAGGTGGCATAACGAGAAACACATTGACGATAACATTATGTATCATCCAGCAGACCCAATGGCATAGAAAGACTTTAATGGAAAGTTTAAATGGTTTGCACAAGATTGTCATAGAAGGTAAATAAATTGTTTATATTGTTTGAAATGTTATGTTGATGTTTGAGTTATGTTAATCCGTATTGCTGATATTTCACTTATGTAATGTGTATTATTGATTTTTTACTTATGTTTACGCAGAATGTTGATATTTCATTTATATATATATATATGCAGAATGTTGGTGTTTCAGTTATATTATACAGAATGTCGATATTTCATGTATAGATATATGCATAATGCTGGTGTTTTAGTTATGTTATGTGAAATATTGGTGTGTGTTTTACGGTATGCAGAATGTTGGTTTGTGTTTTATGTTAAGTGGGATGTTTGTGTTTGACTAATGTTTATGCAAATGTTGTTCGTTTAGTTATCTTTATGTGGATTGTTAGTGTTTGAGTTATGTATATATGTGGAATGTTGGTGTTTGAGTTATGTTTATGTGGAATGTTCATGTTTAACTTATTTTTTTTACAGAATGTTCATGTTTGACTTATATTTATACTAAATGTTCATGTTTGACTTATATTATTGTGGAATGTTGATTTTTGACTTATGTTTATGCGTAATGATGGTATTTCATTTATAGATATTCAATATAATGACACCTGGTAGAAACAAGGGAAAGAAAGTGGCAACTAGCAAAATTGATTTGAACCCACAACAACTACATCAATCTGACCCTATTGAACAACCACCGAGTTCATCTACCAATGAAGGCAGTCAGTAATAACCTTTACCTTAACCACCTATAATTACACTTTTGCTCAAATATATATTTACATGTTTAATTTGTTTTCTCTTATCATTATTCTTTTATTATTAGGTTCCAATAACGACATAAGAAAAAGAGGTAGAGGTATCACTAAAGATTTTGAGTTAAAATGCATGAATGTTGCAATGAATAGCAAGTTGTTTATGCATATTGACCTCATGCAACGTCATTTTGTTAACAAGATCTAATCGACAAAATTGTCCAATGAGTTAGGTGTCGTTGTCAGGAATGAATTGTATTGCCTTCAGCATGCCAGGTAGTTGAAGGAAGACAACTTACTACATAATGCTTTGGAAAAGTTCGGTAATTTTTCAATTTATTTAATTATATGCAATTTTTTTACTTTTTAAAGATTAATTTAGCTTATATGTGTTGTTAACAGATGGAGCTCAATATCGTCAATATCGAGAACCTTGAAGTTTCAAGTTGTGTGAGTTCACTGTTGAAACAAAGGGCGAAGGATCATTGTTATCGACTCCGTAAATACAAGTCTTTTCCTACAGATGAGGAGATAAGGAGATATGTTCCCGAATGGGTGATTTTAGAAAATTGGAGAACCAGTTGCTTCAAGAGGAGAACCAGTTGCTTAAGGCTTAGTTACAATGTAATGAAGAAAAGTTAGATCATATAGAAGAAAAGTTGGAACGTACTAAATGAAATTTACAGCGTAATGAAAAAAATTAGACCTTATTGAAAGGCAGTTGACCATGATTAAAAATATGGTGAAACAAATGCTTGAGTCAAAGTATGCAAGTAGTAGTGATGATGAGAAGGAGTCTTAGTTTGTACATAAATTTTTTCTTAACTTTTGTAGTTAACATTTAATTACATTTTACTTTTTATATAAATTGCATCTAATTTTTAATTATTTTTATTCTTATTTTAGTTTACTTAATTAATAATTATAATTAAAGGATAAATTATTGTAAAAAATAAATATTTATCTTCAAAATGTTTTGGCTATAATTATAAAATCATCACAAAAAAAATTTAGCTATGTTTTTTGAATGATCACTAATAACTTTTACCTACGTTACAAAAAACGTAAGTAAATATATTTTGCTACCAAAAATTAATTTTCGCTAAAACATTTTAGCCACAAAAAATAAATCGTCGCCATATAGCTTTCGCCACAAACAATAAACATCGTAATACATCATTCGCGACCATTTTTATATTCGTCACCTATCACTCTTTGTGACGGAAATCATCGCAAAAAATATTTTTTGACGATTTTATATAAACGTCACAAATAATGTTTTGCTACCGTGAATCCACAACCATTTGTGCGACGATTTGTTTCCGTCACTAAATATTTTTGGCGATGATGTTTTGTCTCTGTCGTAGTGTATATAAACCCATGTTTTAGTTCCTATGGCACCTATTTGAATTTCTCGAAGTCACCAGAGTTCAACCGAAAACAAATCCTTTCATAAAACAAACTCCAAATATTGGTTATATTGGTGGTGAAACCAGCCCCATTATTTCAGTTTCGCTTCACTACCATTATCATTTAAGCTTAAGTGAAGTTCATTCTAACATCATTCCAATAGGAAATGAATTGAAAGGTAAGGAGAATAGAAAGACTTTGTGTATTTTATTTATAGTTATAGTAAAAGGAAAAGAAAAAGAAAAAGAAAAAGAAGAACAAGAATAAATGTTCTAATGCTCGAAATACAACGATAAACCAACCCAGAAATTAAATATTTCTTGAAATATACCTTTCAATAGTTTTTGAACTTTGTGTTCTTCAATCTTCATTCATACAAACAAAGAGCTAGGAATTCGATGAAGTCTTTATTCTTCTTCATTCTTCTTTCCTGTAACATTAATAGGCATCCATGATTTTGGGGAAAATTAGGTTTAGCTGATTTAGGTATTTGGAGGGTAAGGAGAGTTGGGTGGAGGTGGGGGCTTTCAAGTTAGTGTCAGGTTGGATTATTGGGATTTTAGGTTAGGAGCCACCCCACGCCACTAAATTTAGTTGGTTGCATTGTAGGAACTTTCCTTAATTTTTTGACAGAAGCCGTTTAAATAGCAAGGACTTTTATCCAAAATTCTAAATATTGAGGGTTTTTAAAAATTTTTTCCAACTACATGAAAGGTTTTCGTCTTTTACTCAAAATATTAATAGAAGCTACATGATAGTCTTTTACAAGTGGACATTCACTATGTGTTAAAATTTTGATTTATTAATTAACTGATTTACAATATACATATTATTATTTATATAAAATATAATACAATTTTTAATATGCAATATTAATTGATCTTATTAATAAATACTAATTTATTATATTATATTAATAATTAAAAGTAAATGATAATAAATTAAAATTAAAATTTGTTATATAATAAATTAATAAATAAGATACAAATTTAATTTAATTAATAAATAAATAAATTTATTTTTTATTTATAAGCCAACTGGTAAAAAATTTATTTTTATTGATTTACCATATTTATACAACATTACTTTACATTAAAAATAAAATAAAATAATTAATATTAATTGATTTTATTAATAGCTAATTTTATGCTGTTTTATCATGATTTATTAACAGTAAACAATTTATTAGTTTAATATAATAATTCAAATTTTTATTTAATTTTATCAATTATTTAATGATATTAATGAATAAGATATTCAGTTTTTATTTCATCTATAATTGATTAAATTTATTGTTATATTTTAGTTATTTATTTATTTATCACATTTATATATATTCCTATTTATGTTAACAAGTATAATAACTCATTTCTAATGATTAATAATTTATTAATTTATCAAAATTAATGATTAAGGGTATATATATATATTCATTCAATATTACAATATATTAAATATTTAATCACAATTTTATTTATTATGCAATAACAACAATAAACTAGATGATTAATTTCTATTTTCTTATTTTTATTCATATCTTATAAAAATTGTTTTATTTTTATTATTACTCAATATAATTGAAAAAATATAATTTTAATAATTTTAAGCTAATAATTATTTCCAATGCGTTAATGAAACAAGAAAAATTAATCAGTATTAAAGCTAACTCCATCATACTGATACTATAAGAAACTTATTCAGTAGCAGTGATTAATTCAACAAACGATAAAAACATGAAGAAACAATCAAAACTAACACAACTCCAGCGGAAAAATATGATAACAGAAATCGCGACAGTTACCGTCATAAGCATACGTAAAGTGGCGGGCTCAACATGCTTTTAACTACCCACGCAATTCAGTTAATGATCAACTCTAGACTAAAGAGTGGAGCTTTCTCTCTCAAGGTCAAGGTAATGAAATCTTGTTGAGCTCCAAGAATCTTGCCTTTCCCAATTACTTTCATTGTTTTTGTACATAATTAATTAATGTCAGTGCTGCTCAACTGGTTCATATATATGGCTAGTGTACTGTAGACAGGTGATGATGTATTATTGTTATAATGTAAGCATATATATACAGATATGGCTCGAACCAAACAAACTGCACGCAAATCCACCGGCGGGAAGGCTCCGAGGAAGCAGCTTGCCCACAAAGCTGCTAAAATGAGGGCGGTATGCATATGGAACCTTTTTGGACGTTGATTTCATGAAATAGTTTTTCTTTATGACTGATATTTTCCACATTTCTTACTTCAGACTCCACCCCATACACCGAAGAAGCCATACAGATTCCGCCCTGGAACCGTCGCTCTTCGGTATTAACTGCAAAATCAAAAATACTCATCTTCGTCTACAACTATATTTAGTTTTTTTTTTTTTTTTAATATTTACGTTGGTTTGATTTCTATTTCATGTTAACATGTGATTCAGGGAAATAAGGAAGTTTCAGAAGTCCACGGAGCTGCTTATCAGAAAGATTCCGTTCCAGAAGCTGGTTCGTCAAATTGCTAATGATTTCAAGGTATCTACAAACTCAGTTCTACTACTCTCCCTCGCTTCATGCTGCAACTTGAATAAAAATGGTTGTTGTTGCAGATTGTTCTGCGATTACAAAGCCATGCAATCCTGGCATTGCAAGAGGCCGCAGAAGCATATATTGTCGGACTGTTGGAGGATACGAATCTCTGTGCCATTCATGCCAAGCGTGTCACGATAAAGGTTGACGATATTCAGCTAGCTCGGAGGCTCCGTGGTGAAAGGGACTAATGAAGACGTGTGTAACTCTTCTTTTGAGATTGATAGGATACAATAAGACCAGGAAGCATATTTCGTTTTTTTTTTCTCCCTGTCGCCAATTGGCCTATTGTTTGTTGTTGGGAGTAGACATCTTGAGGATTTTCTTGGAGATGCCAGTGGAAGATAGCTCACTGTAAATCCTGATGAAGTGCACTCCCGTCTGTTATTATAAAATTTCCAAATGGTCCTCTTTCTATTCTTCCTTTTTTCTTCTTTAATTTCTCCGCTTTGGATTATAATTTGGTAGGGGAATATGTAGTTACTAAACATGTGTGCTACCTTTTACCTTACATGCATATTGAGTTATTGGCGATAATCCAATGACAAGATAGAAATTATCTATCAAATTGAATTGTGAAATAACATTAAGAATGGAATAAAGAATAAACTTTATGTATGTAATTTAAGGGATTTTTAGTTTCAGTATTATATTATTTTTAGATTTAATAAAAAAACTTATTGAATAAGAACGTCCGTTCATTTTTTTTAGTTTCTTCTTATTTTTATAATTTATGAAAAGTGTTCTTCGTCTTTTTTCCTAGTTTATTTATTAATTTAGAAAATATTATTTAACATTATTAATTTCTAAGAATTACCTCTGCCCTCTCTCTCCCTAAATTACATCCTTACACCTCACTGCTTTCTAGTTTTGGAAAGCTTTTGGCACGAGCTGGAAATGCTTTGAGCAAATCCAGATGCTTCTGCATCAGGTGACATGGACAAGGAAGAGGGCGAGCTCGATGGGAACATTGCTACAAAGTTTGGAGCTAAACGGAGTGTGAGAGTGGAGTACTCCAAGGAAGCTTTTCTAGGCCCGTAAAATCTAGGAAAACTTAAGAGGAGATGGAGGTTCTCCCTTAAAACCTGCCTTCAAGGGTATTGGAAACTCTGCAGTAAAGTGTACTCGGAGTATGGGCACTGTGAGAATTACACGTGAACTTTGCAGTGAAGAATGTTGGAGCTGAAAAAATGATGGGAACCATGGAGCACTCCAAGGAATTGTTTTTAGACCTGCAAAGTCCAGGCACACCTCGGGGGGAGGGAAGTTCAACCAAAAAACCTGCTTCCACTAGAGAAGGGAACTTTGTAGTGAGGAGTGTGGGAGTGAGGGAACTGTGAGAAGTACAAGTTTGTCCCAAAAATTGGCAGATGGGTACCCTGTAGGAAAGAGTGCTCGAGTTGAGATAGCGTTCACTAAGGAAGACTTCCCAGATCTACATAAAATAGGGAAGCATCGAGGAGCTGGAAGTTCGATCCAACAATCAACATTAATAACGTGGAGAAGAACTAGTTGGGGGATGAGGTAATGAATTTGAACTTGAGAAAAACGAGTGAGCAACATAAGGTGTAACACCTCTTATACGAACCTACAACCATTCACACACATAGCAATCAAATTCCTGTGCAAGCATTTAAGGTATACAATTTTATTCAATGCTATACATATACACATTACAAAACTCCCCAATGCTTAATTAACGGTAGTAATACATCTTTATATTTACATGGTAATCCAAACAAAAACATACAATTTCCTTTCTTCATTACATGTGCAATCATCTGTAACTAAAAACATATTGCAAAAGTACTTTTTCTTCTATCTATTGGCGTTGTTCCCTGTACCCCACTCCTATGACTTAGATCTACACAGACTAACACCCATGCTAAGCTTGAAAGCTTAGTGGAAAAAACACTTAGTTTGAATGACCACTCATAACAGTCATCTGCCAAGAACACACATTCAGAAATATCACAACTCATATACCATAAATTCACATTCATGAACCAAACATTGATATTCAATGCTCATGTAAATAGTGATGGCATACTAAAGCAAAGTACATATGAAAATATGTTTCAACATCTTATCCATATACCCAAAATTCACATTTATAAGCCAAATATTGATATTCAACACTCATTGATACAAATTATCAATATAATTGCGCATAATTACAATCAATGCAAATGCTCATCAATACCAATTATTCATATTGTCATGTTGTATTTCTTATTTAGGACTGTTAATTTTTCTTTCTGTGTTAAGCCTGCACACTTTCTATGAGTGTGGATGACTGGTGTTGTGGATATTCAAAAATATCAAACTGTGGATACCTGAAGGTATCGAATTGTAGATACCCCAAGGTATCAAACTGTGGATACCTAAAGGTATCAAACTATGGACACCGATGGTCTCAAACTATAACAGCTACACTGTAACCCCTATAGGCATACCTATCTACCCACAACCAGGACAATAAAGCAAGCTTATAATATTTCCTTTAACCATTTGCAACTTCACAATTCATTTATTAACAAATCATATGATATACATTTCAAGTCATAAAATCTATATTTTCTTTCATATATGCAAGTCATGGCTTACCACCATTAGAAGATCAAAATCACTCTTGTATAATCATACTATGCACATATGAGGAATGAATATGCATAAAAAACATTTATGTACATGTAAATTTTCTTTTAAATGCATTATGCTTAATCTTATATTCCAATGTTCAGTCTCCCAATTCATATGTTGTAAGTCCTATTTCATTTATTTCTATGTGGTCGAAAAGTTTCATACACATTCAAAAAGGTTCAGATAAGATTTGGTAAAAATCATAAAAGAAAACAAACTCAAATTAATGTAATTTGAGCTAAACCCCAAAGTGGTCTAAAAATAGGCAAACTATCAGTACAGAAACAAATCACATGACAAAGTTTGGTTGTTCCTTAATATTTTTATAGAAAAGGTCAAAATTGGGTTTTGTGATCCTATAGACATTTTCCCATCTGTGTCTTCAGTTTCCAAAACACTAAAGATCAGGCCATTCAGACTTCTAACATATGAGCAATAGACTAAATATCACACACTACTCCAAAACAGGGGCAATATCAGGTTACCATTTTATATTCCAATTTCCAACATCATAAAGCTAGAATTAAGTCAGAGTCCCTTCTATAATGTTTAGTTCTATGTCTTAAGTTTCATATGCAATTGAAATCACTCAATTTAGAGGTCTATAGGTTGTGTTATGACCCAAACAATATTTCTGGCTCAACAAACCCTAGATAAAATTCCACAACACGATAATCTCTTGTCAAATTCAACCAATTCTATGCAAGAGATCACCAAAATAACACCAAATCATCATCTAACAACCATTCCACATCCCAATGAATCTTTTCACATATTTAAATATACACAGATACAGAAATTAAATAAGTGAAGTCCCAAACCTCAAAATTGACAAAGTAGGTCTTCTATTGTCTTTCCTTCCCTTCCTCTTTGGCTTTGCTTGACTCACCAACTAGAAACACCAAAAATATGCATCTCATTCCCACTTCTAACCTTATAATTTCATTTCTTCATAAGCAAAGTAAGAAGAGATAAAGGTGAAGAGAAAATCCTTAACTTTTACCTTGATTTTCACCTAAGATTGGCTTGATTTCTTACATGAAAAATGATGGGATGAAGAAAGTGAAATTGAGAGGAGAAAATTTTGAACTTAAAACCCCCAAATGTTATGCATCTCCCCTCTCCATATGCCCATTTCATAACTTTCAAGACTCACACGTATGCTTAATTCCTATTGGACACACTTGATTTATTAATATTAGTTACACATGCCTTAATCCAATTGGTCCATGTGATAACTTTAGAAAAATCGCATATTAGTCCTTCTTCTTCCTTTACTTCCCACATTGGCCTACGTCTTATCAATTAATTTCATTCCCCTATGTCTTATTTTATAATGGAATAAATTTCATGTGGGAGTTATGCCCCAAAAACTACAGGTTGTTCGAAAACAAGGACAACAACCAGAACTCAACTTCAAACCAGAATTCACAACTATCAGAGGTAGAATTGGATTTTGGTTCCTTCACCAAAGTTTTATACCTATGCCTCTAGTTTAATCTCCAATTAGAATTATCTAATCTGGAGGTCTACATAACAAGATATGGCCAAATTACATAAGTATGTTTAGTGGAATCTATCCATTCAGTGAGGTACACATCCCAAATCAACAAACTTCGGTCTTATCATGCAAGAGCAACACAAAAATATATCCAATTTAACCAAAAAAATCTCATTTGCTTATGGAATACTTCTTTTATCAATTACCCTCACATCACATTCATAAATTCAAGCAAACATATTAAACATTTTCATACATATTTCACGTCTAATTATGTATGTCCATGCCGAACAAATTATCCATTTACACATATCTCTTACATTAAGCACCATTATATCTCTTACTATACTTAGATGTACTTAATTCCTTATGTTCACTTCTTAATACACCTTAGACATGCTATAATACTTCCAAGGTGTATGTTGGGGCATTACAATCCCTTTCCTTACCTTATTCCAAGTCCACTCCTCTGTCCATTCCGAAATGCATCACCGCCACACTGTCACTACTACACCTCCCGTTATCTCACATGGATCCTCCTATTCTAGTTAATATTTTATATCTCTTCGCTTGGGCTCACTACCCTAAACTTTACTCTTAGTTACTGACACTGATAGTAACCTTGTTAGGGCCAAAGGCTCTACCTACAAAAGTTGCTCCAACCACCCTCCATCATATAACATATTCCTTCTTCGCTCGCCATTCTTCTACATCCTCTCCAGCCCACAGCTTTAAAAATCTCTACCAACTTGTCCCATACCCTGACCCTAAATAAAGCCTAATATCTACTTTTCAACTTATTGGACCACTCCTAGCATTTGTCAAGAATATGTTATCGAAGAATAACAAAGGATTAAATGTGACACTCCTAAAAATTCATAAACCACAATTATTCAAATCGTTCCCAAAACATGATATTAATTATCAAAATCCTTAATAGTTCTAAAAGAGAGATGTTCATCAAACACAAAAGCACTCTATATACACAACTACCCAAGTTGTTACATCAAAAAAATATACATTTAAACAGCACTCAAGTAATCCGCTAACCCCACCTAATCTCCACTCTATCAATCACATACACTGGGGTTATCGACAATCACTTGATCTAAGAAAATAGTAGCAAGGGGTAAGCTGCCTACTCAGTAAGGGTAACCAACCGTACCCTTAAATTCAAATAACTCAATATATAAATGTAAAACTTAATCAAGTGATTAAAACATTCATATAATACGAAGATATGCAACATTACTCAATCTAATTCGAACAATTAACAAACATCTCAAAATTTTACTAAACAATGATTAACACAGTTATTAATATATGACTGACATTTATGAATTATATCATAATTAACTAAACTGTCTAGGCCTTGCTTAACCTAGTAGACTTACATTCAATGGTTTATCGGCTCATCTCTCTAGTAGGCTTACATTCAATAATCTGTCGGCTCATCTCTATTCATCATAATCCCTCATTAAGGGGAAACATAATTAAATGTATAAATATTTGCACAGGGTATCTCACTTTCTCAATCTAATTCGGCACCCTGGTATTACTCCAGTACCTAGCTATCAGCACAGGATATCCCCAAGTCTCAGGATATCTCGGTAGCACTCTAGTGCCTAGCCATCGACACAAGACATCCCCCGAACTCAAGATGCCTTGTTATTTGCTCCACGGATGGATACTGAGCCATCACTCACTCATCTTTAAACAATCTATCAATTTATGACCATCGAATAAAACTTATCCTAGGCAAGACAAATTCTCAATTTATACCAATTAGTTGCAACATTTTATCGGTCAGTCTCTATTTAATCAACACATTTTTCATCAAATTAACAAGCAATACACCTTATAAAACGTAACAAAATATAAAAATGATACACCTTGTTCTTCATTAATTTTTTGCAAGATAAAATAAACATAATTCATGTGTGTAACTATTAATCATTAATTAAATTAATGATTAATTCAAAATATCATTCGATAAAAATAATTTATTAATAACAAAACGATACACTATTCTAAGAGTAAAGTCTAAGGTTATCCTTACCTCAATTTCAAACTCAACTAATTGATAGTCCAATTTACCCCTAATCGGATACTCGGACCTAAAAATTATAAAATTCTATTAGACAAATTTAAGAAAACTTCCAATCCAATTACACTTAATAATCTAACATTATTATCTTTTCCACTTTTATTCTTAATTATAAAAATAATATCCTTACTAACCTAACCATCAAAATTACTAAAATACCTTTAACTAATTGAAAGTCCTATTTTACCCTCATTTATTCAATTAATACCAAAAATACCCTTCTTTGGAATAAATTCCATATTTACCCTTAACTATTTGCATTTCCTATTTTGTCCCTTAATGCAACTTGAATTTTCCAAAAATGTCATCTTCTTCACCCTCTCCTCTTCTCCTATCTCCTCTTCTTTTCTCAATTTCTAGCCACTTTTTCTCCATTTTCTTATCTCTTTCCATGAATTCAATTTGTCTCAAACAACCACAACATGCTATCCAACTATAAATTAGTGTAGAAGATCAAAAATCACAAAAAAGACATAAAATAGTTACTGGAATTTTAACTATGTGATGAAGGATTTTGGGGTTGTTAAGCTCCACAATTTTCTCACAATTTGCTACAAAACAACCAAAATGAGAAAACATATAAGAGAAGTGTCATATTCAGGAGAAAAATGGCACATTAAGACACATACCAGTTGTAAATGGTTGAGAGAAAAATGAAGAAGAAGATGAAGGCTTCATTGGTGTTCTTAATGTTTTTTCCACCTAATGACTTCTCTTTAAACTCCTCCATATAATGGTTTAATGGTTGGGCTATGAGGTTTTATTTTATTTCTCTATTGGCTTTATTGATCTCCCCCCTTAAAAAATTTCTTCCTCTAAATTAAATTAGTACCTGAGGATCCAAATAAATAAGAATACTGACATTGAACTTCATCCTTTGACCCTGCTCAAATCGATAACATATGTCTTTTGGATTTGCCACAACCTTTAATGAATACTTAGACAATGCTGCAAATTGAGCCTCATAATCATCCATTAGCATCTCCTCTGTCTCAAACAAACTCATAAACTCCATCTTCTTTTGATCCTGATATATTTCCATAATGTATTTATATCTAAACTCTCTCTAGAACTCCTACCAAGTCATCTCTCATATCTCATAAGATCTCTTCACTAACTTCCACCAAGTCAATGCATTGCCCTGGAATAAGGACATGATTTACTGTAACCTTCTCTCTAAGGTAAACTTCAGATGATCTATAACCAACTCAATCTGTTGCCACCATGTATCAGCCTCCTTAGGATCAGTTGAAATTCTACTATACCCATCTTACGGATTGGCTTATAGTTGTGATCCACCCCAAAATCACCTCGGGTTGAAGCCAATAAGAGCTTGTTGCACCATCTAAAAGAACTACATCATCTATGGTGGCATTGGCACCTTTCCTCCTGCTCTATCTATTCGGGCATCTCCCTAATTTGGTACATCTAGACATGAATCAAATTACCCGATTCTCTAGTCGACTCTGGGTCAGTAGTATCCTCTTCTAAAACCATTCTAAATAAGACAATAAAGCATCATTAGTTTTTTTTTACTCAATATGTCCCTAGAAACGTAAACCTTCTCTGATACCACCTAATGTGATGCTCCCATAAATTTTTAAACCACAATTATCCAAATCGTTCCAAAAACATAATATTAATTAACAAAATTTAGTTCTAAAAAAGAGATGTTCGTCAAAAACAAAAGTATTTTAGATACACAACTACCCGAGCTGTCATATAAAAAATATACATTCAAATAGCTTTACTCAAGTAATCTGCAAGCCCCACCTAATCCCTACTCTACCAATCACGTACACTAAGATTATCAACAATCACTCAATCTGCTACAAAAATAGTGGCAAAGGGTGAGTTGTCTACTCAGTAAGGGTAACCGACCGTACCTTTAAAATCAAATAACTTAATATAAATATAAAACTTAGTCAGGTGATTAAAACATTCATATAATACGAAGATATGCAACATTACTCATTCTATTCCAAAAAATTAATAAATAACTCAAAATTTTACCAAACAATGATTGACACAAATATTAATATATAATTGTCATTTATGAATTATCTCATAATTATCTGAACTGTCTAAGTCTTGTTTAACCTAGTAGGCTTACATTCAATAGTCTGTCAGCTCATCTTTACTCATCATATTCCCTCACCAAGTGGAAACAAAATTAAATGTATAAATATAAGCATAGGGTACCTCACTTTCTCAATCTAATTTGGTACCTTGGTACTACTCCAATACCTAGCCATCGACTCAAGATATCTCAATACCATTCTGATACTTAGCCATCAGCACAGGACATCCTCGAGACTTAGGATGCCCCAGTACCTACTCCACTAACAGATACCTAGTCATCGTTCACTCTCTCTAAACAACCTATAAATCTATGGCAATAGAATAAAGCATATCCTAGGCAAGCCACAAATTCTCAATTTACACCAATTATTCACAAAATTTTATTAGCCATTCTCTATTCAATTAACAGATTTTTTGTCAAATTAACACGTAATATACCTTATAAAATGTAAGAAAATATAAAAGTAATACACTTTGTACTTCATTAATATTTTGGAAATAAAATAAACATTATTTTTGAATTAATGATTAATTCAAAATATCATTCGATAAAAATAATTTATTAATAACAAAATGGTACACTATTCTAAGAGTAAAGTCTAAGATTATCCTTACCTTAATTTCGGGCTCAACGAATTGATAGTGTAATTTATCCTTAATTGGACATTCGAACCTAGAAATTACAAAATTCTATTAGACTAATTTAAGAAAATTTCTAACCCAATTACACTTAATAATCCAACATTATCCTCTTTTCCACTTTATTCTTAATTGTAAAAATAATAACCTTACTAATCTAACCATCAAAATTACTAAAATACCCTTAACTAATTAAAAGTCCTATTTTACCCTTATTTATTCAATTAATACCAAAAGTAATCTTTTTTGGAATAAATTCCAGATTTACCCTTAACTATTTACATTTCCTATTTTGCCCCTTAATGAAACTTAGATTTTCCAATAATGTCATCTTCTTTACCCTCTCCTCTTCTCCTATCTCCTCTTCTTTTCTCATTTTCTAACCACTTTTTTCCATTTTCTTATCTCTTTCCATGGCGTTAATTTTTTTTCAAACAACCACAACATGCAATCCAACTATAAACTAGTATATGATGATCAAAAATCACACAAAAAAGATATAAAATAGTTGCTGAAATTTTACTTATACGTTAAAGAATTTTGGAGTTGTTAACTTTCACAATTTGTTGCAAAATAATCAAAATGAAAGAACATATTAGAGAAGTGTCATATGTAGGAGAAAAATGGCAGAACAAAAATGGCACATTAAGACACATACCAGCTGTAAATGGTTGAGAGAATGAAGAAGAAGATGCTCCGTTGGTGTTTTTAATGTTTTTTTTTCCAGCTGATGACTTATCTTTAAACTTCTCCATTTAATGGTTTAATGGGGTGGCCTGTGGGGTTTTATTTTATTTCTTTGTGGGCTTTCCATAAAAACTCTTGAACATGGCTCTATAATTGTACAAGAGGGGATCGAGTGTCACAAGAATAATAAAGAAAATAAAAAACTCAAGGAATTAAGTCAAAGTCTCTTCGATTCATCTCGAGCATCCATTTGTAAAAAGTTGGAATACAAGAATATGATCAAATGCATGAGGGGTTTGAGAAGGCAGAAATGATGGAGGGCACCATGCAAGTCTATTAGTTTTGGCGATGAAAGCGTGGAATTGGGATTAGGTAAACATGTAAAAGTGGTGAATAAGCTTAGAAGAAAGAATTTGAGCAAGGGAATTTGGGAGAGAGTATAGGCTCAATTTATAGGATCCTTTTACTAAGTGGGTATGCGTAATTAGTTAAGGGGCGCACACAAAAGTAAGAAACATATCACAGTAAAAAATTTTATAAGAATATTAATCTATATGTTAAGTTAGAGTTGAGGTTCATCTTCTTCCTCACGAGTATACTAGTTTTCACGTAACTTTTCGTTGGTTAAATGGCTTCACCCTTGCCTGAAGGACATCTCCCTAAGAAGGTTCAGGTTCGTGTGCGATTTTAGGTACCTCCACGGTGGACGTGGCCCCTGTGTCCCCTGCTTCGCCGGTGGAAGAGCTTATCGAACTAGTGGAAGGAGACATTATTCAGCTAACGGATGATGCAGGGAAGGGTGTACTCCTCTCTAAACCGTTCAAAGAAAAGCTGGACCAGCAATGGGATCACTTAGTTGTCATTAAACTTCTGGGTCGTAGGATTGGCTACAAGGTGCTCTGCACCCGCTTGGCTCTGCTTTGGAGGCCGAAAGGTCCCACGAAGATAATAGATTTGGACTCTGATTATTACTTAGTGAAATTCATTGATCAGTCCGACTACCTTAATGCTTTAACCAATGGCCCTTGGGTCATCTTCGGGCATGCATTGTCTGTCCAGAAATGGACGCCCAGTTTTCGTCCCTCCCAAGGCAAAGTTACCAGAGCTGTTACATGGGTTAGGTTCCCGGAATTATCTACCGCTCGGTATCATCCTCTGATCCTTTCTGCGTTGGGAAACCAAGTAGGATAGATGGTAAGAATTGATGAGACGACCATGCAGACACAACGAGGAAGGTTTGCACGTGTGGCCGTCGATATTGATCTTACCGTCCCCTTAACCTCATCGGTGGAACTTGATGGTGAGCCGGTGATGGTGGTTTATGAAGGTCTCCCAACAGTGTGTTTTTCTTGTGGAATGGTGGGATATGAGTCCAGCAAATGTTCTTTGATTCAGCCAGATGCTCCCTCCCCCCCGTCGGCGACTCAGCGTCCGACCAATGCTTCCACCGCTCAACGTGTCCTAGTGGAGACAGCGGACGTCGTTCAGCAGGCGATAGGGATGTCGGGTTACGGGCCTTGGATGGTGGTGCAACGGCGCTCCCCTCCGGCTGCTGTTCAACGTCTACCTCAACGTCCCCCTCGCAAGCAACCGTTAGCTTCTCCTGGGGGTGGCTCAAGGTTTACAGCATTGACAACACTTGAATCTGACACTACATCCACTGCTACTGATGGGGCTGACACAGTGTCGAAGGATTTGACATGGAAAGGGGCCCGTTGGACTATTGCTGATTTGGTTACTATGGGTTTCTCACAAGATCAAACTGGAGCCTCCACTTCCCAACATGGTCCCCGTCATACACGGGCTGCCAACAAAGGTAAAACCAAGGTTAATGCCTCAGTCGTGAGTTCCCCCGGCCGACAACAGCCAGTCATCCTCAGGTAGGTGCGACCAGCAACCCCGAGGTATCCCTAATCCCCTCTGTTTCTGATACACATATTGCTGTTACTTTTGATTCGCACTCTGAGATGATTTGTGATAATACTTTATTACCTCCTCAAGTTTGCGAGCCTACAGATGCTTTCCCTATGCAGGAAGTTCATACTCCCACTAGGGCCGGGAATGAGTCGGCCCCAGAATTAGTGCCGCCTTCTGAGCCTCCCGATGGCTCTACGGGGCCCTCACTTCCAGATGGGTCGGAAGTTCTTGCGATGGAAATTCTGAAGTGTGACAGCTCGGGTCCACTCTCGGATACTGTTACCGTTCAATCGGATGTTTTGATGCCCGAGACACTGCCATGTTCATGATGTCAATCCTCTTATGGAATTTTCAAGGCATGGGTGGGCGGAATAGCCAGGCCATACTACGTAATTATTTATGTATGTATCACCCGGGCATTCTAGTTTTGTTTGAACCTCGTATTAGTGGGCATAGGGCCAACACTGTGATTAGGACTCTAGGCTTTGATTACTCGTTCAGAGTGGAGGCTGCTGGTTTTTCTGGAGGCATTTGGCTTCTTTGAAAGGAGGGTATTAAGGTCTTGATGGTCATTGCTCATCGGCAATTCATCCACACGAAGGTCCGGTTTAATAATCTTTCTTTTGCATTTACGCCAGTTTATGCCAGTCCCCAACAGACTACCCGGAAGGTTCTTTAGCGTTTGTTAAACTGGATTGGTTCTAATACTTCGGAGCCCTGGTTAATAGGGGGCGACTTCAATGCTAAACTGGAGGCTTCTGATAAACAAGGGGGAGCCCCTCACACTCGTATTGTTGACCATCAGTTTCAGCATTGGGTACATCAAGGCGGTCTCCATGATTTGGGCTTTCTGGGTTCTAAATTCACTTGGTGTCGTGGTTTGACTTAAGCTCATTTAGATCGAATGTTTGGCTCGACTTCTTGGCTCCAGGTCTTTCCTCTCACGGTCAATCAACACCTTTCCTTTTTGGGTTCTGATCATCGTCCCTTGCTGGTTCATCTCACGAATCCTGCTCCTCGGGCGTCTCATTCTTTTGGGTTTCATTTTCAAAATGCTTGGCTTACTCATCCAAATTTCAACGAAGTGGTGGCTGAGCATTGGCTGCCGGCGGATGATTCCTTTAGCAAATCCCTAAAGGGTTTCGCTCGGCACCTCTCGCGTTGGAATCATGAGGTGTTTGGGCATATTTTCCATTGGAAAAAACGTCTTCTAGCTCGGCTGGAGGGCATCCAGCGAGTGATGCAGACTGACTCGTCGGATGAGCTGCTAGATTTAGAACAACAGTTGAGCAACGACCTTTTACAAGTGTTAAGTGAGGAAGAAATCTTCTGGCATTAATGAGCCAAATGTGATTGGATTTCTAAAGGTGACCGAAACACCAAATTCTACCATACTGTCACTCTTGCTAAACGGAAGAAGTTATAGATTACTCGTCTCTTGGATAACAATGGGACGTTTGTGTCGGATCCTGCTCAACTACACACCCTAGTGCGGAACTTCTTTATCCAGTTGTACACTCCTGTTACTGCTGAGCGTCCTCCTTTTCCCGCTTCTGGGGATTTTCCTTACCTTTTCTCGGACCGGCTTCGCGATCTGGAACAGCCTATCACTGCTATTGAAGTCCAACAAACGGTTTTTTCTCTCAACCCTAATAAAGCTGTGGGTGTGGATTGGTTCAATGCTCTCTTCTTCTAAAACCAATAGGCTCAAGTTGGCCCTACGGTGGTCAACTTGATTCAAGGTATTTTTAATCAGGGTCACTGGGACTGGGAATTGAACCAAACTATTTTGGTTTTAATTCCTAAAATCTCTACTCCTCTGCACATCACTCAGTTTCGGCCCATTAGCCTTTGTACTGTTCTGTATAAAGTGATTGCAAAAATTATTGTTAATTAGTTAAAACCTCATATGGATTATCTTGTTCAGGAGACTCAGTGCAGTTTTATTCCAGGTCGTCAGATCACTGATAATATCATCATCGCTCAGGAAGTGATCCATTCGATGAGGAAGAAAACCGGTCACAAGGGATATCTTGCTTTGAAGGTTGACCTGGAAAAAGCCTTCGACAGAATTAGCTGGGAGTTCATCCACAATACCTTAACGGACATTGGAATCCCTTTATTTCTTATCAGGGTTATCATGAAGTGTGTGACTACGGTCTCTTTCCAGGTCGCTTGGCAAGGTACTTTATCTGACCCATTTACTCCTGCCTGTGGTATTCGTCAGGGGGATCCCCTTTCACCCTATCTTTTTGTGCTTTGCATGGAACGCTTAGGGCACCTCATTTCACGGGCAGTTACCCGCGGCCAGTGGAAACTGATCCGTTTGGGTTTATCGGGCCCTCCGATATCTCATCTTTTTTTCGCAGATGACTTGGTTCTTTTTGGTGAAGCTACTGCAAAGCAGATGCAAATAATCACCCAGACTTTGGACACCTTTCGTCAGGCTTCTGGGCAATGCATTAACTTCAGTAAAACCAGGATATTTTTTCTAAGAATGTTCCGACCCAGACGGCGCGCCACCTGAGCCAGGCCCTTCAGGTTACGCAAACCAACAATCTTGGACGATATTTGGGCATCCCTTTAGTTCATGAGCGTGTTACTCATAATACGTACCAATATATTTTGGATAACGCTCAGCATAAGTTGAATAGGTGGAAAGCTCGTATGCTTTCATTGGCAGGTCGGGATACTCTCACTCAATCTGTCATTGCTTCTCTTCCCATTTTTACCATGCAAACAGTTCGCCTCCCTCGTCAACTGTGTGACGATCTTGAAAAAGTTATGTGGACTTTTATCTGGGGACCACAGAACGGTCCCAAGAAAATCCATCTGGTCAATCGGGAGGACGTTTGCCAACCCAAAAAGGCGGGGGGTCTCGGCACTAAGCGCATTCGTTCGATGAATGATGCTCTCCTAATAAAACTAGGCTGGGATGTCCTTACTAAACCCCAGGCTCTTTGGGTTCAGACTCTGAGGGCCAAATATAAGATTGATATGGTGCATATCCCTCAAACCTTGGCGCGGTCTGGTACTTCAAGTACTTGGCGGGGGATTGTAGCCGTTTGGCATTTTATTCAGTAAGGAGCTATCTGGCAAGTTGGTCATGGGCAACGCATTCTTTTCTGGTTGGACCACTGGTTAGCTGATTGGGGACCCCTTTATTTACTGGCTCGGACGGACATCCCGGACAGTCTTCTGTATGCTACTCTTCAGGATTTTCGCGACGACAATGGCCAATGGAATTGGCGAGTCTTCCAACCTTATCTCCCCGCTTTTGTTTGCATGTCTATTGTGTTGGTCACTATTGGTGCTAGTGAGGAGGATCGATTAAGCTGGGGTCCGGCTTCGAATGGGCGGTTTACCGTTACGTCTGCTTACGATCTGATTGAACAGTTCAATACTGCGGATTTCAATAGCCACTGGGAGGCCATATGGAAGTGGGCGGGGCCTCAACGCATCCGATCTTTTCTCTGGCTGGTGACTAAGTGGAAGTTACTTACTAATCAAGAACGCGTGGCTCGCCATCTGACCATGGAGGCAGGATGTCCCTCCTATGGTCAGGAGGAAACAACCATTCATGTTTCACGGGATTATCCTCGAGTCAAGTCTTTCTGGCAGCAACTTCCTGTTACAATAGTTGGGGGAGATTTCTTTAGTCAGGGGATATGTAACACCCAAATACCCCCTGGGAGGATATATGGATGCCACCCAAGACAGAACAAACAAACCGAAACATTTATCAGATATGTATTTTTAGAATTTAAACTTAACACACATAATATTACATCTCATAATTCCAGAAACAAATTCAAAGAATATTTACAGGCCCAAACAAACTAAA
>JANZLC010000002.1:10335721-10369833 GCA_026413385.1 Erythroxylum gracilipes | reverse complement strand
GTTTTCGATTATACGTCATGTTCTTGTATGGTCTTTTCCGCAGCGTATTGTGAATACACGGACCGTACGCGATCCAATATATAGTCAAGAATAATCAAATTAAAGCAAACCTCACAATTGGTGAAAATGTCTCTTTATAATTAATTATTTCCTAGTGTGTTTCTTTAGCTGTAAGGCATGCCTTATATCTTTTGATATTACCATCATCCTTTTTCTTTATTTAGAATCCATTTGTTCCAAATATCTTTTCATCCATTAAGGAGATCAACTAAGACCTTGGAGTTTATAGAAGTCATTTCCTTTTGCATTGTTTTCATACATTCTTATTTAATAAGACTAATAAGAGCCTTATTGACATTACTTGACTCACCCTTTTCTTGTGGGATAATCATATAAATTTTTCCTTCTATTTCAAATGATGTTAAAGAATTAATCCATAATTGTTTATACATCAATAAGATTCTTGATATATAGATTCATCAATATCTCAATCATTTCTACTTAAATTAGATATAACAAATATATTTTTATCTTTTAATATTACCATCATTCTTTTGCTTTATTTTGAAATCCATTGTTCCTAATAAATTTTCTTCCATTAAGAAGATCAACTCAAGTCCCACACTTAATTGAAGTTTAAAAAGTTATTTCCTTTTTCATTACGTTTCATCTATTCATCCTTAGTAAGACTAATAAGAGCCTCATTTACATTACTTGGCTCACCCTTTTCTTGTAAGATATTCATATAAATTTTCCCTTCTATTTCAAAATGATGTCAGAGAATCAATCCATAATTGTTTATACATAAATGAGATTCTTGATATACATATTCATTAGTATCTCAATTACTCCTACTTAGATAAGATATAATATATAAACTCTAATCAAGTAACAATGTGAATTGACCTTGAGTTTATTTTTTATTTTTTATTTTTTTTCACTTGGATATAGTACCACTTCCTAATTTTATATTACAGATTCATTTTGTTCAAGTGTCTCATATAAAAATAGATTGTTTCTTATTTTACCCTTTTTTGAATGCTCATTTTTTAAAAATGTGGCATTTTATGATTCAAATTTATTAACTCATTTATTACCTCATTTACGTATAAATATGTATCTTTTATAGTGTTTAGAATATCTAATAAAGATACTTTTCTTCTCTCTCAGGCTTAGCTTCTCATATTTATGATAGAGATTATAAATGTAGGCATCAAAACCATATGGTCTTCTATCATGCATGGGTCAAGGTCAAATTTACCGTCTTTGCACGGGGCTTAGGAAATCTAGATCTTTTTGCAAAACAGAGCATAACAATTTTCAAGCACCATACAAAATGCTATTGTATTGTTGATTGAGAGTGCTTCTGGAATTGGGTTGCTTTTTTGTGGTAGTTGACAGATTTGTTAGACTTTAGTTCTTTTGGGTGGAAGCTATTACAGGGTAGTTGATTGAGTTAGTTTTTTGGATTTAGGGTATTGGGCAGTGGTGCACATACTTATAGCTTCTTTGGGTTGAGAGATTTTGGGCTCGAAATCTCTCGACTGTACATATCTTCTTCATTTTGTATAAATATATTATGATTTATCAAAAAAAAATTCTACAACTATTTCTAGTATGGAATGAGTCAATCATTCATTTCTCAGTGAGTCAATAACAATTAGACACCTATTTTCCCAAATCATACGATTTAATTATATAAAAAGTGTCACCACTTCATCTTCTTTGTAATCCAATGGTTATACCACTGCATCCTCTTCTTTATAACTATCTCTTTAAAAGTTGAATTTCCTAGAAGAAAGGATTATGAGTTAGGTATTTAAATTGCAAAGTATTGTTATCCACATTCTTGAATATTTGTAAATGTGTATTAAAGGCTGTTGAGAACACAAGTGGTTCTTTATTTCCTTTAATTTCTATATTTTCACAAATTACTAATAGGTTTGTATTCATTTGTTTCTTATGCTCTTATTATGTTAAGATTACTTGTGGGTTTGATTGAAGTATTTGTCTCCTATCCATACATTAGCTGGCTCCTATGTATCAATTATATTGAATTTGCAATTTAGTTCAGATTCTTTTATGTAGATGCAGGTCCATTTTATAATTAATTTCTTTTTATTTTCTCTAAAATCATTTATAATGAAAAAAAGTAACATGAATTTTTTGTTAGTGTATTAAATATGAGTCTTGATGGTTATATTTATTATTGTGTGTGTTTGAATTCTTAATAATTATGCTTGTTTGAAATCAAAAAGTGATAGAGCTGTAATCAAGAACTTTAAAAGAAATCCTCTAAAAGAGCTTTCAAAGTTTTAATTTCATCAAAAGTTAATCAAATGGAATTATCAAAAGCCTTTTATAATTTTTGTGTTAATATGCCAAAGGGTTTTTGCTAAAAGTTGAAGGATTAGGTACATTTAGCCACATACACAAGCATGCACACACACATAAGAACACATATAACCAATAAAGGCATGTTCATATCTTTCTATCTTTCTAAAACCTTTTAAATAACTCGCCTTTTTGTGAAATATGGTCATGTTACACCTTCAATTGAGTATGTAGAAAAAAATGTCCACCATCACAGGCATGTTAGTGGGGGTGTAAATTTCTATAAATGTTATACCTAGCCAAATTTCACAGTCCTTTATTTTTGTCAACTAGCAAACATATCCAAGGTATTAAAAAAAACCCATATTACCATAATCAGTACCTTAGGTTGTGTCCTTTATAGCTCATTTTGGCTTAGACTTACTACCTTTTTAGAGCGTTACAAGTAATTTTTGACAGAAAGAAGAAACTTAAGCAAACAGTTTGAATTTATTCTTACATTATTCATTATTATTTATTCTTTTTTATAATTTTTATATATATATATAAATAAATAAATACTAATCTAAATTTATATCATTAGTAAGAAGAGAATTTGTGTACAAAAAAATAAAACAAATTAAAAAATAAAAGGGAGACATATATAAGAAAATTTGACCTTTCTTTTTGTATAAAGCATTTTGAGAGAACAAAGGCATTATATCCCTTCATATCATTGCATGGCAAATCGATGAATTATTGGAATGATTTAGATTTGAACTAAAGTAGAAGTATTACCAATAAATTTATAGTCTATCCCCATTAATTAACCAATAGCAAAAACTTTTATAATAAACCACAATATTAAAAAGAATATGAATTAAACTACAAAAATTAAAACCTATAAAACTAAAATGAAAACCAAATAAAATAAGATTACTAATTAAACTCGAGTTGCCTCCTAAAAAGCGCATGTTCAATGTTATTATCTTGAACACTCATTTTGGTTGGTTTAGGTACTCCTAACCCCAATTTCTTAAACAATTTGTAGGGAATCAAATATATACTAGCCCATAAATTAGCCAATGCTTTCCCAATTTAAAAACTACCATTTAAACAAGGGATAATAAAACTCCTTAGATCTTTAAGCTTTTGGAAGTTTTTTTTTTGGATGACGGCAAAGTAGACTTTGCTTAGTGTCATCGTAGATAATTCCTTCAAATTTATCTTGCATAATAATAGCTCATTTAGAAATTTAAAGTACTTGGGCATATGTGAAAGATCCTCAACAAAATATAAGTTAATGTGGAATTGTTTAAAAAGTTCAAGGAACTTAGCAAAGTGCTCATCCATACAATCCTTCATCAATGTTGCTAGATATATAATGGTAGGTTTGACCTCTTTAATAGGTTAAAGTTGCTCGCCATCTTTCTCTTTCTATGTATTTTTTTTACAACTTTCTCCTCATTGCCTTATTTCTCTTCCATTTTCAATTCCTTGCCATTTATGATAGAAACTGCCTTTAAATGCTCTTTGGACTTTGTTTTGGTGTTGCTAGGTAAGCCTCCCTATTGTCTCGCAAAGACTAACTTGGCAAGTAGTCTAATTTGGCTCTAAATTTATAAATAAAAGCCTTTTAATTTCTCATTGAAGTTTCAGTAGCCTAAATAAATTCTCATGATATCTTAGAGGATAGGCTTCTACTCTTGAGGTGGATGATGTTGTTGAAATCCTTATGGAAGAAAGTTCATATGGTTTCTCCAACCTAGAATATATATATTGTTGTATGGGTTGTTCTGTGGATGAAGTGCATTACCCATATAATCAACATGTTCAACCAATTTTTCTATAGCATTAGCAATTTGACAATCATAGCTTGCATACACTCCCCCAACATAAATCACACTACATAACTTGAGTTGGTTGTTATACAATTAACAATCAATCAATTTTTTTACTAAGATCTTCAAATTGAACTCCCAAAGCTATAACTACATCAACATCATAAACGCAACAGCTTAGTAGGTTATACTCTAGTGAAATTCCATTGATAGCTATTCATAGTCATCTCCTTAATGAATCATTATACAGTAAGTCCATGGAGTGGACAGCTTCTCAATAAGTCCTTAACCTCTGACTTCTATCATACAAAGGTTCTTACTCAATATGTGCATACAAAGAGATGACATTCCTTGTCTTTACAGTCATGATTGGTGGGAAGTACTACATCAGGAATTTTTCAGCCATTTAGTAACATGTAGTGGTAAATCCCTTAGTCAAAGTATTTAATCACTATTATCCCAATTCCTTAACACAAAGGGAAATAGATTTAATTTAATTATATACGTAGTGGCTCTATTAATCTTAAATGTATAACAAATCTTTAAAAATTTTGTTAGATAAATGTTCAAATCCTCATCTTGTAATCTATCAAACTGAAAAAAATGTTGCACTATCTTCATGGTATTTGGCTTAATCTTAAAATTGTTAGCTATAGGAGTTGGCCTGATGGTACTGGAATTAGTTATAGTCAATAATGGTCTCGCATATTCGGACATGGTCCTTTGCAATTCTGGCATGATTAATGGTTCTATGATTTTAAATCCTTGCTCCCACTTTTCTTCCCTCTATCTAAGTCTCGTTCTAAGATTACAAAGATTCATTCTCTCAAATTTTGGATCTTTCATAACAAGCTCAAATGGATTGTTTTGGGTCACAAACAAGCCATGCTCCTAAAATAATGTTAAACAAGGATGTTAGTAATTAAAACTAAAACAAACTAAAGAAAGAAAATAAGTGTAAAAGAAAATTAATGGCCAAATTAATAGAAGTCAAGTGTTCCTAATATCTTAGTCTTGGCAATGGCACTAAACACTTTATGGTGATATTTGTATTTTGATCCCCTACCCTATAGATAATTCTAGGAAAGTGTACCTATTGCTTCTATATTATAGGTTACTGAGTAGTAAGTATTGGTCCTCTAGTGATTATGATTACTTATTATGTAACTGATAAGTTAAGGTGATATTGATTAATTAGATACAAAACTAAAACAATGAACTAAGAACATATTAACTTAATGAATAGACTATAAATAAATTAAGAATCAATCAATGGAAACATCGATACCCTAAATTTGATTTTTTCCATTACTTCTCTTGTAATTATGACTTCACACATCAATTTGATATAAAATTCAGTTGATTGTAAAAATTCCTCATTTATACTATTATCTTTCACAAGATTATTAACAACTAATACTAAGTTGATTAAGCAAATCTCTTTTTAATTAAAACCCGTATAATTGAATTAATCAATTTATGAATTTCATTGTTAGGTTTGATCGAAATTCGGAAGATTTATGTTGACCTATTTCTAGGTTTGTATGAAAATTCTTTCAATTATGCTAGATCCATTCATAGAAAGGATTTCTCATTCTTAGTTGCATGATATCAAACATGAATTAACATATTGGCAATATTAATTGAAGAATAATAAACAACACATAATTTAATTTCAATAAAACTAAAGTAAATTAAAATAAAAATTACTATAAGGTCCATACCATAAAGGGTTTAATTTGTAATCATACGAAACATAACGTAAAACTAAATAGAAAACAAAAAATCAAAGGAAACATAAAGAATCCCTTTCATTCTTTAAGAAATTCACTTTAGATCATCAAAATTTCACTTTAAAGGGCTCTCTTTTCTTGTTCTTTGTTCTTTTTGCATCCTAGGGCTTCTAATTATGTCTCCTAAGCCTTTTCCCTCTTTTGCCTCTAAATTTTGCCTTGAAGTTCAAATTCTAGGTGATACACAGGCATGAACATAGACATATTCATGGACGTGTACTATAAAAATAATCCCTTTTAGATCCAACAAGTGTATAAACACGGATGTGTCTTATGAAATAATCTCTTTAATAAGCAACATAGATGTGTATAGCTTTGAATTGTCCCAAACTTATCCCAATTTGTTTACTCCAAATAAGTAAATTATGACTTGAAAACAAAATATGAACAACTTACAAACCAAAAACAATAAAAACACACAAATAAACAAGAAAAATGCACTAAATATAAGCCTTGAAATATGAAAATTAAGCATTTGTTAGGAAGTTCTTTAGAAAGCACAATTAGAGCTCGTTGATCTCCCTATAAAACCCCTTCTAAAAACTAAAGAATAATGGCTTCAACTTCGTATGGTAAAATTCTATATAACCACCATTATTTGTTGAAGCAAAGAGATAAGATCATATGGCTCAGAGAAGAAGACAGATGCATGAGGTTTTTCCATAATGCAATTCTCTGTAGGAGGAACATTAATACAATTCTTAGTAAAGGAAAATGGCATGTTAGTTTAGGGATAGATGAGCTCAAAATGATTGCGTTCAAACACTTTAAAATCTTAATGGAATAAGCTAATCACCATAGCTCTTTATTGCTTGAGATGAAGAATTTCATACCTGATCTCCTTTCCTCCTAACAAAAAAGAGATGCTGGTGACGCCTTTTAAGGTAAGTGATATCAAGAAGACTCTTTTTTAATTAAATCCTAATAAGTCCCCATGCCTTGATGGGCTTAATGCTTTTTTTTTTCAAAACACTTTACACCTAACAGGAGAATTAGTAAAGGCTTGATACTTATTTTTGCAAAACACTTTACACCTAACAGGAGAATTAATCACATATACAATACTGGAATTTTTACAATCATGGATGATGCTTAAGGAGTTGAATAAAACTTATGTCACACTAATACCTAAAAAGCATAACTCTAACTCTCTAGATAACTTTAGATTCATTCCATTTTGTAATATCATCTATATTTTGTTTATCTACTCCTTATTACTAAACTTAAGGAGGTCCTGAAATACTTTATCAATTAAAATATGAAGGCTTTTATTCTTGAAAGGAGAATTGGAGATAATCTTATTATTTCTTAAGATCTCTTTAAGGATTTTCTTAGAAAAAAATCCCTCAAAAGCTACTCTCTTAAGATTGACTTGTCAAAGGCTTTTGATTCAATTAATTGAAACATTCTATTAAAAACTCTAAAGACTTTGGTTTTCCTAGTAAATTAATCAAATGGTTAAAGAAATGCTTCTCAATAGCATCATATGCTATCTTGATTAATGGAGAGACTTCCTATTAATTTAGAAGCGTCAAAGGCTTGAGACAATGAGAACAATTTCACCGTACGTCTTCATAATTTGCTAGAGATGTTAACAAGTTCGAAATTGATAAAAATAGGCTAGAGATAGGTTTCAGGTTTCACTAAAATTGTAAGCATTGAAACCTTATTAATATATCTCATACTGATGATATTTTACTTCTTATCATGCTAATCAAAACTCTGTTGAAATCTTAATGTGATGTTTAAACAAGTTCAACTTAATATATCTTAAAAGCAATTTCCTTATCTGTTCAATCATTTATCTAAATTAACCGCTTTCTTTTCACAATAATAACATAAGCATGCATTCAGAGATTAATAATCAGGCAAATGCACTTCAGAACAGATTTTATCACTAATAGAACAAAACAAATCAGAAGATGCTCAATCAGTCTCTAGCTTGCTTTCTCATATTATTGGCCTCAACATTCGTTCCCTACCCTTCAAATACTTGGGAATCCTTGCAATAGATAAAAGGAAAAAATATAAAACCATTCCAAGCTTTTAATTAAATCAATCAACTCAAGAGCCCAACATTGGAATAGTAGATTCTTATCTTATGCTAGAAGATTGGAACTTATCAAATCAGTGTTATTTAATCTAAATGTCCACTGGTTGTGCCATGTATATTTTCCTTAAAAAACCATCAAAAAATAAAGAAAATTTTAAAGTATTTCCTATAGATAGAACCCTTAAGAAGAAACAAAGAACTAAAGTAATCTATACTTTGAAGGAAAAGGGAGGACTAGATATTTATCATATCAGGTTTATAAACTTGTTAGGAAAGAGGTTGTGGAAGCTATTGAGGGACAACGAATGAAAGGACCCAACCTGGAGTTCCCCTTTCGGAACTCAAGTGGAGCCCTCCTGATGACCCCAGGGTAGAGCTCCATTCGTATCTAACTCAAGCAAAGGGTTGTCGTAAAGTCAAGCCGTCCAACTATTAAAAACCTTTTATATTTTAAAAGTTAAAAGCGTGAAAAATAGTGAGAAATTTTTATTTATCATTTAATTAAAAATTTCGACAGCACAACGAATGCATTTTAACATTCCCAAAATTTTAAAAAGCCCTGTAAAATTTCAAAACACTTATATATTCACACCAATTTCTCAGCTACAAATTTTGGACTTCAAGTCCACTCATAAGCGACCCCAAACAAATAATTCTCAACAATCACTACAAACTTTAAAAAGCTAACACATATTCATGCATTTCATTTAAAAGCCTTTATAAACATCCATTTTTTACAAAAATGTACATATCAAAATGACACAAGCATAGCAGCACCCGATGATACAACTAATCCTGCGGTGAAGTCCCAATTACTACAACACCTGTACACATACCTAAGGTGGTTTTTTAAAAAACATAAAAATAAGGGTGAGTTAAACGAGCTTAGTGAGTGTAATCAATTTACTAAACTTTTATAACAATATAATTGAAATATTCTCATACAATCATAAAACTCATGGTAAAGCATTTGCATAACAATTTATTCGTGCATCATCAAATATGGTAATAACATAACATTTTGTAAAACAAAATTTCATTTTTTCTTAAATACTATTCCAAAATGTTTTCCAACCTTAAACTTATAATATATAAGTTTCAATTTTCCATTTTCTGTTTTTTTTCCTTAAACAATAAACAATGGTGACAATAATTTTTTTTGAAAAATTTTATACTAAAAATAAGTCATCCATTAGAATTGGTACCATATGGTGCCCCTCAATTCTGAAAAATTATATATTGAAAATAAGTCATCCACTAGAATTGGTATCATACGGTGCCCCTCAAATCACTTTTAACATAAATAATGATGACATTACTATTTTCACGATTTTCCTTACCCAATATAGCCCACCACTAGTTTTTTTACCATATGATACATTAGGTCTAAAGTCACGGAGTTGATTCTGCATCGTTTACCCGCAACTAGTTAACCACTATTTACATAGATGGTTTTGTATCACTTAGCCGTAATAAGTTAACTGCTATATAATGGTAGTTACAGAGCTGGTTTTACATCGCTTACCCGTAACAACTCTGTGAGTTGGTTCTACATCACTGACCCATAATTGGTTAACCACTATTTACAGAGTTGGTTCTGCATCGCTTATCCGTAATAGGTTAACCACTATAAATATGCTGGTATAATAACATGTATAAAGTCTACCGGTGTACCATAGGCAAAAGCAACTCTTACATTTACGACTTAACTTATTTTTTAAATCAAATATGGAAAGATTCATAAGTGAATTATTTCAATGTAACTCTCAATCATATAAAATTTAACTTTCAAATTAAAACTCATATATTGCCAAAGCATACACTTATGCTAGCAATATTCACTTGTACAATATCATTTGTATAAAACTCAGCATAAATATTCATTTTATGATCAAATGAAAACCAATTTGCATTAACTCAATTTAAAGTACACTCATAACTTGCTAGTCTCCATAAATATAAATTATTTGCATAAAATCAAATTAAAGAACACTCATATGTTATTAATTCTTTTGCAAAAAAAAAATTCATATAAAACAATTAAAATACACTCACAGTTTTACAAACTTATCACCAAGTACACTCAAGCGTTTTGAGCCTCCCCTTTACCTACACAAAATGCATTTTGCTTAGGAATTTATCTTCAAATTAGGATATAAGACATTAAAACCATAATTCCATTTAACCAAATTCGAGGTTAGTATTTAATCGAATAAAACTTACGCTAATCGTATTATGCTTACTTCCATAAGCTAACCCATTGTTCTCCATTTCTAAATCTAACTTTAAAAGTCACTTAAATACCATATTTTACCCATTCTAACTTACCAATTTCTTCAAAACACAATCTCCCCCAATTTAATTCACCATATCACAATCATGCATGATAAGTCACGGTTATAACCTATGTCTAGAATCTATACCTCCACTTGTTCCTTAATTTTCACATAGCAAACGTTCGAATTAGGTTTTGAGGTCTTCTAAACATTTGTTCTCCTATGTCTCTAGTTTTCATAGCATTAAAAATCATGTCATTTCAACTTCTAAATAATGAAACATGTACCAAATATCACAAGCTGCTTCAACATAGGGACAATATCAGGTTACCATTTTCAATCCCAATTTCCAATGTTATTCATCCATAATTAGGTCTAGGTTTCTTCTAGATAATTTTAGTTCTATGTCTTAAGTTTCATCTACAATTTGAATCAAACAATTTTGATGTCTGTAGACCGAGTTATGGCCAAAAAAATATGACTGGTTCAAATTAACCTAAGACAAAATTCCACTACACTTTCCTCTCTTGTCATATTCAACTGATTCCATACAAAGAAACATCAAAGTAATACCAAGTAAACATTAATTTAAAACACATCCAGCTCACTTAAGAAAACCCATAAAAATTAGAAATTTAAGCTAGAAAACATGCCACTTTTTCCTCCAATCTTTTGGGTATTTGATGAATACTTCAAGATTCCTCCAAATCACCATGAAATTCCATAAAAAATGACTAGTACTCTTCTTCCTCTCTCCTTGGCTGATGTTCACCTTTGGCTTCTCTTATTTGCCCTTTGTTTTTGGTCTCACGGTTACTCTCTCATCACTCTCACGTTTTTGTTAACAGAATGAAGCAAAATGTCTTAAGTTTTGCTTTTTATACTCATTTAATGAATTACACATATCAACTTCCTATTTGTCATCACTAATGACTCATCAGTCACATCATTATCTCATTGGTCATCTCTAACGACTCATCAATCAATTGATATCATGTAAAAAGACCAAATTGCCCTTTAATGCATTTAATTGACTAACTAACCGAATTAAATCCTGAAAGCATTCCACAACCATCTTATTTTCAAATTGACCATGAGATGCTCTAATTAGGGTCAATTCTAATTGATTGGATGCTTACAAAAATTTCAAATGGGTTTAAAATGCTCAAAACCCATTATTCCATTATTTTCCAAAAAGGGCATTTTACTCCAATAATTTCATATTGTCCGAATTCTATTCAAACAACCTCTGTTTTGAACTATTTCAGTTCTTATGGACTCTAATCCTAATTCCGGAGCTTTTCATCGTATTTTGAAATTATTCGGTAACTTTTTCGGTTGCCCGGAAGAATTTTCGGATTGAATTTGAAAATCACTGAATGTCACCAAAATCATCCTGATTTCACTTAAAAGTGTGACCTAAATCTCCAAAGCACATTTCGAGGCTTTTAATGCTCGTTTAAACTCATTCCGTAGCCTTTCAGAGTTTTCGGAAAATTTTGAAGAAATTTCTGGTCAAGTCTAGGACCATCTCTAGTCTATCCATGATCTTCGTTATAACCTCAATAATACATTAAAATGCTTAAATTACTCTAGTACACCATAAATAGAGCATACTCCATAAAATACATGTATGACATATTACACAATACAATAATCAAACTAGAATTTTACAAAGAATCCATTTGCATTAAAATGGATTCATTCTTAAATTATTAAGGATCAAAGTATCCAGTCTATTAAGCCTTGTGGAAGGTACTATAGCCTTTTAATCAATTACTGTGGCTAATAAAGCCCAACACCCTTACATGCAAAACATAATTGGGAATGGTGAGAAAATGGACTTCTGGTTTGACAACTAGAACAAGTTAGGCCTCCTAGGCTCCATTCATGATCATAGCAATCTTAAGCTCTTGATCCCTACTAATAAAAGAGTTGGCAAAATCTTAATTGATTGTCAATGCACTTTTAATTTCAGAAGTTTCAATCATATTATGAGAAATGTACCAAATTGCAATATGAACATTGAAGAAGAGGATAAAGTGATTTGCTCAAGTTGTTGCTCAAATATTTTAATTAACATATCTCAACTTAATATTTTGAGAATACTAAATATGGATACTCCTTAATGGAAACTTGCTTGATTAAGTAAAAATTCTTCAAAAGCTTCCATCATCTTTTGGCTTGCCATCAAAAACAAATTGAATACTCTTGATAGACTAAATGGGATAATGATCTAAAACTACCTTTGCTCTCATTGTAATATTGCATCAACCACTTATTACTCATAATTCTCTAACTCCTTTGTCTCATCTTCTCTACTTATGCAAAGTTTTCTATCCTCATCCTGATCTAATTTTTAAGCATGGGCTGAAAATATCCTATTCATTCATTAAGAATAAATATGTTTAACCAAATGTTGAGTAATGATACATACTCTTCTTAAAGAGAAAGAAACTCGCATATATTCTAAAGTAAATCACAGGATCCATGCCATTGCTAGACAACACTACCAATTGAATAAGGCAACTTATCTTTGCTCACAATATCGAGACTAGTACGAGCTCCACATTATCTCAAATATGAACCATTTAATGATCTGTACAAACCATGTTCCTTTCTCTCACTTCAACTCTTAAGCTCTCTATCCTTGGTGCTTTGTTCTCAACACTTGTTGAGGATGGGATAGACTTGCCTTTGTTGGATCACTGTTTGAGAACAACTAGTCATAGTCTTTCTCAGGATGGGATACACTGTTTGAGAACACCTAGTCATAGGCTTTCTGAGCATTGGATATTGTCTGTAACTTCTCCCTTTTCAACTTACTTCCTCACACGAAGTTTACAATAACATGTTCTATTTCCTTGAAACATGCAAAGTTTCCAAGCTTCATCAACACCTAACATCCCGAGTAATAGTATCTAACTAAAATAAAAGATCATTTATGAAGTTATAAGGAATTGGTAAAAAGTAGACAGCTTTTAGAACATTAAGCTAACATTGTACAATTATATTTGCAGTCTTGAGAGATGGAACTTTAGTGACAAGATGAAGCAAATAGTTGTCAAGGAGATAACAACCCGGGGCAGATAAAAATCACCGAGAAAACATTCTCGAAAATTTGCACTAGAATACAATTAGATTGCTTATTCCGTGCCTTCAGAAGCATCTTATGTATGCCAAAATATACTGCATCTTCATTAGATCCTGCAGTATAATCTGATTCAAAAGAATTGATAAACCTATTTACTGTAAACAAGGAGCGGAGATTTCAACATCTCCACACTCACTGGGTCAGCTCATTAATCCGACTAGAAGGTGGTTAACAAAGGCACTTTTAGGGTCGAGAGCACTAGGAACACACTAGCTCTTTGCCGCTGCTGCTCTTCTGATGAAACAACTTGAGATATCAAGTCTCTTTCAGTCAAACATCTTTTATATGGCAGAAATCCCTTTGCACTGATCTTGGGAGTTGCTCTTTTCTCAGGAAAAGATCGACACCGAGAGTCAACGTCCTCTAAATTCTTTTCCCAGTTATCTACTCCACTCCCTGACCCTACACTTGAACCAGCACATGATCTTTCATTCGAAACTTCTTTTTCTTTACACCATTCTTTCACAGATGCGTGCAAAATTTTGTGTGACATTTGATCCTCCGATGCTTGGTATGAGAATGGCAGACCTCCGCCAAACGCCCCGAATGGTGGGGTAAATATGGTCTCTCATGCGTTTCCATTATGCTCTGATGCCATTTTTCTTTCAGATTCTAATTCTTTTATTGTAATTATTATTTCTAATGTTTTATCGAGTTTCTTATTTATAGTATTTAATATTTGTATTGTTTTTCATATTTTTGCTCTACTAATTTGTGGTTTTGAATTGCATGTAGAATATATGTGATTATTTCTTTTAATTGATTTTTGATATTTATTTGTTTATTGATTAGTTCAGATAATTGTTTGCTAATACTCATAAAGTATTTTTATATGTTCTATTAACTCGTTAAGTTGATTTTTTATAGTTGTTATTTCTTTTTTAAATTTTGTTCAGGATTGATTTCTTTTTTTTTTCAATAGCAATTTTAGGTTCAATAATTCTAATAAGTTTGTCTAACATTATTCTTGGTTCATTAAATCTAATAGGTCTTTATAATTTTAAAGATTGTGAGTGTAAAAGAGATTTTTCATTTAAAGATTTATTTTTAGATAAAGATATTCTAGGAACAAATGTATCTAGTAATTTGATAGGATATTTTATTTCGGGTATTTCTCTTAAAATAGTTCTTAAATTAGTACCTACTTTTACTACCTCATTAAATAATTGATTAATATAAATTTCACCTATATTTTTGAATTCAATACTATAATGTAAATTAGTTAAAGCGTAACTAATTTGATAAGTAATTGAAAAAAATATTGTCCTATATTCATTAAATGTTCTCTATAGAATTTATAAGCAATTGTAATAGTTTCACTTAAGTTACGTGATTTTAAAGGAATTCCTAATTTCAATCGAGTATTAAATTTTATTTTCCATAAGCTAGATTATTATTCATGATTCCTATTACTTGATCATTTAAATTAATCATCCGTTCATCTATTATAGCCATTCGTATAAAAAAATCTATTCCTTTTTGAAATGTAGATTTTAATAATATCTGAATTGTAAATAAATATATATAACCTATTTCGTGTCTTCAGGGATTTTTTTTGTAATTGTTTATAAATCTACTCTTGATCTATTAAATTTATTCGAATATGTCCGTTACATTAGTCTATTTTTATAGGTGTTTCATGAACTAATTTTTCATAATAAATAATAATTTTTCTATTTATTAGATTTTTAATGAAAGAGTTATTTATATCTTGTCCTGCTTTAAGATTTAATTGAGTTTTTGTAATTTATTTTTTCTTTTCATTTGATAATAAAGTATTAATATGAAACATTCCAATTAACTCTGTTAACCAGGAATAACATTAGACAAACTTATTAGAATTATTGAACCTAAAATTGCTATTCAAAAAGAAGAAATCAATCGTGAACAAAATTTAAAAAAAGAAATAACAACTATAAAAAATCAACTTAATGAGTTAACTGAACATATTAAAAATACTTTATAAGGATTAGTAAACAATTATCTGAACTAATCGATAAACAAATAAATATCGAAAATCAATTAAAAAAATAATCACAGATATTTTACCAGCAATTCAAAACCATAAATTAGTAGAAGAAAAATATGAAAAATACAAATATTAGATACTGCAAATAAGAAACTCGATAAAATATTAGAAATAATACTTACAATAAAAGAATTAGAATCTGAAAGAAAAATGGTATCAGAGCCTTCCACTATAAATCAAATAACATTAGTTAAACCATGGAAGATATAAAAACCCAATTAAAAGAAATTACTCAACTTGTTAATAAACTAACCTTAGAAAATTACTCTTTAAAAAATGAATTTATAAAACCAATAACTGATCAAGATGAAGTCATTTATGGATATGAATCTATCAAAAAATATATGTAGATCAACATTAAAAATGAAGATTAATCAGAAATTAGTCAAAGTGGAGAAAAACGAAAAAGAGAACAAAAAATTACTTATAATTGGAATTATAAACCAATAGAAATAGATGAACTAAATAGAATTGAATATTATCGAAAAGATAATAAAATAAAAAATTTTCTAAACATATAATATTAGGACCAGATGAAATACTATACTTAGATTGTGGATTATCACCCAAAAAATTACTAATAGAATGGTCTAATAGATTAGCACTAATCATACAACTAGAAAAGTCCTTTGAAGGATTAACAAATATAAGTACTTTATGGAATTTTATTACATATAAAACAATAGGAATAGTTTAAATTTTTTATTAGACAATGAAGTAAGAATAAAAATAACTCTTATTAAAAATCTAATAAATAGAAAAAAATATTATTTATTATAAAAAATTAGTTCATGAAACACTTATAAGAATATATCAATGTAACAGACATATCTGAATAAATTTAATAAATCAAAAGCAGATTTATAAACAATTACAAAAAAATCCTTAAAGACAAGAGACAGAAAATAAATTATATACATTTATCTACAATTTAGATATTATTAAAATCTAAATTTCAAGAAGGAAAAGGGAAATAGTTAATCGAAGTTGATTAATTTCTTTAGTAAGAACACTTGCTGTTGTAAATTTACCAATTCTACTACTTTTTTTCCAAGTGAATCCCTAAGACTTAAGCTAGCTGCTTCCATCATCTTGTGAATATATATGCAAGACTATTAGTGGAGGATCTTCCGTAACTCCATCTCTAATTGTTTCCTTGGTGATGACTGAACATGCTTGATGTTGTTGCTACCGTGACTCTCTTGACTGTTCCTACATATCACCTGAAAAATACTGTTTGCACTAGGGAGAGATGGTTTTTGCAAATCCATTAAAACCATCTTCCCAAAAAGTTTGATACTTGCAAAGGTGGGTTCGGCAACTGTATCTCGTTCACTTCGTGCCTCCTCTGTTGTACCAACGTCATACTTCTGGACATCGTTACCACAAGTAAAAATTCTAGACTCAAAATCCTAGGAAGGAAACAAATCAAATTATTGAAACCTAAGAAATAATATTGGACCTTAACATGGGAATTCATCTTACATTGTGAGATGATTTCCTCAGAACTGAACCAGAAGATAATTGAGCAGACGATGAAGATCTTTCGTCCTCTATGACAGAAGACTTTGATGTTGCCATTTGATCTTTATCAACAGGTAACAAACTAATAGACTGCATCTCAGTTGTACAGGTAGTAGGCGAGGAGCATCCATTAGGCTGCTCTGAAATAGCAGTTTCTGAATATTCCAAAACAACTTCTGATAAAGCTGATGTGGGAGATCTGTAATCCTTTTCAGAAACCAATAAGTTAGGAGGTGGAGATCTCTCGAATTGAGTTAAAATTGATGTTTCTTTCAAGAAATCAACTGATCTACGAGGATAAGGATGCATGGGTTTTCTCTTTGGTCGAGGAGGGGGAATCTCAACTGATTTGACACAATACCCAGCATCCGTAGCAGACTCCTTTACAACCTGCTATGAGAAAGAGATGCTAAGGGCTCCAAGTGACAAAGTAAGCGCAAAAACTGTTTCCTTCTCTTGAATGGTTATGATCATATAGGGATTATGCGGTAGAAATTGCAAAACTGAATTCAAACAATGAACCTTTGTAAAGAACTTTTGAGCATGGCTCCGAATTTGAACAGCAGTTTTGGTGCCTACATGTTCTGCATGAATAGAAGAGCAATTTGAACAAATTACAGAATCATCTTAGAGCTTTCTGTCAACAATAATATGATATTTAACTGACCTTGTATTTTAGCCCAGCCACGACCATAGAGTTTCAAAGCTTCAAGGAATTTCTGATGCTCCACTTCTGTCCATTTTTCCCTTTGCTTGGTAATAGTGTAGGGTTTTCTCACCTATCAAAACAGAGAAACGAGATCAGACTCGGAACTCAAAACAAATGGAAATCTGAAATGTTGTCACGGGATTGAAGAAGTCAAACCTTGGGAATATGCTCACCACCAAACGGATAAAGCTCCTTCAGTTCAGTGCCACTGAGGGAGGAATTATCTGATGTAGTAGAGGCATTTGACTTTGACCCTCTAGATTTGTGCTGCACCACCAATTCACAAACTCAAATCTTGTAAAATTATATGACTTTTCTTCTTTCACATTTTTGGTTTGATTGCCTCATCACATAACAACTTTATTACTATAAATAACAAAACCATGTATGTAATAAACAAATTTCTGTTAGAAAACACCACACATACACAAGCAATCGCCAATCACAACGTCGATAAAGCACGCACATATACAAAACCAATAACTTACCATCTCTTTTTCTTTTTTCTTTTTATAAATATTATCACTGATAAATAAGAGGAAGCACCTGCGTAGCCATCGACGATGAGTTTGTGACTTGGATTAAAATCCTACACGAATGCAGCTAAACTAAAAACTTCCTTCCTTCGCTCTGAAAACTCAAATACTGTAATCAATCAGTCCTTCCACAAGAACACTATTACTTTTACTTTAATAGATGATAGAGCAGATCAATGAGAAACTCACCAGAGGAGTGAAAGAGAAGAAACAACAGATTTGCTTCACTTTCTTTCCTCAGGAAAAGTCAGAGATTGCTAACGATATTCTCCGACTACAAGAAACTTTCCGGACATGCCGAAGAAAAAAAGAACAAAGAGAACTCTTTTCAAACCATAAGCAAGCAACAGAAGAAGAAGGAATTTAATCTTGTTATCTGGCTGATGATATAAAGAAAAGGATTGAATGAAAAGACAGAGGGCGCCACGTCAGACCAATATGAATACTGTTTTTAATTTTTTGGAGGTAAGATTTTCCAAGGAAAACTCGAGAAGGTGTATGGGATCATGTGGCTTAAAATGAAGACGAAGCCCCGACACGCGGCGCCTTCTTGAGCCACTGACTGAAAATCTCTAGTATGTATGATGTGTTGATGTTGCCATTTAAGAAAGATTTAATTTAATCCCTGCATGATATTATTATTATTATATATTCTTTTACGTGTACATCCGTAAGAAGATCCCCGCTCTCTTTGATTGGAACTCACTGTCCGCACTGTTTGATCTAAAAATTCTTTATACTTTTCACGTGTCACGTCCATTCTCTTTTCCAATTTCAGTTTCCTTTGCAGATATTTTCAAGTTCCTGTAAAATCGGTTGATGTTACATTGTCCTTAAATGAGCTTAAATGTAATGTGTAGACTTTTTTTTTTTTTTTTTACAAACGTCAACCTTTTGTGATATAAATTAAATCACATGCTCTCTTCTCACCGAGCGCTTTAAATATATAATAAAATTATAAAATTATTGAAATAAAAATAAAACTATAAATACTTGTTTTCATTCTCAGATTATATGTAACATAAACAAAGTTATAAAGTTTTTTATTTTCCAAACGATTTCGTTTCTTTGTATAAATACATTCAAAAACAGTCCAATTACATTCACAACCTGAGGCAGAAGCTGTTTGATTGAGTAACCTAATAGCTAGTTTTTAAATATTGGAGCACTGTCACCGAATATTCTCCACCACTTATCTATATTTTAAATTAATAGTTATGATAAAATATATATTATTAATAAGTAAATAATGAATTAAAGGTATAAAACTTACCTAGCTGCATTTTTTTCAACAAAAGTTCTCTCTTTGCTGATGATCTAGCAAAACTCTCTAAACCTTCACGATATAATTTAATTTCATTTATCGCTTATGATTGCTCTTCAATAGAGAAAATATCTTTGCATTCAATCACATCAAACAAACATCCCATAATATTAATTGTACGGTCTTCTCCACTATATAAGAAATAATGATTGAGAAAATAAGCTGCTAAGTAGATCTTTTGAGTAAGATACTTATCCCATCGTCGAACAATAATATTTATATAAGAGATGACTTCTCATCTGAGTCAACAATCCTCAACAGCCTTATAAGCGGAGCCATAATCTTTACATTGATCAAGCAAGCATTCCAAAATTTATTATCTATAATAATAGCACAAACTTCTTTTCCTTTTTTTACCCTTTGATAATTTATGACTTGAAAAGTGTTTACTTGTCACTAAGGGTGTGTTTGTTTTCATTTTTTTTTCTGTTTTTAGTTGTGGTTTTTGTTAAAAATAAAACTTAATGCCGAAACATGTTTGGGTCTCAAAATTGTGTTGCCGTGATTTAAAATAAAACTACAACCAAATTAAGGAAACAAGAAAATTACGTTTCCCTAATATTTGAAAACAGGATTTCGTTTCTTCTAAAACATATTTTCTCGCCGACTTGCATCTTCAACTGTTGTTTTTTTTCCTCTTTGCGTCGGCTTGCATCCTCTTCTTCGACTGACTCCAGGTGGGTCATATATTATCTGTATTTGTTCCTTTCGTTTTCTCTTTTGCTGTGTGGATATGGCTCCCTGTTAGTGCATGCTCTGTTTATTATACAGTTTAACACTCTTTATCCTAAGCAGTGAGTTTGGTTTCCCGTCTTTTTTATTACAACAATTGATGCCTATATGTTTCCCAGTTCCCACTGTCGGCATCTGCTCACACACTGTTTTTGTTCTTAAGTTGGTTGCTTTTGTCCACTAATGACTCTCTCTTACCTCAGCCATTACCGTTGAAAGAGTCTCGTTCCAAGTTTTACTGTATTATTCGACTCTTTCCTCTTTTTCCCTTTTGGTATTCTGTGTACGTGAGTTTGAGTTTGAAAGCTATGTATGTTATTCAAAAAACCCATTGTTGGGTCTGTCGTTAACCCATTGTTTAATTTAGTTAAACTGGTCAAATGGGTTTCTGGGGTTAACTTCTTACCGTTAACAGTATAATTTATGGTAGATTGGTCAGTTTTCCTAGGCATTGTTGTATGGAGAACATGTGAGTTGTTTGAATGCAATAAGATTGATGCACTACTACTAATTTCCTAAGGAAATATCTGAGTGGGAGAACTGATGACTTTGGAAAGTTTGGAAGGATGATGTATTGGGTTTTGACAAAGTTGGCAGAGTGAACGTTCTCTTGGGAATAGGAACAGGGTAATGAACAGGTGATCTGAAGCCGTTATTTTGAAGCTTTTCTGGTCTCCAAACCCATCGCCCCGTGTATCCCACCTAATGGAACCAATCCTCTGGCTTTTTGTCTGTTGCAAGTTGTGGCAGTTTCATGTTTTGTATGTGACTATAAAGTATGTTGGTAGAGGAGTAGGAGCGAAGTTCTGCCAACTCTGTTGCGCTTTCACGTTAGTGGACGATGTATTTCCCAAGTCTACAAAGCAGCTCGATTGGCGCAATCCTGTGTGAAATCATAATTGATCGATGCAATGAGCCTTCAGATTTGAACCTTTTTTTATTTTATAGCAGTTGAACTAATAAAAGCATGTCCTCTTTTGCTTAAAAGCAATGGACCCTTTCCTTCCGCACATTCTTTTTCCACAAATAAACAATTAAAGAAGTCCGAGACACAACTGATCAATCACGGGTTGGACCTGTAAGAAACCATTTTCGGTACGTCACAGTACCTGATCTGTGTCTCTACACGTTCTCTAACCTTCAACACCATATATTATCCAGTATATCATCATCAAAACCAAATCTCGTACTCAACCATTTTTCTACGTAATGAACTACTACAACTTTTATATGTGTGTGTATATATATATATATCAGAGAGAGACTAGGTCGTGATCATCAGCGACTTACTGTAATACGAACGATTGATCTCAACTTAGTTTTAAAAAAAGTTCTGTGGTGTGCAAGTGAAGTTTCTTCACATTGTGAGTTTTTGGTATATCTTGAATGTCAAGAAACTGTAATATTTTACCAAGAAAAATTGCCGCACAAGCCAAAAGTCAAGAGTTGGAGATTCAAGTGAAAGGGGTCAATGGAGAGATGCGGAGACTTTCATGTTACTACTACAGCAATTAATGCACACAGCTTCTTCACCCATGGTCAAGAAGATATACTTGCATATTCTCAAGCCCCCATCAAGCAGGTTCTCTTTACCTCTCTATTACAGCTCCACTATCTTCTATCTTCATTTCCTATTCAAGATTTTTTCAGTTTCTTTATAATCTTGTTCCTAGTTAAAAGGGATTGTCAGTATTGGTAATTGCGACACTATGAGTTGACTTTCTAAATTTTTTGGGAAATCTGTGATTACATATCGTTCTTGCAGGTCCAAGAATCGAACACCCAGATCAAAACTTCAAAGAAGAAGGGGCCATACATGCAAAAGCTATTCCTAATCCTTTTCTTGGCACACTTGCTCTCAATTGCCATCTTGGTGTTCTTCCTCAACATACGTGGTCTCCTCCTTGGGCATAGGCACCACTTCCATCCCAGGAAGTGGTACCTTCCTCTCTTGACTGCAACAGCATGTGGTGGACTTGTGAGTTTTATATGGCAATGGATCACTCTCTGCAACCCCTCAGGAGCCATCAAAATTGCCTTCTGGGTTAGCCCCCTGCTAACATGTGCAGTTGGCATACTGTTTGTATTAATTGGCTCCCCTGCAAGTTTAGCACTAGGAGTAATTGCTGTAGTTTTTGCCATCATTCAGTCACTCTATGCTTGCTGGGTGAATCCCAGGTTCAATTATGCCACCCGGGTCTTATCAGTGTCCATAGCTTCCCCTCCTAAAAACACTATAGTAATGGTCATACTTTCAATCACAATAGCGACTCTATATTCCAGCTTATTAGTGTCAGGCATTGGTGCAGCGACTGCTGTGGGAACGAAGATCGACCTCTTGTTCATATCTGTGATTTTGATAAGCCTGGCATGGAGTATGCAAGTGCTCAAGAACACATTGCAGGTTACAGTTGCTCGCATAAGATACATACAATTTGTTTGTGGTGCAGAGATGGAGGTTCAAGTTGCTTTGCGAGACACGATCAAACACTTGATGGGCAGTGTCTGTATTGGCTCAGTTATTGTCCCAGTGATCACAATCATTCGGGGTTTGGCAAGATCGATTAAGTTGATTGCCGGGGACACGGACGAGTTCTTGTTCTCCTGCGCCAATTGCTACTCTGATGTTGCTTCAACACTTGTGTGTTATGGGAACAGGTGGGGTTTTGTACAAGTAGGGGTTTCAAGTAAAGGGTTTGTGCAGGCATCAATGGATACATGGGAGACAATAAAGACGGCCGGGTTGGAACAATTAATCAACTCTGATCTTACAGGTGTATTCTGCTTCCTTTGCGGCATAGCAGGAGGTGCAATATGCACGCTGGTTGGAGGAACATGGACACTTGCAACACATAAAAGCTATTGTACAGAAGTGTCAATCTATGCATTCTTGATAGGCTACTTTATGGTATGAGCTCAACTTACCCTAAATGGAGCCATGTCTTTATAGATCCGAAACTTAAACCAGTTTGGTATTCTTTTGCTTGTGCTTTTCAGTGTCGGATAGCGATGGCTTGGCCACAATCTTGTGTTTCGGCTTACTACTTTGCTTACGCGGAGAACTCCGAGAATCCACGGTTTGACTCAACGATTCCAGGTCGCATTCAAGAGCTACAAAGATATCAAGCTTAATGGATCCGTCAGTGGAAACTAATTTCCTCGCAATCAATTCACTGACTACTCTCTTAACTCATGCCTAAGCATAATCTTGCCGGGTACCTGCCATAATCACTCGGCGGAACAGAAATTGTCAAGGTCCATGTTAAGGCTTGAAAGTTGTATGGAGATGGCCATATCACCAACATAAAAGAATCAATTGATTATGAAAGCAAGAGAATTTGTCAGTAGTTGAAACTTCCTGTTGTAGATGCAATAGATGGTTGTTCGGCGACATTCTTTTTCCTTTGAAACACCTGAATAAATCTTCTTTTTTTTTTGTCACAAAGGGTCCCATCAAATCCAGCTCATGAATTTGTTCCATTTTATAGTTTTCAGCTGAAATCTTGGGTAACATACGTTAACAAAGGCAGTTAAGTTATGATCAATATGTAACCTTTGATTAAAGTGATGTGAACCAAAATCATTCAACATGATAGCGAGGCATGAATAACGAGGGAAGAAAAGCATGAATTAATGAGAAGTGCCAAATTCACAAAATGTTTTCAAGATTAAAAGTATAACCAATGCAACCACATGTAAATTTTACAGAAAAAAGGCTCTAGTGAGAGATAGAGCACATCACGGGAGTCACTTCATCTCACTTAGGTCCAACATGACCTCGACCACCACAATTTGAGCACATGATGTTGCCCGTTCCACCGCAACCTACAAAATAGCACAAAGTTGGATCCAACCACTGTCTTTTGTTAACAATAAGGCAGTGCCTAACATGATTACCTTCACGCATCCAAAATACAAAAGAAAATCAAGCCACTCAAATAAAATGAATAGCAGCATTTCGTTTTAAAACACAGATAGAAGTTCTGAAAATAAACCTCTACACGAAAAGGCTATTTTCTGGTCATCAAACAGAATTTGTTCGAACAATCTCATCTCAACAATTATATAACTTTTATAAATGATAATGCAAACCAAATGCCAAAGAAGAATTTTCTGTTCTACAAATAGCAGAATTTGGGGAAAGAAATATCACCAAAGATGAGAAGATGAATAGCAGAAGTGATTTTACTAAGGGGCGTCATAGGATCTTCTTGGTGAGCTCAAACTAACAAAATAGAGTTGTAAAGGTAAATATGGATTACAAAATGGTTAAACTGCCAAGAAAAAGCTTATACGTTCACTTCGTAAAGACAAATTCTTATTTTTACTTAAACTCCTCAAGTAATAAAGATACAAGGATGCATATACCATGGACTAACTGTCGATATGATTACATTCAATGGTTTAATAAGCAAATTCTTAATCAACCATAAGCATGACGGAAAAAAGCTACAGCTAGGCCAAATGCTTAATCATCAAGTTGTCGCCCAAGTCCTTAAGAATTATTACATTTATGCTGAAGCAAGTGCTGGCCACTCTATGAATTTTCATGAAAACAACAAAGGCATCCGGGACCAAAATGTGCAGATTGAATTAGATTCTTTTGTTCTGGTGGGACAGAAATTTGAAAAAGGCACCTTTAGAAGAACCTACAGAAGCAAATATCTTTTGCTCTCCAGTAAAAGTGGGTGAAAAGAACTTCAAAATGGATATCTTCAGATGCAACTCCAAAGGGGTTGAAAGAATCATGAACTAAGAGGTTTCAATTATGAAAGCTGAAGTTCTCAACCTCATGTCAAGGAAAGCTCGGCACACTGATCTATAGGAAAACAAGTCTATTGGCAAGGTAATTTCATAGAAAGTGGTATAAATGAATCTTATAGTAAAACTGGATAGGAGTTGTTCAAATGACAAATGAATATGGATGCAGAAAAGCTGGTTAAGGGTTTTGAATATGATGCCAAATGAATAGATGTATGCGATAGAGTATGGAATTTGGACACAAGAATTCAAGCAAAATGATTGCGTCCCTAAGGTCTTTCATGTAAAAAGAGTAAACAAAAAAGAATCAGAAATCACCTAAGCAGCGAACTTTGACAATGATTCCCTGGCTCTCCAAAATGGAGTCAACATATAAGCCTGAACCTGTGCAAGTGGTGCAAAGAATTGCACCTTTAGCTTCACAACCAGTGCATCGCGGATTATTTCCAATTGCTTTTTCATCTAAGGAAATACCAACTGGCTTCTCTATTTTTTCCTCTGGTATAGGTTTATCATAACAAAAGAGAGATTCAAGACTACTTCTTCGTCTATGCCTATCTCCTGGTGAACATGACTCATCCTGAGACTTAAAAAATGATTCCTTGTAAATCAATTGCACTCGTACCAGTTCAATTTGTAAGCATAAATTGTCAACACGACAATATGTTTTCATTAGATGCACAACAAACACATGAAAACAGATGCGTAGTAGGATGGATAGTCTACATCAGAGAAAAGATCCGATGAATCACAGCAATCATGGACAACAAGCATTTAGAATAAAGAAAGAGTGTTAGCAGGAAAACTTGGTTTGGGAAGGATTAATATTTCTTAAAGTTCATGCTTTAAATAGTCTCCATGTTCTACTGGTTATATCACAGAAGTTCATGTTTGGTATAACCTGCGAAATTTCAAAAATATTTTAAGAGGACTGGTTTATACATAAGGAGACTTGTATCTTAACCCAAAATATATGAATCCTTTCCCATAAATAAACCACTCTATTTGTTTGTTAGCTTCTGATTGAAGATTTATTAGTTATTTTAAGATAATCTCTGTCAGGAAAGCTTAGATATACTAACAGCAGTGCATTTGGAAACGTCCTTTGTTGTTTCAATGGTAATACTTTAAAAAATACATTAAGTCCTGAATCACTAAATCTATAGAGCTAATTTTGTTTTATATAGACAAGGGACGATCTGCAGACACATCCATGTTGTATGTACAATCAACTCCTTGAACTAGTACAACTTCTATAAGCCTTGGAAGCAACTGAGCTTTATGCCCAGAAAATAGTTTTTGACAAACTGACAATAAAAATGAAACAATCGATGTCTTAAGCATTCATAGCAGGATTACTATAAGCAAAACAATAATTTTGATACAAAGCCATAGAACTCAAGGACCATATCCTTTGATACCACTAACTGAAATAACTGTCAGAATAGAATTATACGGAGACATAATCACCAGAAATGACACATCAATAATATTATAATCATTCTAACCAAAACAAGTAAAATGAACTTTTTAGTTAAGTAAATTACCCAAAGACAAAAGATTTGCTGTGCCTGTTTGAATACATACACACACATATATATAACGAATTAAACTAAGAAAACAAAGATTACTCAAGAGTTGAATTCCATTTAAAACGAAAAATTCAAAATAGTAAAAATCTAAAGGTGGAGATGAGAAAACGACTGACCTCATGAGAAGCAGAGTCAGAAACACAGCCGTTTGGGGTGATGGCACGTATTTTTGTAAGCGACCCAATTCCATTAAATCCAGCAGCAACCTTAATCTTGTTTTTTGAAATCAATTTCGGCGAAGAACAAACAGGGAAAACTATGGAGGAACCAATTCTAATAACAGAATCCATGGTAACAAGCAAAACAACACAAAAGCAACAAGTAGAAAATAAAAACAAAGAGATTTGGTCTATCAGTACCCCACTACCCCTAAATTTCCACAGAATCCCAGAAATGTCAAGCCTTCAAATTGTAAGGAATGAACAAAATTTAAGGCGGTTGAAGCATAGTGAACTTCGGACAAATCGAGACTCTGCCAGTATTGCCTTCATTTATAGACTATTGAGCAGAGCTTCTATTCCCTGTTTCGTTGTTAACGATGGAAATCAAACTTGGTTTGTCAGTTAAATTCAAAGCATAAATGGGCTTAGATTCAAACACAGAGCTAATAACATGGGCCCGGCCTACTAAGAAAGTCTTCTCAAATTTTCATTTTATTTTAGTTTTTAAATTTTCTAGAAAACTGAAAACTCTGGTCAAGAAAACTAAATTCATCCCAAAAAGCTTAAATATACACATGTAATATAAAGGGAAAAGAGGTATATTTCCTTTTTAAAAAGATGCAGATTTCCAAATGGTTTTATTTTATTTTAAAAATATATTATAGTTATTCTTAAATTAATTAAAATATCTTATAAGAATAAGAGTGAAGGGTTTTAAAGGAGATTAGCTGATCTTAAATCTTAATATTATACAACATTCACACGAGCATCAGCATCAGCATCACATGCTAATCACACTTATCTTATATCTTAAGGGATTAACCTCAACAGATACAATTATGAAAAATAAGAAAAGTGGTAGTTGTTATTTAGTGATTATTATTTATTAACCATAATGATCATGTAAAAAAAATTATTTTCATAAAAAAAAACTTCTTGTTGAATAAAAATCACTAATATCCACTAAATCATGCTCTTTAATTAATTCTTCAAGAAAATGAAAGTAAACCACACAACATAGACACATGATAAATCAACGTTGTACTAATGTTATCGCTCCTTTTAGTTGTTCAAATGAATAAATGGGAAGTTCATAAATAAAGCGCGCACCACAAACTCCTTAACAAGAAGAAACTATTTTCTATAAATTATTAATTTAAGATAAAATACCACACTTAAATATAAGTTGAATAGATAAATATAGTATTAGAACTTTTTAAGTAATTTTACTCCGTTATAAATCATAATGTCATGCTAGAAACACTATAAAATAATCATAATCATAATATCGTTGCAGAAAGTGGCCAGCCCTGGCCCGAGGCCCAATCGGGCTGGGGTTCAATTTTTTTAATTTTAAAATTATATTAATTTATAACTAAAAATAAAATTATAAACAACAAAAAATTAAAATTAAAGTTATCAATTTAATTAGTTGAAGTTATATTGATACCGATATATTTACAAAATACAAATTTAAAAGTATTTAAATTGAATTAATTAATTTGAATTTAATAATAACTTTTCATTAACATTATACCTTTATCTCTTATTAAAAAATAGATGTCATAAGACCTTTAAACGTGTTTAGTTCAAAAATAAAATAATTAGAATTTGATAGAAGAATATATATTATACACATGCTTGGAATTTGTCAAATTTTTAATAATTTCATGAAAAATATTTACATTCGATCAAAACTTCCTTGGATAAATGTGAATAGATTCTTTTTCTTCTTTGAATGATCAACTAAGTCGTCAATTTTTAAATAATATAATAATAATCATAGTAATTAATTCTGATTATTTAAAGTGAAACTTATAAAGTAACAATGAGTGATTTTAATGAAAAAATTCAGCATTTATATTTTACATTATCTTTAATATAATATTTAATATTATTATTTTTATAACAACAAAAACATAATTTCATGGTCCAATGTTCAAGGTTAATCATATTGTCAAGTGAGTTATTACTTATTAGGTAACGGTTAAAGTTATTGTAACTTGTAATCTTGATTAAGGGATTATAGTACACTAATTGTGATTAATAATGATGTTGAATAAAAAAATTACAATTATTTTGATGGAAAAATCATAATAGGGTAAACAATGATAATCATATGAAAATATAAATATACAATTATATGTTCAAATTGTAGATTTAATGGTTGAGTGGAAACAGTAAATTCTATTTTCATATTCTCAAAGGATTTGAGAATGAATAATATAATAACTTAAATGCAGTGATAGAATTAATAAGATGAAATTAAATTAACTACTGATGGAGGATATGATTATAGAAAATGAAAAAAAAAATTATAATTGAAGTGATCAATATGGTTAATTATAGTTACGAATTTCAATTGATTAGAAATTTCAATTGAGATTTTATAATGAATGAATATATAATAACTTACATAAGGTGAAACAATTGATTAGGAATTTATAGATATTTTGATTAGGAAAATTAATTAGGAAAATTGATTAGGAATTTCAATTCAATCAATTACAAATTTTATTTTTACTTAAATAAATAATTAATTATTAAAAGAGAGAAATGATAAACCAAACTCATTATTTATAGTAATCTTTGTTGTACACGAATAATTATCCAAATCATTTTACAAAAAATGATAAAATTTACAAAAATTAAGATAATATCATGACGGGCAGACAAAGATTGAAAACTGGATACTAGAGATTGGAGAGAATAGACTGAGAGAGCAGCTAATCATTGTTGTTAGGATCATCAATAGTTTAGATCAATTCATATGTATATACAAACATTATATTTAGTAATGTAATATAAAAATTAAAGAAATATTTAGGACATGACAATAATTAATAAATAATTAAATATACCTTCATCTTCATATATTTGACCAAAATATCGTGCAATTAGTTGATTAGTTTGACTAGTCACCTATGTATTGATATCTGTGGTTATATTAATAGATAAAATATTAGGTAAGATAATATAAAAATAGATAAAATCAATATTAGCGTGCGTGCGTGTGTGTGTGTGTATCTGTGTGTGAAGAATTTATCATCAATATCTTCATCATTTAACAACTTTGGGCACACATAAGGACTTCCACAGAGGATGAAGTCGATCACGATGAGAGGTAATAACCTAACCATTAGTATTTTGAAGCAACCATGGATGATGGAATAGCCAATAAGTTTCATGCAATGACTTGCATGATCGGAAAAGTATTTCCACAATTCTTCCACCATAATAATATATCGAATTGCTCACCTTCAACTTCAAGCACACAATTTTAAGACAAATATTTATCTAACTCCATCTTATTATAAGAAGTCCTAGCCCCTTTCTCTTTCATAAATTTTAAAAGAGAAAGTGAAAATCTTCGGTTAGAAGATGAGGTCAAACTTGAAACTGTACCCGAAGTTGAATTGCTTAAACTACTACGATCCTAATCATGAGTTTTTCCATTTTGAGTTGATAATTATCAAACAATTCTTAATGATATCTACATATTCTTAAGCTCAATCACCATACAATGCATCATAAATAAAAGTAACCTCATCCATCTTGTATCTCAGGTCCATCACATATAACACTGCAACAATATATCCAATCATAGACTAATAAGAATTCAGCTTCTCCATCATATGCTCTGTCATAATCTAAATAACCTCATTATAGTTAAACATCTGCAGTGATAAAGCATCATTTATGTCACACATAGTGCTAAAGCAACAATGCAAAGTTAGATAATTTGCTCCCAAGAAAAATTTAGTCACATTATAAAATAATTCCAACTTCACATAAAGTTTTCTAGCCAACTCTCATTGATCATATAGATGTATTGAGAATCTTTTTCCCTTATTTTAGTAAGCACCTCAGCATATGGGATTATCGACTACAACATCTTGAAAGTTGAGTTCTATCTTGTTGGACAATCCAAAACTAACTTTTTTGTACTTGGAATGCATAAAATGTGTGCAACATATTCAAATTTCTCAACTCTTTTAGGAGTTCTACGCCAAAATAGAACACTATTCCGAATACAATCTATTGCTTCCTTTATCATCTCCAACCCATCCTTCACAATCAAGTTAAGAATATGAGCAAAACAACACATATAAAATAACCTACCACTAACTAATAAGCTCTCAACCTGTGTCTTGCTCTTCAATTTCTCAATCCTAGCATCATTCGTGCTACAATTGTCGATTGTGATGGTGGATACTTAGCTATCGATGTTAAAATCCATCAAATAGTCTTTCAACACGGTTGTCAACTTTTTACTTGTATGTGATTTCGACACATAAATGAACATATCATGTACAAATATTACTAACATCAATCATAAATTCATAACATAATGAAAAAGTAAGTGATAACAATATTAAATAATATAAATTACCTTAAAAGTTTATTGCGAACGTCCAATCATTATCAACATAATGCGTCGTCACCATCATATAACCCTTCAATTGATTATCAATTGTCCATATATCGATTGTTATGACAATCCATCCTTTAGTACTCAACAATGCTCTTAAAATCTCTCTCTTCTTATCCTCGTAAATTTTCAAGATACCCTTTTTCGTTGTATTCTGACTTGAAACCCTAAAAGTCAGTTGTAGTGAATTACAAAACATTCTAAATCTATTGCTTGCAACCATAAATAGTGGTTGTTCATCTCCAATAACCATAGAAGCCATAAAATACCTTGATCTGTTGTTGTCATAAGTTATTTTGGTTAATCCATTTTTCCCTTTCATAAGATCAGGGATAAAAAACATGTTTGACCTTCTAATATCATCTTCCTTCTACTACATGAATTCACATTTCTCTTTAAATGAGACGTTCCACCTTTTAAACTACAGGTCAACAACTTTTGACAATATATACATTATGCTTTTTTATTCCTTTTGTCAATCTAATCTTATTAAAGTGATTCTAAACTTCACTTTTTAATTGAGTTCGAGTTGAACTTCTATCTTCACTGGGTATGAGAATAAAAGTTTCCACTTCTATCTCTGGTATTAGATTACAACTCTCTATTGAAGAAATATGCTCATCTATCTGAAACAATCAACATATAAATGCTTAAGGTTAGAAATAATCAACATATAAACACTTAAGGTTAGAAACAATCAAAATGAGCAACAGTCTCATCAAAATCAATAGTTAATATTCTCTGCACAACTACTTCCTAAAAATCAACTAGCATCACTTAAAATCAAATTTTATGTTCTAAGCAGGGATAACTTTAGGCATTTTTCATTAACTGGATTTAATTATTTAGTTGGTTTGGGATTCATTATGATAAATGAACTTTATATCTCCTTTAGTATTGGTTTATTGGCCTCCTTAATGGGAAAAACGTCAAACTTATTTATGATAAGAAACTGCCAATAAGTTATTATATGTTGCAGAAGAAAGGAACAACTTAGGCCATTGTTTTGAGATGATAGAGTGAATTAGAATTAGTAATAGGTACTTCTCACGCCTATCTTCTATTTTGGTTACAAGATATTTATTAATAATGTGTTATGTTTAAGTTCTAATTAGTATGTGATATTTGTTAAGTTTTTGTCAATCAACTTTAAGATAAATATTGCAAGCTCTTCAATTAATTACAAGGCCCTTTTAGTTGTAAGAAAATGATAAATTTTTAGTTAAAATCCAATCAATTACTAATTAGAGTATTGTTCAAGTTGAAAACTCATAAGATAAAGATGTTAAAAACCAAATGAAAAGGTTCATCATTTTCTAATATTGTTATCTCTGGCTTTTGATTTCCTTTTTCTACCTGAAAGGAAGAGTTTTAAGTTTCTTTATCTATTTCTTTTTGTAACGCCCCATATTAGGGGTTAGGATATTATGTAGTACATTTTATGCATTTGTGAATATTTGTTGATTGTGCATAAGCATATGCATTCATGACATTTTTCAGGTACAATTGAGTTGTTAATTGTGATTAAAATGTGCTTTAGCAATTTCGGAAATTTTTATGTTATTTTTGGGATTTTTGTGAATTTTGAGAAAAATATTAATTTTTGGGCCAATTATGAGATAACATGTGGCAACTACTAATTGTAACAAATGGCTGGTAAGCATAGTGACATGTGGACTGCTAATAAGTGACAAATGTATTACATGCACAAGGACACGTGTAACTCATGCATAGTGTACACGAGTTGAGGTTTAGCTAGTGTAAATGTTACTCGGTGAAGGAAACTGGAGATCCGACTACTAGCTATGAGACTTTTTATGTGTTAATCCGTCCTCTTTGCAGGAATTCATAGCCGATTCAAGTAAGTTGTGTGAGATTGGGTTATGATGTCATGTAAGTGATGTTTTGATGGTTGAATTTGAGTTCATGCATGCATTGGGAAAGTTGAATGATTTCGGTGATTTTGATTTGTATTTAGCGTTTGTCTTCACCTTTGCTTTACACTCTTGCTTCACGCATCACTCTCACTCTTTTTATTATATTATTATCAATTAATTACTCTAAGTAATAATTATAACAAAACTTCCCTTAATCTATTTTTATGTGCGGTGTGATTAAGTAAAGGCAGTTCCTAAAATATGTTGGACTAAGATCTTTATACAATTATTATTATTTAATTATAGTATTCAATTTAAAAATAATTATTAAATTATAATTGAAAAAAAGTGGAAAATTTAGGTTTTCTTATATATATATAATTCGCATAAAGGTATAATAAAAACAATTTTTAATGGTATGTTAATTTTTAAATTTTGATTAATTTTGAATATTAAATTAAATTAGAAATAATAATAATAATAATAATAATAATAATAATAATAATAATAAAGTTCAAATATTTAAATTTAAATAATCTTAGAGGATTTTTTTTATTTGACTCATTACACGCTTTACTGTGCGTATAGTTACTGTCTCCTATATGCAGAGACGGGACGAAACAAAAATTTGAAGACGAAACATAACAAAAATTGGAGACAGTGAGGTGTTTAGTTGTGGTGGACAAAATAGATAAAACTGTCTCCGTTTCGAGGACAGAAATGTGTTTGGTTGTAGTTGACAGAACATAAAAATAGTGTCAATGACTAAATTACCCTTGCATATAATATGATTGGAAATATGTAATTTATTGATTATTTTAAAACGAATGATTTGTATTAGTACAAAAGTTAACAAATAATAATAATAATAACAATAAAAATTAATATCGAATAATAATAATAATAAATACAAAAAATGCAATAATAATAAAAATAAATTAATAATAATAATAATAACAATAATAATAATAATAAGATAATTAATTTCGTATAATAAAATTAATA
>JANZLC010000002.1:10300233-10322367 GCA_026413385.1 Erythroxylum gracilipes | reverse complement strand
TCTTTATTTATTCATAAAGTCTGTACTTATGAACAAAATGCGCTAAAGGGGATTGCCTTTAGGGCACTACTCTAACAAAAACCACATTAGAAAAATAGAAGTGGAACCAAACAACCCCTAAGTTTATCAAAAAAACTCATAATTAATAATTGTCCACTTAACAAAATCACTAACATTACCTCCCTTTGACAAATATTAACTACAACAGTTATAACAACAATAAAATCAGTAAAAGCGGTTAAGCAAAATCAATGTATAGGTCATCCAATTTAAAACATTTGATCTAAAGATAATGAAAGTCCATCATTCAATCCCGCATGGCTTTTGATATTGGAAAATATCAAATACATGTGTCATATGCAACACAAATCCAATACAATCACACATATTTAATACCTCACTAACATAAATGAAAAAATAAAGTGTGGTAAACTATGATGACCATATGATCTTAAATGTATCATACTTTCATTTGTTGGTTTCAATTTCTCCAAACTGTATGCTAAATTGCATAAGAGAAATTTGTTTTTTCTCACTGAATGTAAAACTGCATTAGAGAAAACCCTTATAGGATTAAATACTTATCCTTATGGGATTAAATACTTATATTCCCTATGTCTTATCAAATCCATAGATTTATATATGTATTTGTATGTGTCTTGAAGACAGAGACTCAAGACCAATTTGTATATATATGCCCAATGACCTTTAAAATGTTTAAGACCGACATAGATCTTAAGACATTCACATATATTATGACAATGTGCAACAAGCTGTATGACTAAAACGAAATGATGATCAATGAATATGTATAAAAATCTAATGTCATAATACATGAAATCCGTACAAATGTATCATAGCAAATACAGTAATCCCTAACTAACAATGTTTAAGGACTTTAAACCTCATACTACACACATGTTGCTAAAAAATAACTGGGTAAAGTCCTTCAATCAAAGGATCAACAAGCATGCACTCAGAGGTCAAATGTTCTACCTCAATGTCACATTTTTATATTAATTCCTTTATGGTCAAATATTTGACCTCCAAATGCTTAGATCCTTCGATGTTCCTATTGTTGTTATTGAATAATACAATAAAACGATCATCACAATATAACTGAATCGGTCTAGTCACTGAATCAACCACAAATAACTAATAAATTAAGTTCCTGAGACAAATTGCTTGTGAAGTAGCCCAATAGCATGCCACATTATGGACTTCCTATCATTTAGACACATAGCAAAATTTGACTATGTATAACCTATAAGGTTTGGATTGTTGACTTTCCTAAATGCCAACACATTATCCTTAATTCCCTTCATATATCTTAACATTCATTTGATTGCATTTCAGTGGCCTGTTCTTAAGTTAGCCAGATATTGACCCAACAGTCCAATAATAAATTCAATGTTCAATATAGTGGAATCTAGACATACATCAGGCTACCAACTACACTAGAATAAAGTAAATGCTTCATAGCCTCTCTCTTTGTATCATTCTTTGGACATTGAGCTAAAGATAATATTTCATCATGAGGAATTGGTGTTACAATAAGTTTGCAATTAGTCATATTAAACATTTGCAACACTCGCTCAATGTATTCTCTCTATGAGAGACCTAACAAAGATTAAGACCTCTGCCAGTGAATCTAAATACCTAAGTCAAAAGATGTATCACCAGGCTCCTTCATATTAAAATGCTAGGCCAAAAAAATTTGCTTAACCTTATGCAACATGACCAAATCATTTGAATCAATAAGATATCTTCCACATATAAAAGTAGAAAGATAACCTTGCTCTCTCTAACATTGTAATTAATATAAGCATTTTTCATCTTTATTTTTTACAATGCCAAATGAGGTAACAACTTCATTAAACTTTAGGTACCATTGTCTGGAGGTTTGTTTCAAAACATATATGGATTTCCTCAGGCTACAAAACTGACACACAAACCATGTCAGCTTTGTCTTGATCCTGAAATCCTTCAAGTTGTTCCATATAGACCTCTTCACAAAGATCTCCTTTCAAGAAAGCATTTTTGATGTCCATCTGATGTAACTCTATATCAAAATAAGTCACTATTGCTATAATCATTCTACATGCATCCTTAGATGATACAGGAGAATAGGTAATATTAAAATCAGTCCATTCTCTCTGAGTGAACCCCCCAGCAACCAAACAGGCTTTGAACTGCTCAACTTTACCTTGATGATCCTTTTTGTTCTTGTAAATCCATTTACAGTTGATAGGTTTACAATTATGTGGTAAATTCACAAGCTCCCATACTTTATTATGCTTTATGAATTGCATCTCATCCCTTATTAAATCCCACCACAAATCTACATAAGGTCCAGAAACAACATTTGTAAAGGTCACTAAATCTACTACATGTCCAATATCAGTCTTATTCACCTAAATTGACTATGTAATCAGATGAGATAATAAGTCTTCTCACTCTAGTGGATCCTCTTAATTGAATTGGTTTAGTATGATCCTATACCTCAGGAATCTCAATTTGTATAGGTATTGTTTCATGTCTTTATACTGGTATGGTACTGAGACTTAGATCCACTAGTTATGATTGTATGAGTGATGGATATGAAATAACTGTAGTATCCATCCTTTCATCATTTGACGGATGAGAATGAACAACCTCATCAGGGTAAGATGGACCACCCTTATCACAAACATTATGCTAAAAAAACTTAGCAATTTATGTTTATACTCTTCTAAATCCTCCACCTCTACAGTGAAATATGTATCGCTTAGAGTGGTCGAGATATCCAACAAAGTAACAAGTGGAACGAGAATGCAACTTATCTTTATACGAAGTATACAATCATACCTAAATAGGGCAGCTTTATACACAAATATAAGTGAGGCTACGCTTCCACCCCTTCCAGATTTTGAAAGGTTTCTTTGAAATTGATTTACATGGGACTTTATTAAGTATATATAAAGCAATCTTTAAGGCTTCACACTAAAGGTAATCAGGTAAGTTAGTCAAGCTTTACATTGATCTCATCATGTCTTTTAAGGTGCGATTCCTCCTTTCAACCAAGTTATTTTGCTCGAGACTACTTGACATAAGAAACAAAGCCAATATTCCACATGATTTGTAATATTTAGAAAACAAATATTTTTCTCATCCTAAAACGCCATGTCTACCATAATATTCACCCCCACGGTCAGATCTAGCAATCCTAATAGACTTTCCCATTCGGATCTCAACTTTAGCCTTAAAGATCTTGAATTTCTTAAGAACTTCATACTTTTCTTTAAACAAGAGCACATATCCATAACTGAAATAGTCATCAATAAATGTCAAAATATATCTTGAATTACACAGTGTAACTTTATAAGGTCCACATATATCTGTATTTATGATTTTTAATAAGTCAAGCATGAGTTGACTCTTTTTTCTTTATTTTGGTCAACTTACCCCTGCAATAGTCAACATATGTTTCCAGTTCATCATAATCTAGAATTGAGAGAATATTATCCTTAACCAAACCTTTTTATGCCACAATATGTATAACTTCTCTTTTATCAAGGTTCTCTTTTTAGTGACCTGTTCGGCAATATATGAAAAAGCATTCATCTCATTAAGGGCAAGACATATTCTATATAAGTCATATGACAAGAAGGTTGTACCAATATGTTTTGCATTGAAAGATAACTTTACAACAGAAGTTTCGTGGACAAAATTATAACCTTCTTTATCCAAAACAGATATAGAGAACAAATGTTGTCTAAAAGAGGGTATATAAAACATGTCATTTAATACAAGATTATATCTGTATCAAGGTTCAAACAAACATCCCTTACAACCATGACATCAACTTCTCTGTTATTTCCCACCATGAATTTTTTCCTCCTCCCTATTCGACTTTTTATTTATCATAAACTACATTGTGGAAGCAATATGATTAAAGGCTTCACTATCTAGCCACCAAGAACTTTATGTGACTATAACAAGATTAGACTCATGGATCATACAAGTCAAGGAGTTACCTGATAGCTCTTGCCTTTCTTTCCAGGTTTTATACTTCTAACAGTTTAGTTTCTTATGTCTCTTCTTCTTACAGAAGAAACACTTCATACTCTTTACAACATCCCCAAGACCACTAATAATACTAGGTTGACCAACATCTACATATGAAGGAATTTTAACTTTTTTACCTTTAAATTTATGGGGCTTTACCTTTTCCTTCCCCTCGGCTCCTATTAAGGTTATATGAGTTATACTCTTTAGCTTCTCTTCTTCAACAACACTACATTTATGTCCTAAGACTCATCTTGAGAATTGTATGTGGTAACTAAAATACCAAAATCTGATGGAAGTGTATTTAGAGCTTTGGTGAACTATACAAGCATCAAGAATATAAATATTTAATGCCCTCAGCTCAGTATGAAGGTAGACCATCCTCATTATGTACTCTCTTACTCCTCTTGCTCCTGTATATCTCATATAGTACAATTCCTTTAATAAGGTACATATTTTAGCATAAGATACCTTTTATCTCTGTGAGATATTATTAAGGAAATCCATTACTATGTTTGTTTCTAGAAATCCACTTAACATATAGTCCAGAATGGATCTCTTTATAGTCAGATAACACATCCTATTTGACCTTTCCTAGGCCATATATGCCGCTCACTTAGCTTCCAAGCTAATAGATGTAGGTGCAAATTACCTATCCTTAACTATGGCCATATCAATATCTACCATCTCCAATGCTTCCAATTCTTGAAATTGAAATTAACGAGGGTGGTTTCATTTGTGACATTGTTATTATTCACAAAGAAGGAGAATTTAAATTGATTTATGTAATAATCAACACAAATGTAAGATAACATCGATGTTCTGAGCATCTTGTCACACATATCATGAAACATTTATGGGTTAAATACATAATACGTGCATATAAGACCTCCTCATAAAAACAATAAAAGTACACACCATTAACTTTTACAATTCTACCACCTATGGGCCAATAGATCACTTAAACAATGACTTTCCTCCATCTTATGCCTTTTATGAACATCTCAAATTCTCACAGAACGCCAACACCCATGGGCAGAATAACCAAACAAAACACCAAAGACATCTCTAAACATACATGCAGAACAATTCAAATACTAACTTGAAAGACCACTGTGATAACTTTATTCTTATTAGTACTCAAATAGATCTATAAGCACAAGGAACACACCAATATATTATCCTCACTTTCTTCTATATGAGCAGATAATATGTGACATTTTACCATTCATAAATGCAAAATCCTTATGCATAAACTCATTATCACATATTAGTGTTGAACACATTATCAACAAACTTTATTTGAGAATTCATCACAAAGAAAATCTCAATCAGAGTGAGAATCAAGCGATACCAAAGAATCAATACACCATATGAGATACCAAAACACATGTATCTCTTTTATTTCAAGTCTAATGCATGAAAATTCACTCAATGATGGCTTTAATAACCATATTTGATTTTTCTGAAGTTAAACCTTAGTTATTAACAATGTAATAAATTCAAAAAAATTAAAAAAATCATTTTATAAATTCGTAGAACCTTAAAACTAACTCAAAATAACATGAAGGATCATTTTGTAAATTTTTAGAAATTTCGAGTTTTTTTGTCCTATAATATGTTGAAGTTAGCGCTACATACTTTGGATGCATTAGGCACATGCACACACAAGCATAGATGCACGCCGCCTCTACTAGCACGTTTTTGACATGCGTGGTCACGTACAAACATGTCAACTGCTTCTGGTAAGTGAGTTCCACGTGTAAGACATGCATCCAATGCTGGCTCCTATATGTTTATTCAACATTTTTTTCTCTAGGCATCAGAAAAATGTCTTTTGATTCTTCGCCCAAAAACACCCTAAATTCTATTTTTCTAAGCAATGCTTGTCCAACATCAATTCAAACAACAAATATGCAATTTATATAAGTAAAAAAATATTAATTAAACATATTAATTTCTTTGATTTTTTATAGAGAAATTCAAAAATCTCTATTCAAATCCATACAATCATAGAACAATTCTGATACCATATGTTATTTATAACACAAAATTTAATTATAGACCCAGGATCAACCATGAATGTCTATTAATAAAGAAAATGGGATAAAAATACTTGTTTTGCTATCTATTGCTCGATGAACAAGCTCCAGAACTACTTGGACAAGCTCTTCAATGTTTGAACAAACTTTTAGAACTTTCAATCAACCTTTATGAAAGTTATGTATCTTTGTGTCTTTAACGTCTTTTAGTGCCTTTTTTAATATATGGGCCTTTTAACATGTCAGAAAAACTGAACGTCCACGAACTTACTTAAGCAGGTAGCAGAAGACCTTAGCAGCTATTTATAGTAACCTTATTGGGCCTCCCATCATAGTGTCAATAGATAATCAACTCACATTGATTAGGGTCTATTTTTCACTGAACTTCAATCAATTGAACCAAAACCTTTATTGAGTTTTTTATTTACTTTAATTTGGATCCAACTTGATTTTCTTAACCTCAATTTTATTTAAAACCCATAATTAATAATTATCCACTTAACAAAATAACTACCAGTCAAATCCATGATAGCAACCTATATGCAATCCCATATCTCTATTTCACATACATGCATCACCTAAATATAACACACATGAATGCTAAGTTATTTTCCTTAATATAAGGCATCTGATTCAATTTTTTTTAAAAAGACAATAATAATCACAATGGAGACGCCTAAGAACAATCGTGGGGGACAATCTGACTTAAAAATTTACCTGATTGAAATATCAAACGTTTTAGAGTATTCTATATTGACTAAACATGAAAATGTTAAAGAGTTTATAAATGATAATAGTCAACTAACCAAAATGACTGCTACATCTATTACTTGGTTAAGTTAGCAAAAGGGACAAATACAAGAACTCCAATTCCTAATCCATGAATAAGGAAGATTATTATTGTCCTTTAAAATAAAATGAATCAAATGCCTTATGTTAAGGAAAAGAACTTAGCATTCATGTGTGGAAAAGAACTTAGCTTGGCCATTACCATTTGGTTAGTTGGCCATTATCACTTATAAATTTTTTAATATTTTCATGTTTAGTCAATATAAAATACTTTAACACTTCCCTTCAAGTGCAACTGGGACTGGATATCTAGTTGTCACTTGACCGAGCCGCTGGGACTAGACATCTAAACGAACAACCGGAAAAATAAGAATTCAGACCAAACTTGCTATGATACCAATTGTTACAGATCTTATTAGAGAACCAACCCCAAAATCTAACTTAAAGGGTGGGAGAACCTATAAACCTATAAACTTCTCATCAGCTTCTTTTATTACCAATGTGAGACAATTAGACCGTAACATTCCACAACGCTTCACAGCCCAAGCATTGGCGGATTGATTGTGCGCTATAGACATTTTCTAGTCTCAGGTGAACACTGCAATACCAGCATCATCAACTGTGGGCATGACACAAAGACTTGAAGAAATGGTGTTAGCTCTGATACTATATTAAAATTTTTAATATGGATAAAATGTAGAGCCTATTAATAAAAATTTAGCTTAAGTCAATCATTGTCCAAATGACTAGAACCAATCATTTAATCAATTAGTTATTATTATTTATAAATTTTTTAACATTTTTATATTTACCCCGTACATAATCTAACAAACCACACTTTTTGGCCGGTGGCTTAAAGATTTAACAACTCACCAGAATCATTTTTGTACGCAGTTCAATGATATTTTCTGACTAAAATAATACAAATTCCAATGTGAACGCCCAGATTTTAACAACTCACCAGAATCATTTTTGTACGAAGTTCAATGATATTTTCTGACTAAAATAATACAAATTCCAATGTGAACGCCCATTGTACTACGTCGGTCTTGGTCGTTCAAGTTCAACAACAATACGAAATTCGGGTGGGTTTTTTTTTTCCCCCCTAACTTATATGCTAGATTGTTTGTGTGGGCCATCCACTAGTAAACTGGAATCAATTCACACATTTCCTAGACCAGGATCATTCTGGGACTTTCACAAGAAACCTGAAGATCTACCTCCGAGGGGTGGCTCCAGAGACAAGATAATATTTTAGATTTCATGTTAGAAGCATCAAGAGTTCTTTAGAATTTATTATTGATTATTTAGGCGTAATTTCGTCATAGAAATGCATGTTATTTATAAATTATTCCGTAAAGTTAATTCAACTAGCAATTATGAGGATTAAAAAAAAACTAAAGATTCTTCCTTCAGGTAGGAGATATTCCCAAAATTCCTCCAAAAATAAGTCACTTACCATCAACTATAATGTGGTTAAAGATTGAGAAAAGCTAAAGATTCTGCCCCGAGACTGCACGTTGGAGGAAGAACCTGGCATGCGAGGTCAAACTTATCCAGATCAATCTGATCACTATGGGAGTTTGCCCACGAGCGGGGACGGCTCACCTGGGGACGTGTAGGATGAACACGACTTGGATTAACCAGAAGAAAGAAGAATAAGAAAAAGAGAAGAACAAACAAAAACAAAATGTATTTAATGGGGTTCAATTTCAACATCCAAGAGGAGACATTTACACTATTGAGGATGTCACACGTGTAAGGCTAACTGCAAAGCTGGTAAGTTCATACAACACGAACATTAGGAAATCTGCCACGTTTCGCTTTCCGTCCTAAGGTCCCATTTTTCTATTCTGCTTTTGTAATCCATCGCCGGACAAGCGTAATAATGTAACGATTCCTTAACCATGTTAAATAGGTTCCAGTTTCATTACTCATTAGTGTTTAAAAAATGCCCACATCGTAGGTTTTGTGATTGTTTTGCCTTGTAATCAGAGTCTTTGCTTGGCATGTACAGCCAGAAAGTTGGAGATTCCCATACTTAAGGTCCCTAAAGCCACGTTGAAGTCGGTTGGTTTCTGCATCAAAGTTCTTTTTCCCCCCCTAATTTCTGCCAATATCTAGTTGATCGAAACAGCTGTATCGGATCTTCATAATTTCTGAAGCTGTTTGATAGAGTTCTCGTATCACATCCAATTCCTTGGTTTTCTCCTCTCTTTCCCTTTTAGTTCTTCCAATTGATCAAGCTAGCAGCTGGATGTGTATAAACCCAGTTCCTGAATCATGATATCCTGACAAAGTTTTGTGTTTTGAGAGACAATCTGATTGCTTTCTGTTGATGGGTGTCTCAGTCTCTCTACCTGATCGCAAGTGGTGTATCATTTTATTAAACATCGCCTTTCTTTTAATAGCTTGCGCTTTCTTTGTTTCAAGAGTAAATTCCGCAGATTTTGTTCTCCTGAACAGTTACCCATCTTCCTATGTCACAAGTGGCAGAGGCTGCAAAGGTTTGCTAAGTCTAGATGATTACAAAGCCAAGTGCCTTTTCCTTCAATCACATAATTCATGTCTCTCAGAAGGTTATATAGACTATCTTCACATTTTCTATTGCAATTTTGGAAGATTTACCTTCTTAGGATACTTTTTCCTATTTCTTTGGCTTCTGGTACTCTTCTACATGTTGGGAAACACAGCCTCTGATTACTTTTGTTCTTCACTTGAAAACTTATCTAGCCTACTGAAATTGTCCCCTACGATTGCTGGGGTCACTCTTCTTTCGCTTGGCAATGGTGCGCCTGATGTTTTTGCTAGTATAGTTTCTTTTACAGATAGTGGGACTGGAGAAATTGGCTTTAATACGGTGATAGGTGGTGCTTCCTTTGTGACTTGCATTGTGGTTGGAGTCTTGAGTATTTTGGTGCATAAAAAACAGATTAAAGTCCACAAACGGGCCTTTGTTAGAGATATCTGTTTCTTCCTTTTAGTCCTTGCATCCTTCATTTTCATATTGTTCCAAGGCGAAATCAATTTGTGGGGTGCCATTGGATTTGTCTCCATGTATATTGTTTATGTGATTCTCGTGTATACGTCTCACATTCATTGGGAAAATGGTAGCAGAAAGGATACTGAAAGGCATGCTCTTTCATGTTGTGCCAATGACTTGAGTGTGCCCATATTGAGTAGCATGGAAAAAGGAGAGGTGGGGTTTGAGGAACAAGTTGCTTTGGAAGGGAGTAATGAAAAAGAAATGAATCAAGGTTGTTTGTTTCAAAGATTATCAACTCCTTGTAGCATGCTTCTTTTCATCCTCCAAATGCCTCTTTATTTACCTAGGAGACTAACAATTCCTGTTGTTTGTGAGAAGAGATGGTCTAAGCCAATTGGAGTTGTTTCGGCGACTCTGGCACCACTTCTCTTGTCTGGCCTTTGGATTCTTCAAGACCAGAATGCCAATTTCTCAGCGAAGCTAGTCGTCTCTGGAATTGGGTCCTTGTTGGGGATTGCATTTGGTGTTTTTGCTTATGTGACAACAGAGAAGTCAAGTCCACCTAGAAAGTGCTTGTTTCCTTGGCTTGCAACAGGGTTTGTAATGAGCATGACGTGGAGTTACATTACAGCTCAAGAATTGGTAGCGTTGTTAGTTTCACTTGGCTATATTTTCGGTATAAGCCCTTCTATACTGGGGCTAACAGTTCTTGCTTGGGGCAACTCACTCGGGGATTTGATAACTGATCTAACAATGGCTTTGAATGGTGGTCCTGAAGGTGCACAAGTAGCTATTTCAGGATGCTATGCAGGTCCTATTTTTAACATACTCTTTGGTTTGGGAATGTCAATGGTTGGTGCCTCTTGGTGCGTATACCCTTCCTCTGTTGTTATTCCGAGAGATCCATATCTGTTGGAAACAATAGGCTTTTTAGCTGGTGGTTTGATTTGGGCACTTGTAGTTTTGCCCTGTAGAAAAATGAAGATTGATAGATTCTTGGGAGCAGGCCTCTTGGCTCTATACCTGATGGCTGTGTCTCTAAGGCTGATTCGAAGCACAAGCGATGATTCATGACAGAATGATTCACTGCCTGAACTCCTGTACAGTAGCTGCGCAATAATAGTTGCAATGATTTGTTTAAGTTCAACATGTACAGAACTGTAGATTCATTGTGTGGTGGGAGTAATGAAATTATTTTATCTTGTTCCATTATCGCACAAGGTTGAAACGTAGGAATATTGTGTTGTAACGTCATCGTACAGATGAAAAGATAATGGAAACAGAAAATGAAGTGGTATCTTATTGATCGACAAGTTTGTGACTTTTTTTCTTCTTGATTTTGTTTGATTCCTAAGCCTGGGACTTTTTATAAGAGGGGACTGCTGTCACTGATTCTTTTGTTACCACAAAGTTACCACTCCAGGATTGATTTTACCATCAACTGAACCCCCATCTGATGTGAAGATATGTAATTATTGTACACTAGGAAAGTCGGTAGATCTGCCTCCTTGTAAAGTGAATGAGGTATTTACTTGTGATATGAGACCAGATTATCTGTTTTTATTATTTTGTTCTATAAAAATTTATTCATTTAATAAATGGAGCCTATAAAAATTGGACGATTGAAATCGGAGCGAAACAGAGGGCATACTAAATTTTGGAACAGAGGATTTTGCGTCTGTCATACGGGGTTCTCTGATAATTATTTGTCAACTCAACTGTAACTCTTTTATCATTAGAAATGACAGGAGACTTTGAGAAAAAGTTTAAATTAACATGGCCAATGAAGGGAGGTTGCTTCGTCATCATAAACTGTATAATTAACATCCAAATATGTTAATCAGGAAAGATTAGGATTAATAACCAAGCCAGTTTTCGACAAGGTCACTGAGATGAGAAAGGGACGGAATCCATGACAGGCTTGCAATGTATTGCAGTTGGAAATAAACTAAAGATGACAAAGCGGAGTTCATTTTCACGTGTTCCTAATCAAATTGAGCACTTGTGGCTAAACATTGGAAGAAGCTAGGTTTTATATGGGTCTACCTCTGCTCGTGTCTCATAGGTTGGCAGAATACTCCGTTAGCCAACAGCAAAGGTTGGTCCCAAGTGAATGGCCATAAATATAGGTTGTCGCATTGCCTTGTTTCTGACCTTGACATCACCGATTGGTTTAGATAATCTCGATATCTACCGTGATATGTTCTTAGTAGGTGCAGTTTAATGCAATATGTTAAGAGAGTTTTATCCTTGGATTAGTCAGAGATGTTATCCTTGGATTACTCAGAGATGTCCTCCAAGTTGGCATGCCCTCGAGAATTCTGTTGTCAACTTCACGAGTTACTTCGAACTTAAGTGTTTCTTACAGTTACCGTTGAATCCGTTTCAACTTGACATTGACGATTTCTGCCACGACTTGGATCTCATAGTTTTATGCAGCCCAACAAAAGCACACGTTTCCCTCCTAACCAACCGAATGTGTTGTTTCAATGTTACATTACACACCCCATGGTCATGTAGCGTTGATAAAATTGAGAGGAATGTTGATATTTATCACCAAGAAAATTATATGGTTTTGTAATACCTTTTTCTAGAAGATCTTTTAACCAACTATACTGAGAATTACTGTATACTGTATACTGTATACGAGTAATACCAACTAATATGGCACTACAATGAATCAAGTTTATGGCAAAACAGGATATAAACACAACCAAAATACTTGGAATTAAACTTCACAGTAACTAAATTGTTCGTCAAAAATAATGAACAGAAGGTTTTCAATTATATTTCAATAAAATTGAATGAAATAGAAACTTATATGCCTTAATGACATCAAAAATAACTTAGTATAAAGACCTGCTACAAAATTTTAGTAGAATAACACTTTTCGGGGAAAAAATCTACATTATTTTCTTGTTTTTGTTACCTTTCGAACTATCTCTCACTTATCAATTGCTTTCTCAATTATGGCGCGTCGATTGTTCGTTTCTCTTGGTTTTATTTTGATCATCGGGATTGCTTGGAACCAGTTTCCAAGAGGCGTCGTAGAAATAAAACCTTGCGTATTCTTATTTTCTTGATTGTTGGATTCGAAATTTCCATCCTTCTTAATTCCTCAAGGTCGAAAACACACCAAAACAAAACGCCCAACAAAAACATCATCAAATCAACATCAATCTTTTTGGGGAGCGCATTATTTTGATATCAGAACCTTGGTTTGGAGGAGAATTCTTATTCAACTCCATCAAAATTCAAGAAACCGTCGTCCATCACCATCCAATTATTGTCAGATCATCAATTCATGTATGAATTAACTTTTGGTCTAGGATTTCAATCTTTCTTATTGTTCTTATTTTAGTTAGGTTTTCAATTATTCTTCTTGTCGCTTTTGTTGAAACTTTTGCTTACATCCAAAAAAAAGTCGAAATTTTTTTGAAAAAAAGTTGGAAAAAAACGAAAAAAAATTTATAAAAAAGAGTCTTAAAAAAGAGAGTTAGAACAAAACAAACAGGAAAAATCGAAAAAAAGTCGAAAAATCCGAAAAAAAATTCCCCAGATTTGATAGCTTGTTATTGGTTATTGGTTTGGGTTGCTTGTTAATTGTTATTTGAGTTACATTTGGAAACATTGATTTGTTGAAGCTGTGGTTCTAATTGTAACTTAGATTTCAGAAAATATTGAGTGGTAAAAGGCAAGAGTATGTGAGCTTATTTGAGGGAGTTATTGTCGTGACTTAAACACGAGGGAAGTGACAAATTCTTGAGTGAAACACGTGAGGGAGTGATTGTGAGGTTATTTTCTACTAACCTTTGTTTTGCAGGAAAGAACATTCACTAAAATGTCACAGGAAAGTGGGAATCAAGATGAAGGTAGAGTGGGGGAGATGAATGCCCTTACATTGAGAGCCATACAGTAGTCATTTGAGAGGTTCAATCTCTCTTTTGAATGCATGAGGGAGACATTGGATAGTCATGCTCAGCAGATAGAGGAGCTTAAACATAGGGGACGTGAGGAACCTCAGTTTAGGCGTGCTGCCTTTCGCTAACAAGCACCACCACCTCGTCGACAACCACCATGGTATGAGCCTGAGGAGGAGGAGTTTGATGACGAGGAGGAGGACTATGAAGAGCGCCTACCCAGGAGAGCTCAGAGAGGAGAAGGCCTCAACAGGCGATATGGAGACCTCAAATCCATTAAGATACAGATCCTAACATTCAAGGGGAGGAATGATGTTGAGGCATACTTGGAGTGGGAAAGGAAGGTCGATTTGATCTTCGAGTGCCATAACTTCTCAGAGGAGAAGAAGGTAAAACTTGCTACTATTGAATTTACAGATTATGCACTAATATGGTGGGATCAACTTGTGACCTCTAGGAGGAGGAATGGAGAGAGGCCCATCAATACTTGGGCAGCAATGAAGGCATGAATGAGGAAAAGATTTGTACCTTCTTATCATTATAGGGAGATGCATCAAAAGCTCCAAAGACTCACATAAGAGTCTAAGTGAGTAGAGGACTACCACAAGGAGATGGAGATTTCTATGATCCGTGCTAATATAGTGGAGGACCTTGAGGCCACCATGGCATGGTTCTTGAGTAGATTGAATAGGGAGATAGCAAATGTGATAGAGTTACAGCATTACTTGAAGATTGAGAACATGGTGAATATGGCCATGAAGGTGGAGAGACAGCTCAAAGCTAGAGTGACAGCAAGGAGTGGAGCAAGTTCTAGTTACTCATAGGACTCAAAATAGCCTAAGGAGGAGAAGTCCAAGGATAAAGGGGTGGACTTCAAGGAAGCACCTAAGAAACCAGTTGGGGGATCTAAACAAAAAGGTACTTCTAACACCCAAGCTACTTCTAGTAAACATTCATCTATAAAATATTTTAAATGTTTGGGTACTGGCCATATTGCTTCTCAATGCTCTAATAGAAAAGCGATGTATATGAGGGATAATGGGGTTATCGATTCTGAGGATAGTGATGTTAATGATTTTCCATGTGATAATGCTTGTGATGATGATGATGATGAATGTGTGGAAGGAGCTGTCACAGGAGAAGCACTTGTAGTTAGGAGAGTTTTTAGTGCTAGAGTTAAAGATGAGATTCTGAATTAGAGGGAGAACCTATTCCATTCAAAGTGTTTGGTGGGTAGAAAGGAGTGTAATTTGATCATAGATGAAGGTAGTTATACCAATGGGGCTAGTCGAACTGTTGTAGAGAAATTGGGTTTGACATATAGGAAACATCCAGAGCCATATAACTTACAGTGATTTAATGATGGTGTGGATATGAAGGTGACTAGACAGGTACTGGTGCCATTTTCTGTAGGAAGGTATGAGGATGAGGTGTTGTGTGATGTGATACCCATAAAGGCAGGACATTTGCTATTAAGGAGGCCTTGGCAGTTTGACAAGAGGGTAGCACATGATGGGTATACCAATAGATACTCCTTTAAGTATAAGGGTAGGAACTTCATTCTACTACCTTTATCACCTCGTGAATTGTACCTGGACCAAATCAAATGAAGTAAGAGTGAGGAGGGTTTGGATAATGAGAAGAAAAAAGTGAAGAGAGAAAAGAGGCCCAAAAGAAAAATGAGTTTGGCCCAATGGGAGTGACTACACAGGTGAGGAAAAGAAAGTGGGATGTGCAGGAGAGAAAAGTTCAGGGAGAGAAAAGAAGAGTGGAAAAAAAAGAGAAAAGAGTGAGTTTGTTTGCTAAAGGAAAAGACTTGAGGAGAGTAACTGGAGAGAAAAGAGCATTAGTAATGGTGAGATACAGAGAGTGTTTAGTTTTTGGTACTAACCCTCTTGATGCTTTACCTAGTGTTTTTGCTTTGGATCCTAGGGGTGATGGTCCGTTCCAGGTGTTGGAGAATATAAATGACAACGTCTACAAGATTGACCTGCCAGGTGAGTATTCTATTTCTGCAACTTTTAATATTACTGATCTTTCTTCTTTTGATATAAATTCAAATTCGAGGACCAATCTTCTTGAGGAGGGAGGGACTGATGTGAGTAGGAGTAAGGATCACCATGGAGATGGCATACGTGACGGGGGTGAGCTTGTCATTCCAGTTGAACCTATGTCTAGAGCTAGGACCAAGAAACTCAAAGAGGCTCTCTATACGCCTGTGGGCTAATTTGTGGAGAGGATGGAGTGCACCAAGCCTATTGGAGGAGAGTTATCTGAATCATAACCCAAATTGATTCATTTATTTCAAATCCTTGGATTAGACTCACTTGGGACTTGAAGATCATTATATTAGGCTGCATATCATCAATTAGGCCCAAGAGGAGAGGCGCGCCTATGATCAGACTTAGGAGCGCATTGGACTAAGCTTAAGCGTGTTTTTATTATTCTATTTTAGACTTGTTTTAAGTTATAATTATTTTGGGCTTCCATGTTTTATTTAAACCCAAGTCTTTAATTATTTGACCTAGGTACAAATACTTATGTTTTAGGGTTTTTGGAGAACTTTTAAATCAAAATTGTTTCAGAGCCATCAGCTTCAATAGGGAGAAACATTATTCTCTTGTTCTTGTTACTTTTCGAATCATTTGTCACTTATCAATTACTTTCCCAATTGTGACGTGTCAATTGTTCGTTTCTCTTGGTTTTATTTTGATCATTGGGATTTCTTGGAACAAGTTTCTAAGAGGTGTCGTAGAAATCAAACTTTGCATACCCTTATTTTCTTGATTGTTAAATTCGAAATTGTCATCATTCTTAATTCCTCTAGGTCAAAAACACATCAAACAAAAACACTTATTGAAAACATCATCACATCAACGTCAATCCTTTCGCGGTGTGCATTAATAGGCATGGAAATTGACAATAAAATATCTTTTGTGAGTGATTATTATATTTCATTTATTTGAAGACGATTTTATCATCTCGTGTGATGTTGAACATGATTGATCATGAGCTACTTCTCGTGAGATTTTTATGGATAACAACATTAACCTATGACTAATTTATTGGCATCTGTTAATACAGCAACTACAAAATCATTTTATGCTCTAGAACCTTTTGATGTTGGGCGAGTCTTGTAAGCTGAAATTGTGTGTAAAGATCTACATATCTACAACTGGTGCCATTGATTCGGGTATTCTCTTCGACTACTTTTCTGGTATAATTTTGTTTACTAATGTAGGTTTCATGACGACAATTTTTCCTAAAATTTTCATTTCAAGATTGTCCTTGTACTAGTACACGAGTCTTTTATGGTTGGACTTCTCGTGGCATCCCCATTTTTTGGTTTATTGGCCAAGAGGTGAGAATCTGTATTGCTCATGATTTGTTTGATTCTTAAGTTTTAACTGGGTAGTTGATTTATGTCTACAACTGGTGCCATTGATTCAAGTATTCTCTTCAACTACTTTTCTAGTTTAATTTGGTTTACTAATGCAAGTTTCTTGGCAACAATTTTTCTCAAAATTTTCAAGATTTTCCTTTTGCAAGTACTTGAGTCTTTCATTTTTACTATAAATACTAAATAGAATTCAAATCTGACCTAATTCTTTGCTTAGATGTAAAGGCACTTGTTCGAAAACATGGTGTTGAATTTAATGTAAATAGTCCTTGCATAATTTAAGCATTTCCTAAATTTTCCTAACGAAAAGGGTTAATGGTCACTGTGACTGCAGTACAGTATTCAATTACTTACATACTTTTTCATTTCTGCTTCAAATTCTTTATTCCACATGTTCATAAATATGAGCATTCGATATGACTTTTGACACTCATAGCCTTCATCTTTAGGACTTATCATTCCATGCAATGTGAATCATCCTTCGTTTTTTGCAAGGAGTGAGGGGCATAAGTTAGAGGAAGCGAAGTTTATAAATCTATCACTTAGTGCACTAGGGAAGTGCTCTGGCAGAGAATAGTCGTCATGTTCGAGTTCGTGATTCAAAACTTACAAGATTGCTTAAAGATTCGTTTAGAGGTGTGATGCCTTTCATTTGAATTTGAGATGGTTTAGTGTATAAATGAAGATGTAATAAGCACTATTAAGTTGTGACTATAGGCCCTTCACCACGTCATAGATGAGAGACCTGTAGTACTATATTATTTGCATAAAGGGTGAGAGTTTAAATGATTTGATGTATCTAGATCATCTATAGTACCCTCAATAATTCCAGTTAATCCAAACTTCTATGCATATAAATCTTCAGCTGCCTGAATTCATTTGCTAATTTTCCTTGCATCGCGTTACTTGATGATTTTTATAATATGCTATAAGATTACTATATCTGCAGTTTCTTGTTGTCTATGTTATAAGATTAACTAGCTTGTGGTTGTTTTGTAACATCATTTTTTGTAGCCTTTGAAGGTTAAGAATATGTTAAAAATAAAGGAAGAATTTGATTATAAAAGTTTGTCTCGAAAGCTTGAAAACAAGTTAACGAGCTTATTGCTGAAAATGAAGGACAACAGAAAGCTTTTGATGATGAAGTCGAGAGAATTAACTAAGAAGCACAATGTCGAGTTTCTGAGGTGGAAAGAAACTTTGCAGAAGCCTTAAAGGTTAATCCACTACTTACACATCCTGCATTTTTCATTCAAATTTTGTTGATTACTTTTCTGTGGCCACTAATTTGTTTGACATCAAATAAGTTACAATTGTGCAAAATTTTATGAATAACATATTTGGGTTTACTGCTCATTTAACCTTGGCAACTACACGAGGAAACAAAAGTGGAATGAGTGAACATTTCTTAGGAAACTTTTTCACTGAAATCTAATATTTGTTTTTAAAATAAAAATGTATCCAATTTGGCATTTGGGTTGTTTCTGTAGAAGGAAAAAATAAATTGCTAGATGGAGTATATGGAGTTAAAGTGCCATAGGATAATATTCCCAACTACTGGAATATTATGGTTGTATCTTTGATTTCGATTTAGCCAGATTTTCGATTTCACATATAAATGCTGAAATCATATGTGCAGAACTATGAGATTGCCTTAATTCTTGTACTATGGAGAGCCAATGAGGTCTAATTGATTAGCTCACATGTATTCCATGTCTAAATAAGAATCTAAAGCCTGTTTTTTCTTTGGACAATCATACCAAGTAAATATCGATCAACTTGATTACTGATTTTGAGCTACCTGGAAGGAGGGGGGAGGGGGAAAGGGAATGTTTTATGCTTCTGATGATGAAAAATGATGATTTTTCATGTAACTAGCTAGCAGTTCTCAAATTTTGCAGGTTAAAGCGCTTCTCAAGGAAAAGAAATTGGAAATGCTTGTTGATCCAGATATTCAGAACAAGTACACAGAAGCTGAAGTTGAGCAGCTAATCCAAGTGGCATTACTCTGCACTCAAAGTTCCCCAGTGGATAGACCTAAGATGTCAGAAGTTATTAGAATGCTCGAAGGCGACGGATTAGCTGAAAGATGGGAAGAGTGGCAGAAGGTGGAGGTTGTACGCCAGGAGATCGATCTTTGCCCATCTTGGAATTCCAAATGGATCCTCGACTCCACCAAAAATCTACATGCTGTAGAATTGTCTGTTCCTAGATAATCATTGTAGATGATAAAAAAAAATTGTACCACATCTAATATATTGCTCTTAGTTATTGGTCTTTTTCCTAAAAAATTTCTCATTCTGCAATGAGACCAGTTTAGGCACTGTAGGAATTGTATACCATGATTTGTGTACAACTGCTGCGTATGATCTTTCTGGGATCAGTTCAGTTCCATATTCCTTGGAGGAAAAACTGGAAAAAGGTGTACACAACCTACTTTTAACATACAAAAGCTACCGTCTTTTGCAACCTCAACTCACATGTTCAGTAACAAAACCTTGCATGACTCAAGAACACTGAATGATCCTTTTATATGTTCCAAGTGTCATTTTGTTGTATTACATTTGCTTTCTTGTTTAGTTTGTCGTGAGTGTTTCACATTTAATATTTGATTTTAATAAAATTTAATTTATTTCCATTTTATACCAATAACTTAGAGGTTGTTTAGTTTTCGTTTAATAGTTATGTAAAAGATGCAGCTTTAATATTTAATCTTGGATAATTAAGTCTTTGATATTTTCAAATTACAAAGTTTATTATTATTGAATACTTGAAAATTATAATTTTTTACGATACAATTAATTAAAAAAAATTCAAACTTTGTTCAATTTTTTAATTATAGCTCAAATTTTAAAAACTGACAATAATTTTTTAATTATAGCCTGAATTTTAAAAAATAGCACTAAAATATTTAAATTTTCAAATTTTTCAACTCTTGCTCGACGTTAGTGTCAATGTCAAGTTATTAACGAAATGACGTCATTGTTAAAAATGGAATCTTGAAATCAATTTACGCAGCTTCAGTCCTTGTTATTTGTATGTTCTCCGGACACTCTCAACCATTTATTTTTTGTTTATTTTTCTGATATCCCAAGCAACTATATATATATATATAACTAATTAGTATTAATTTATATATTTATTTAAATATTATTTTTGTTATTATATATATGTAATATATAATAAGAAAAAAAAGTTACATAAATATATAAATAAATATAATGAGATTTAAAGTCACGGGTGTCAAAAAAAGAAGTTATATAAATATATAAATATATATAATGAAGTTCAAGTTAATCTATTAATTATAATGTAATTAGTAAATTAATTATATATAAATTAAAATTAATTAAAAATGACAAAAATATATGGGCTAATTAGTTAATAATACTAAATATTAATTAATCTATTAATTATATTAATTTTAAAATAGATTATATATTATAATTATCAACAGTTAAATCAAAATTTTAATGCTCATAATTTTATGCCAAATTTTAATTTTTATAATATTCAAATGCATTAAATAATATCAAATGTTAACACTTTTGTATTATCTTAATTGATTAAATGTTTATAACTTTCTCACAACGTATTAAATGAATTTATCTACTTTTTAAAACCTTCATTAACTATGATATTTAATTAGTAATACAAAATTATTCCCATTTCAAAACTCACCTAAATATAATTTATACTTAGATTTATGCCTCACTAAAATTATTAAAATTTCCATTTCTTTCTCTCACTGACTCACTTTAGAATTTTTTACTAAGTCATAATTTCGTATCTACTATTTACATTTAATCAGAAAGTGAAACTAATGTAATTTGATCATACTCTCTTTTAAAAAAGTGTTCCTTTATATCTTATATTTGCATTGATATCAAAATCACTTAATTTAGTTTAGTTATCAGTTGAGGACACAGTTTAAGTTCAAGACTCTTTAGGGATGGAAAAAAAATGTTGATCTTCCTTCTCTGCCTTGACCTCAAGCACCTCTGAAGTTATTATCATCTTTCCTATCAATGTATTCCAACTTAAAGATCTTTAAATACTTCAGGGAAGGGATTAAACTCAATTGTGGTAGGTGTTTACAATTATGACAATCAAATAAAGCTAGACCTACAAGACTTGTAAGTGATGAGAACCAAACAGGAAATGTTAGGCCTCCGTAGTAATCAATACTCAGTCCTTTGATGTTTGGATATGGCTGGAGGCTTTCCAATGATACTTACTGGTTTTCAGTTTCTGAGACTTCTGTGCCAAGATGAACGCAATGATTGAAGATGTTGCTTCCCTTTTAAGTTGGCAGGTTCACATTATATTATAAGGTGTGCTTTAAGAAGGGATTAATAATTATGAAATAAAAATTGAGTAGTTGATTGTTGATTATTATTATAGAGATAATAGTTTGATACCTTTGAAAAATTCTCCATACCCTTTATTTAGTAAAGAAAAGAAACTTATTCCTTAGTAACTTTTTTATAAATATTTTTAATACTACTAAAATATACTTAATTATAATAAAATTAATTAAAATAATATAAAATAATATAATTAATTATAATAATTAATTATAATATTATTATTATAATTAATAAGTGTTTATTGTAAACTTCAAAAGTACTTTTAAAATAAAAATAATTTTTTTAAAATCTAAAATACAGGTTTTAGAGAAGTTTTAATTTAAAGCTTTTTTAAAAAGTCCCTTAAAATAGGTATAACTTAACGATTATAATTTGCGTCACTTTCGTTTATAACATGCGACGTATAAAAATCTCTCTTCCAAGCCAAACCAAAATTCTCTCTTCTCTCTGCCTCTGCTCGACGATCTGTTCCAATCCTTTTATGGTTAGGTGTTTTTTTCTTGATCTCGATTTCCTCCTTTACGCTGCAATTTATGTTCTCCTTTTTTTGTTATATTAATTATTGCTTTGTTTCACCCAC
>JANZLC010000002.1:10286290-10300133 GCA_026413385.1 Erythroxylum gracilipes | reverse complement strand
TTTGTATAAGTCAAAATTCATATGCATATATTAGCGAATACTCAATTATGCAAAGCATATGATGTACTGAAATTTCTTAATATTCTAACCCCTAATATGGGGTGTTACACACCAAACAAAAACACCCATTGAAAACATCATCAAATCGACGTCAATCCTTCTGCGGTGCGCGTTATTTGGTATCAGAGCCTTGGTTTGGAGGAAGATTCTTATTCAACTCCATCAAAATTCAAGAAACCGCCGCCCATCACCATCCAATTATCGTCGGAACATCAATTCAGGTGTGAATTAACTTTTGGCCTAGGATTGCAATCTTTCTTCTTACTTTTATTTTTGTTAGGGTTTTCAATTATTTGTTGAAAACTTTCAGCTTATATAAAAAAATTCAAAAAAATTCAAAAAAAAGTTCAAAAAAAGTCTAAAATAAACAAAAAAAGTCTTTAAAAAATCGGAACAAACAAATCCGAAAAAAATCCAAAAAATCCAAAAAAAAATTCTGGTTTCTCATACTTTTTACTTGATTAAGGTTTATTTGAATCAACCGTGACAAATAGTTTCAAAATTTTTCAAATTTACTAGCTTGTTATTGGCTATTGGTTTGGGTTGCATGTTACTTATTACTCGAGCTACATTTGGGAACATTGATTTGATGAAGTCGTGGTTCTGATTGTAACTTGGATTTCAGAGAACATTGAGTGGTAAAAGGCAAGAGTGTGTGAGCTTATGTAAGAGAGTCATTGTCGTGACTTAAACACGAAGGGAGTGACAAATTATTGAGTGAAACACAGAAGGGAGTGTATGAGGTTGTTTATCACTAACTTTGTTTTGCAGGTATATTATTTTATTTACAATGTCACAGGGAGGCAGTAATGATGACAACCAAGGGGGAGATGCAAATATCGCTTTCACTTTGAGAGCCATGTAGCAACAATTTGAGAGGTTCAATCTAGCCTTAAATGAAGTTAGGGAACAAATGGATGAGCTCAGACAAGGGAGATGCGAGGAACCTCAGGGCAGGCGTGAAGATGTACGTTAGCGGTAACCACCACCTCGTAGACAACCACCATGGTATGAGCCCGAGGAGGAGGAGGACTATGAAGAGCGCATGCCCAGGAGAGCTCAGAGAGGAGAACCCCTCAACAGGTGAGATGGAGACCTCGAATCCATCAAGATGCAGATCCCAACATTCAAAGGAAGGAATGATGCTGAGGCATACTTGGAGTGGGAAAGGAAGGTTGATTTGATTTTCGAATGCCATAACTTCTCAGAGGAGAAGAAGGTAAAACTTTATGCTGTTGAATTTATAGATTATGCACTAATATGGTGGGATCAGCTTGTGACCTCTAGGAGGAGGAATGGGGAGAGGCCCATCAATACTTGGGCAGCAATGAAGGCATGTATGAGGAAGAGATTTGTGCCTTCTTACCATTATAGGGAGATGCATCAAAAGCTCCAAAGACTCACACAAGGGTCTAAGTCAGTAGAGAACTACCACAAGGAGATGGAGATTGCTATGATCCGTGTTAATATAGTGGTGGACCCTGAGGCCACCATGGCAAGGTTCTTGAGTGGATTGAATATGGAGATAGCAAATGTGGTGGAGTTATAGCATTACTTGGAGATTGAGGACATGGTGAACATGACCATGAAAGTGGAGAGATATCTCAAAGCTAGAGTGACAGCAAAGAATGGAGCAAATTCTAGTTACTCATGGGACTCAAAATAGGTCAAAGAGGAGAAGTCCAAGCATAAGGGGGTGGACTTCAAGGAAGTACCTAAGAAACCAACTGGGGGATCTGATCAAAAAGATTCGAGGATGAATCTTCTTGAGGGGGGAGGGACTGATGTGAGTAGGAATAAGGATCACCATGGAGATGACGTACGAGACGAGGGCGAGCTCGTCATTCCAGTTGGACCTATGTTTAGAGTTAGGATCAAGAGACTTAAAGAGACTCTTTACACGCATGTGGGCTTTTATCTTGAGAGGATGACGAACTCTAAGCTTATTGGATGAGAGTTTTATGGAATTGAGCCCAAACTAATCCATTTAACTCAAATCTTTGAACCGGATACATTTGGAGCTTGAAGACAAGAAAACTTAGGCTATTTTAATGCTTTATCACTTAAGCCCAGTGAGTGTTTGGTGAGCCACTTATTTTATTAGTGGGAGTGGACTATTTAATTCACTTAAGCCTAAGAGCATATGGATCTAGTAGTGGCACCACACATCAGACTTATTTATTTAGTTTTTGGACTTTATTTTATTTTGGGTTTCCATGTATTTTTTATCCCAATATTTTATTATTTACCTAGGTATAAATATGTGTCTTTAGGTCAAATTTTCAGAACTTTTAGATCAGAATTGCTGGAGTGTTGTCGGCTTCAATAGGGAGAAACATTATTCTCTTGTTCTTGTTATCTTTCGAACCATTTTTCACTTATCAACTGCTTTCTCAATTGTGATGTGTCGATTATTTGTTTCTCTTGATTTTATTTTGATCATCGGAATTGCTTAAAACCATCATCAAATCTACATCAATCCTTCCGTAATGCACGTTATTTAAGGTGCCTTTTGCAGTAATTTTTAAATCCAAGTGCTTCACGCTAGCAATACAGTAAATAGTTGTTTTTCTATAAATTAATCCTTTTAATTTTTTTGAAAGAATTAATCCTTTTAATTACTCTTAAATTTTATCAAGAGTTGCTGAACCTCAAACGTCAATGTTGAAAAGCATTCAAGTAAATTATGTAACACCATTTAACAAATAAATCTTTTGGTGTACCAAAATGAGTCTTATGCTGGAAGTTTACCTCTCATTTACCCTCTTCATACATATACGTGTAGAACGAAAATTAAAGAAATCATTATTGTTACTCTTTTGTTCACGAGTTAGTCGCTTTCATAAATAAATAATGGACCAACATTTCACTAGTAAAGTGACAAGCTAACGGATCCTTTGGACCAAGGAAGAAAGAAAGTAGTTGGTTAATACCCTCAAAGAAGAAACATAGAGAATCCGAAAACGAAGGATTTTCATCCGTTTCAAACTATTGGTTGGGGAAAGTACTTCATCCAGAATATAACCAAAATCCAACTATCTATTTATATGTCTATATTTATTTTACAATGCTCGAGTCAAAGCTATTAATTGATTGGAAAAGTGAAAACAGAGCTATCAAAATTCAAAAGACCACTCAACCTTTTAGCCACCTAACTTTTTAATTAAATTGTACGCACGTGTCTGTCCACCACCCAACAAGTTGATGAGCGACAAGACTACCAACTTGCGACCAATCAAAAGTTCAAGGACCACAAGATTTATGGAACTTGTCCTTATCGTGGATGTCGCCCATTAACCTTCTGCAATTTAGTTTTTTATATAGAAAATGCAAATAACCATGTGGCTTTTCAATTCAGTTACTTAAATAATTCAAAGCCAAATCTATGGAGCTGAAAGAAAAACACAACTCCTCCGTCTCCGCAGCAAGCTAACCCCACAAATTTGTCGGAGAACGTTTAGCACTAAGAACGCAATCATGAAACTGTGAATGAGTAGCACCACAAGCCAATTTGCAGAAATGTCCAAATTGGATGTGACAATACGCAGTTGCTTGTTATCCACTGCTCGTACTATCTGAATCGATACTTGTTAAACAGACATAACTCGAATGCTATAGACTACCTAACAGCTTCCATATTTACCTTACGACACTTGTTAGGCAGACATAACTCGAAAGCTATAGACTACCTTCCAGCATCCATATTGACTGAAAACTTAAACTTACTGTTTTAAGTAATAATGGCATCAAAACACGTGGGTGTAATTGTAAACCAACAGCCTATTCTCAGGTTTCATGTAAAAATCATCCTCAAGATGTTAATAATTACCTGAGAACTAACATAGTTTGGAGGAACAAGTAGGTTGTTCTAGACCTCTGAGAGTTTGTGTACTAAACCCCGTGCACTTTCAAGAAACCAAAAGCCCCCAACAACCTTAGAGACAAAAAACAGAGGTAAATGGCTAAAAGGCCAACCCCAAGAAACCTGTCTAACTTCATGTTCTTCCTTGGCAAAATCACCAGTACCCAGAGCAGGCCACCAATTAAGAACCCCAGAGTCTGAACGAGAGAAGGGTCTTTAGGAATCACGTAAGATCCTGGATATTTGGACCATGACTTGATAACTAATGGTGTGCCTAAACCCATTAAGGTGTTAAACATGGGACCAGCATAGCACCCGGATATGGCAACTTGGGTCCCATCTGACCCACCGTGCATAGCCATTGCACCGTTGGCTATTAAGTCTCCCAGCGAATTCCCCCATGCCAAAACAGTCAGCCCAAGAACAGAAGGGTTAATCCCAAGTATGTAACCAATTGAAACCAACAAAGAAACTAAATCTTCTGCAATTATATACGTCCATATTACACTCATTGAGAAACTACCAGCAAGCCAAGGGAGTAAGCACTTCTTTGGTGGACTGGACTTGTCCGTGGTCATATATGCTAGATTGCCAAGAACAACACCAATCAGCACTCCTGTCATATAGATCACTATGGAGCTCCTGGAAAGCAAAGTTTTTTGGCTCTGGGTGTTGATTAGTGCTGCCACTAAAAGTGGTGCCATTGTCACAGAGCTTACTGCTAATGGCTTGGACCATCTCTCCTCACTGACCACTGGTATGGTTAATTTTCTTGGCAAGGAGAGCGGTAATTCCAAGACATATAAAATCATGTCCAGGGAACAGCAAGAAGATGGATCAACATTGAAAAGCGTCTGTTGCTGATGCTCTGAACTTCTGTTCTTGTCTGCTGAAATTTGTTTTTCCTCATCCACATAACCAAGTAATGGTATGCCCATGTTCACAAAAGAGTCCTGGACATCCACTTTCTTCTGATTTCTGTCATGGAGATGCATGATACAGACGACGCAGACATAAAACAAATATATAGAAAGAAAAGAAATGGAACCCCACAAATTAATTTGGCCCCTAAGGATGATCAAAAGAAGGGAACAGAGTGTGAACAGAAAGAAGCAAACATCTCTAATGAAGCTAAACTTGTCAACTGATATTTCTCGAGAACTGATCACTATACTTATAACACCAACTACAAAACTAGACACGAAAAAAGCCCCACCCAGAATGCTATTTAGGCCAACATCGCTGTTAGACCGAGTGAAAGCAACAATACTGGCGAAAACATCAGGCGCACCATTGCCTAGCGAAAGCAGGGTGACTCCTGCAACTGTTGGAGAGAGTTTCAGGATCTTGGACAAGCTTTCTAATGAGAAACAGAAGAAATTTGCAGCTGTGTCCCCTAATAGATAGAACATAACAAGAAGCCAGAGTGACAAAACAACTTGGCCAAGAAATGGAAATTGCCCACAGGTGCAGTAATAAATCTGGAGATAGTTTATGTACCCTTTAGGCTTGCAGCTGACATCCGACTTCACATACATACACTTGGACTTATAATCTGGATGCTTATGAAGTTCAGTGCATCTACTGCTTTTGATTGATTCTTCAAGTAATAAAGAACTGCTGGTGCTGGTTTTTGGTTCATTGGATTGATCAGGGAAGTGTAAAGTTAGGATATAGAAAATGCAGAGGAAGAGAAAGGAGGTGTTGAGGAAAAGAGTAAACTTCTTGGGCTGAGAGATAGAGTTGAATCTTGCCATTCAAAATAGGTAGTGAAGATGCTAAAGATGGGTGTCGATGATGAGCTAATTCTTTAGAACTACTGGTGGAGAATGTGAACCATTTTTCTTGCTGGATTCTTAGGGAGGACGAATTTTCAATAGCTACTAAAGAGTTTGGGACAATAATTAGACAAGATATTGAGAACAGATGTGTCAATATCTCCAAATCAAACAAAAAAGTTCTTATCCAAATTTAACAGGAAAGCATGCAACATTAAGCAATTTATTGCATAAGCGTATTAGGATAAAATGAGTGTGTCTGCGGTTGGTGGGCAAAAATAATAAATGACCCACTTGAGGAGTTGCACTACCATGAAGATTGAAGACCATGGAACTACTAGATTCTACGGTCTACAAATTCTAGTCCCTGAAGTCTGAACAGCAGATTACTTACTGAAGTTGTAACCAACTGACGTGTACCTCTAATGTGTCCATTGGAGGAATCTTCCCGTTAGTTGGGACAAGAGATATAAAGGGTGGAAACTGGAAGAGTTGGACATGGGTAGCATGAGCAATGCTTAAAAGTTGCATGGCTTGGAAAGTTGTCTAGTTTGGAGTTTGGACTACAAAAAGGCTTTAGCTATTCATGTCTTGTTCCAAGAAACTTCCTGAATTATACTTATATATATTAATGAAGGTGTATGGTTGCCCAAAGTTTGTCCCTTTTTTGGTGACTGGCTCTTGTTAATTAACCCAGTGGCTTCACATTCACGTCTCCGTCCTTAGGAGATTCAAGCCTCCTGTGACACAACCATGACGTAAAAAAACCCAATTTAAGTCCTCAATTATCCTAAAATATTTATAGCTTTTATAGCTACCACGTGTGTTTATCCTTGTAAATTTAACTTCAATATGATCATAATTGGTATAATGTAGTGGAGCCATTATAGTGCATTATTGATACCATTTGTTTGGTTATACGTACAAATTTGCAAAGATATATATTCGAAAAATATAAATATGAATAAAAGGCTTCTGTTATAAAAAAAAGCATTAATAACAATGAATTAAGTAGGAAAAGGAACATAACATAAGAAAATCGAATAATAATATTATTGCATCTAAAGAATCCATAAACTAGTGGTTTAAAGGTTTAATAATTTTAACACATGTAAAGAAAAATATCAAGGATGATAATCTTATCTAAAATAAAACAAATGATTGAAGAAAGTTGAGTATTTATTTTTAAAATTTTGGTTGTTATTTATTAATGATCATCGCTATTATAATTAATAAAATATATTATTTAGTAAACTAAAAATTTTCTTTATTTAATAATAATTAATAATGACTATCGACTCATCAAGTTTGTTGTTGAAATCTGGAGTGATAGTCATAATGACACTTCCATTGTTGAGCTTTGTCAAGAGGGTACCAATCAAGACATGTGAAGGTTTAGAGGTTGACGAAATATCTTGTGCTAAAGGGCTTGACTTTGAAGGTTTTGATGATTTTGCAAGAGTTTGTCTAAATAACGGATAAGGCATTTTGAAGACTTTTCCGTAGTCAGTAGCATCAGAATAGAATTAAGTATTATCGGTAGGTCATGTGATTGCATATGTGAGTCACGTTAATGGCCATTTAATCCGGAACATAGATCCATTTATGAAATTGAATCTATTTTAAAAGTATAAAGAAATTTTTAAGAAAAATGAAAAAAGAGCTTATAAATAACTTATTGATAGCATTTAAGTATTGAATGGACGACAATAATCATGAAATGAGAAACTTCTACGCGAAGAAAATGAAAATTAATCTAAACATAAATCTAAATTTTTAAGAGTTAAAATTTCAAACACTTAAAATCTATAAAATTATATATGCATTCTAATTTCCAACCCTGTGTTTAATGCTTGAAAGTTCTTCAAAAACTTTCCTCAACCAGCTAAACTACCAATTTCAGCTTTCTTCCCTTTCCTTTCCTCCATTCGGGTACCCTTGTCCATTGATTCCCTCTTGTTTTCTAGCATTATTCTTCCTTTGATGGCCTGCAAAACAAAACATCATTAGTTTCCAAATAGCTAAAATGGAGACTAATTTCTTATCTCTACCCTTTACTACTCTACCCGCTACTTCCCCGATTCTTCATTCTACTCCCTCATTCCCTTGCTTAACTTTCTGCAACCCACTCTTCTTCTCCATCCCTCTCTACAACTATTCCTCCCTCAACCTCTGCCATTCCTCCTAAACCTTCTACTCTATCTGACAGTGTGTTTCAACATATTAAAAGGGGCTAGAAAGACCTGGAAACAAATTGTGGGTGACAATTCTGATTTTTCCTTGATTTACAATCCACCTGTTGATATTGAAGGAACGCTAATGATAGCTCTAAGTCTAGATATTATGTAGGAAGGTGTTAAGACATGGGAAGCTGCACTTGTTGGTTTTTTTATTGATAAAAGACCTGTTTTTCCAGTGATACAAGCTTGGACCCAGAGAAACTGAAAATGGAGAGATCTAGTGGAAGTTATGTTAACTGAGGAGGATAACTTAATCTTTACCTTCTTCTCAAAATCGGAAGCTCAAAAGGTAATTGAAGCAGGCCCTTAGCACATCTCTCAACTTCCTTTATTTCTTCAAAATTGGCAATCGGATATGGAATTAGAAAAAATTAGATTGAAAAATATTCCTCTATGGATGAATACCCATAACATTCATTTGGAATATTGGACAACTAAGGGTTTGAGTATGCTCGCTAGTTACTTGGAAAAACCAATTTACATGGATGAAAACACTACACTTAAGAAAAAGGTTGGATTTATACGATTATATGTGAGTATGGATATTTCAAAGGAAATGAAAGACAACATCCCTATCCTAAGATTGGCAGATGAGCATTCTCTCAGAGAAGACAAAGTTATGGTTATATACTAGTGGAAACCTTCTCTAAAAACACAACGAAAAGAATGGAAACCTACGGGGAGAGTTTTCACTAGAGGAAACTATTGGGAGGTGATGAGTATGGAAAAGCTTAATTCAGTAGACAACAGAGATTGGGTGGAAGTAGAGCAAGTATCAGATAACCATGAAACGATTCAAGCTGAAAAGGGACCACTTAAAAATGGGGAGAGTGTTTAAGTGGAAAATAGTCCAGATTCAGTTTAGCCAGGGGGAATTCAACAAAAATCATTGAGTGACTTAAATAAGTCACTAAGGAATAAAAGGGAGACTGAAATGGGAATTAGTGAGAATAATACATGCCATAGAGACCATGATATCCAACAAAATAAGCAAACTTAACAGATGGTAGAACTACAGAGAGGAGTTACTTAAGAGGAACAATTTAAACAGGTTATCTCTCAGAAAAGCAACAGGAGCAGTAGGAAAGACTCCAAAGGGAAAAGTAATCTCATATGACCCTGATAGTCTGGAATGTAGGAGGAATAAACAACCCTTCTAAGCTTAATGCGGTAAGGGGTTTTGCTTAAAAGGAAAAGCCTTTGTTATTTTGTTTATTGGAAACCAAAATTAGAGAAGCAAATCTAAATAAATTAAATTGTTTAGATAGCAAATGACAGTTTCTCACAAACCACCAATGTCATGCTTATGGAAGGATTATTATTGTTTATGATCGTGATCTCTTGGAAGTGAATGTTTTGGAAACCAGCCAGCAATTATCCACACAAAGCTTAACTTCAAAATGGAAAATTCTTGTGCTTTAGCTACTTTTGTCTACAGTTTTAACACAGTGTTTCAAAGAAATGAGCTATGGACTTCTCTTTGACGACTCAAGGCATTGGCTAGAGTTCCATGGTTAGTTAATGGAGACTTTACCACCACTCTTTTCAGATAGAGGCGGAAGGAAACTGTAACCTACTTAACTACACTTTTGATATGTTCGATTGTATGTAGGAGGTGGAATTAACAGATTAAAATCTAAAGGCTATAGGTTCACTTGGTCCAACAAACAAAGCTGTAATTGGCTCATCCGACAAAAGCTAGATAGGGTTGTGGTTAATATGGACTAGTTAAATACTTTTTCAGGAAGCTCAACCAATTTTTTAGACCCAGGAATTTCTGATCATACCCCTATAAAGGTTGATAACTTGTTTAAAACGACCAGAATCCATCACCCTTTCAAGTTCAACAAATTTCTGATTAATATAGAGGGCGTTCAATAAGTAATTATGAAGGGATTGGAGTATGAGATTTATAGTTCCAAGTAGTATATTTTTTCGCAAAAGCTCAAGGCTATTAAACAAGAATTGAAGATATTAAATTTAAAGAGAGGTTAGAATTCCACATAGGAGATAGAAATAGCAAGAAATAAGCTTTTGGAAATTCAGAAATCTTTGGCAGCTAACCCTACTGATTGTACACTAGCTATAGCTGAAAAGGAAGCCCTTAAGACCTATTTGCAAATAGTGGATAATCAATGTTCATTATTGAAGCAGAGAGCCATAATTAATTGGATTAAGGATGGGGTCAGATGCACAAAATTCTTCTTCAATTCAGTGTCAGCTTGAAGAAATGTAAATAGAATCACATCCATAAAAACTGAAGCTGGTGAGATTGTATTTGGACAAGATGGAATTGTAAAGTAAGCCATGAATTTTTATAAAAATCTCTTAGGCACAGAAGGTCTCTCTGCAGGAATTGGAGTAGACCTTAGGCATTTTGTTACAGCCAAGATTCCTAAACATGAAGCTTCATTGCTAATTAGACCTATTACGTATTAGGAAATAGAGAAGGTAGTTTTTTTAAATATGAATGGCTCTAAGGCTCCGGGTCCAAATGGATTGAATGAGTTTTTTTCAAAAACTTGGAGTAGTTTAGGGAGATTAGTTAAAGAGGTTGTGCAGGAGTTTTTTCAAAATGGTGTCTTGCTTAAGGAGATTAACAAGACCTTTCTTTATTTGGTCCCTAAGAGTTCCAACCCGTCCACTTGGAGTAATTTCAGATCTATATCATGTACCAATTTCCTCTATAAGATCATCGCTAAGATTTTAGCAAATAGGCTGAAGGATGTTCTACACTTACTCATCAGTGAGAATCAAGGTGATTTTATGAGTAACAGGAATATTAGAGATAATATCCTTTTATTACAAGAGTTTTTGAAAGGGTACAATCGCAACAAAAGTCCTCAAAACTATGTTATTAAAGTGGATCCACAAAAAGCTTTTGATAGTGTTAATTGGAGATTCCTGCTACAGACTATGGAGGTTATGAAATTTCCCCATAGGTTTATCATGTGGATTCAAGAATACATCACTACTACCTTTTATGTACTATTGATTAATGGAAGCCCCATAGAGTTGTTTAAAGGTTAAAAAAGGACTTAGGCAAGGGGACCCTCTTTCTTCTTACCTATTCCTAATTTTCATGGAGGTTCTCACCCTTATGCTGAAGCACAACATTTCTAATGACTCCAACTTCAGATAACATTCCAAATGTGAGAAGCTTTCACTAACTAGCTTATGTTTTGCAGATGATCTTATTCTTCTAAGAAGGGCAAATGTTCATTCAGTATCCCTACTGATGAGTACTCTCAATACTTTTAAGGAGTCGTTTGGACTAAGTATCAATCTTCATAAAAATTATTTCTTACTTTCCAAAAGTGTTGCTTACCTATCTAATTCCTTGTCACATGCAACTGGCGTGAAAAATAAAGATCCACCTCTTCAATATTTGGGCATTCTTATTTCATCTAGGAGACTAAGATATTGTGAATATATATCTTTAATAGAAAAAATTCATAAAAGATTAGGGTCTTGGACTAATAGAGCCCTGTCCTATAGAGGGAAACTTCAGCTTTTGAAGTTGGTAATTATGTTAATGCAAACTTACTGGTGTTCCTATATATTCCTCTTCAAAGGGCTTATTAAAACTGTTGAAAAGTTGATGAAGCAATTTCTATGAGGAAAAGGAAATGGTGAGAAAGGAATTACTAAAGTGAGTTGGAAGCATATCTGTCAACTGAAGGAGGCAGGTGGGTTAGGTTTGGAGTCAATCAACAAGAAAAACAATTTACTTATGACCAAGAGAATTTAGAGGATCCTAAGTGAAAAACAATCACTGTGGATCAAATGGATTCACATCTATATATTAAAAGGTGTGAGTATTTGGGCTGTAAGAATCAAAGACAGTTACTCTTGGTTCTTCAACCAAATTCTCAGATTGACGGAAGAAGTTCAGCAGCACATAACTTGTCAAATAGGGGCAGGGGAAAGAATTTCTCTATGGTATGATAACTGCACAGGTCAAGGGGCATTAATTCATAATCAGTTGGCAAGATCTTTATTGGGAAAGTTCCCTAAAAGAGCTAAGCTTCATAAAATAATTAGAAACGACCATTGGATGCTCTCCTCAGAAGAAATTAGACTTTTGCCCATTCCTTAATATAGAAGCCTCGGGGAGAATGATTTAAACTTATAGAGTGTGTAACATCCCATTACTTGTGGGAAGTTTAGAATGGTAATTGTGAGTGATTAATGAGAGTTAGAGATACATTTCCATGTTCATGCATACCATACACTTATACATGAATAGTGAATTTATCTGCACATGAAAATAATTGTACATGCACTCATGAATAATTCTGGGTATAATTGGATTGATTTGTGAATTTTTGAGAATTATGAATATTTTTACATTGAAAATATTAGTGATTAGTGAAATATCGTATTTGGGAATGTTGGTGAATTTAGGAGTTACCTATGGAGTATTGTGAAAGAAATATATATATATATATATATATATATATATATAATAGGGAACAAGAAATCAAAATAAATTTGTAGATGATTAGTTTATAAAGATGGGAAGTAATGATTTTGGTTCAAAAGGAACTTGGTTAGAGCTTAGACCATAGGAAAATGCCAAGTATCACTTAAGCTTTTGGTACTTTTTCTAGAACTAGGTTACTGTTCTTTAAGAGTTGACAGGTGAAGTCATGTTTAAGTTCCTTCTTCATAATCACCTTCTTCAAATTTTCTCTATCCTAAGAAAAACCAGAAGCTTGTCATTGTACTCAGTGACGAACGAAAATTGTGTGGAGTTTAGGACTTGAAGATTTTGGAGTTTTCAGCAGGTAATAAATTTGATAAGTTATTGTCACCTGCATAGGAAATGGCATTTACGTGTTTTTTTATGAATACTGTATTGTTGGGGATGAAGAATCTGGTTATAGTGTTAATTTAGTGTTTTGAAAGATTATGAGCGTTAGGTGTTGTAAAATATTGGAAGGTTGAAAATCTGGAAAATGTTCACTAAGTGTGCTTCGGTCTGTTAGTCATAACTTTTTCTCTAGTTATCCAAATGAGATGATTCTTAATTTGGATGAAACTAGAAAAGTATGGCTACATTTCTCAGGAAGATATAGAAGTTCAATTCTATCTGTAAGAATCTCAAAACTTGTCATGAAGTTAAGCATTTGGTGCAGTATGTTGGTGTATGAATGGGAAATTCATCTTCGGACTTTAGGGGAAAATTTAGGATTGATATAAAGAGATTTTATCCAAGTTCCTTCCGGAAAGTTGTAGATCTTTCTTTTATCTTTCCAAAGGTATATAGTATGAAGATTTTGGACATCGGAGTCAAAAGTTATGATCCTTATAAGTGGAGACATTCTGGAAGAAAAATGAGACGGAAGAAATAAGACGGAAGAAATGAGAAGGAAGAAAATGAGATAGAAGAAATGAGACAGAAGAAAAATGAGACGGAAGAAAATGAGATGGAAAAAATGAGACGGAAGAAAATGAGACAACATGAGACGATAGAACTAAGACGATAGAACTAAGATGAAAGGAAAGTGAAACAATATAGAAGTCAGACGATAGAATTAGCCTTTGAGGTCTTCATAAAAGTTGTAGATCTTGAAGTTTTCTTTCCAATAGTCAAAAAACAAAGTCAATCCGACATCTGTAGTAAGAGTTATGGTAATTGCTCCAAGGCATGTACAATATGAGTAAGGACATGAACATGCTGGATTCTTTTAGCCATAACTTCTCCTCTAGACATCCAAATGATCTGATTCTTGAACCACTAAATTCGTAAGATATTGATCTACATCTCAAATGAATAGAGAAAGATTGAGTAAAAAGAGTGGGATGGGTATAGTGAGCGTATTCTTAAAGGATATGAACTGGTGTTAATCCACTGAACTTACTTCAGTATTTCGATGATTTCTGGAGTTCTATTGATC
>JANZLC010000002.1:10262657-10276480 GCA_026413385.1 Erythroxylum gracilipes | reverse complement strand
ATTATTATTATTATTATTATTATTATTATTATTATTATTATTATTATTATTATTACTACTACTACTACTACTACTATAAATATTGTTGTTGTTATTACTACTATAAACCATTGAATTACATCTTCCTAATTATATTAAAGACTAGGGGCATATTCGTCATTTGCATTATTTTCTGTCTCTGTCCCCTACAACCAAACACATCTGTCCTGAAGACGGAGACAAAATTTTCTGTTCTGTCCACCATAAATGAAACAACTCACTGTCCCCAGTTTCTGTTCCGTTCCGTCTCCAGATTTCTGTTCCGTTCTGTCTCTAGCTACCAGAGATGCTAACCAAACGCAGCGTTAGAATTTAGAACTAAGGTGATAATTGTGTGCTTACGAGCAAATTGATAATAATTATACATTAAAGTATTTTAATTTTTTTAGCTGTTGTAGTTTCTTCTTTGTTTTTAATACCAATAATAAATTTAATTGCTGCAAAAGATGAATAATTAAGATGGATATTGACATTCTTAATTTCAGAACAAGTTAGTTAGATGATAGCTATCCTGTTCTAGGATTTATTATATTTTAATTACACCAAGTTGGATATTCTTTTTTCAAGAAAATATTTATAAACACATTAATATATTAAAGACTTGCCGTTATCAAATATTATATATTAATCACTAGTATATTAAGTTTTTCTGAAGTAATATAAACGAATTCTTATCATTATTGCAAAAAATTAATTATAATAAAAGTTATTTTACAAATGAATTTTAACTGTAACGTTTATATTATAAATTAATATTATAACATTATGAACATTTAAATTTTTATAAAAATTTTATAATTTGAGTGCTTTTCTCTCCACCCATTTTAGGAAAAGTCCAAGCCCTGGACTAAAATAACGGGCCTGTCCGATGTTTAAAGAAACTAAAAAGCCCATAATCCATGAGGCCCACAGGGAAACCACGTTTACAACGCAATGCCTTGGCGCCTTCTAAATGGATAAACTTTGTTTTTCGTTCTTCTTTCACTGGCTCTGTCTCTCCCCACTCACCTGGAACTTTACACTCTTCAGTCTACAATGCTAGCTAACCCTAGCAGCCTCTACACCAGGCCTCAGTTTCCACTGAATTCTTCATTGCTTCTCCCCAACTGTCTCTGTAAGCCCTCTCACTCGCGGAATTTCAATCTCCCTCCCGCTTCAAGAAATTCCAGGTTCTGTTCGTTCCTCTCCCGAAAGCATACTAAGAGGTTTCGGTTTGGAGCTTTAGAAGAACAGGAAGTTTCAGAGACAGATTTTATCGATGGCCCGCAGTTCTTTCCCGACACGGTCTCCGTCAAAATCCCATTCGGAGATAGAGAGGTCCGATTGTGGCTTTGCTTTTGGAAATGCGGATGACATTTCCTTAATTCTTTAGAATCAGTTGAAGCATTGTTTTTAGTTTTTATTGGTGTATTGTGCTTGGTATGCTCCTGTAATCGATTGTGTATTCCTTTGGTTTTATTTTTTATTTTTTTAGATTTTGGTTGAGACAGGCTACATGGGAAGACAAGCTAGCGGTGCTGTCACAGTTACTGATGGAGAAACAGTAAGTTCCAAGTTGCGCAAGTGCAGTTAATGCCCTTTTCAGTTGACATCTAATGTCAGTCAATGTGGGATACTTGGGCAGCTTTAATAAACAGCAGCTTCTTCTGAACTGGCTTAGGAATTTGTAAGGTCTCTTTGTAGGCATTTGCTATGCTGTATATCTTCATAACAAATAAGGGCAAGACCACATATGATGCTCTTTGAAAATGAGGTCATGAGTTCATGTTACGGTTTTATGAATTTTACAGATTTAAAAACATTTAATTTGCATCAAGGCTGAAACCAGTAATGCAGGCCTAAATGATCTGGTTTATTTATTTTCATTTTACCTTTCAACTTTTTGTTTGTTACTTTTAAGCCTTTCTACCATCTGTGCCACTTTCTGTTTTTCTTTTCCATATAGTTGTATTTTCAATCCTACCAGTGATTCTGACTTTTGATTTCCACAGTAGTATTTATTGATCCACTGGGACAATTGTTTCTCAGATTGTCTACACAACTGTTTGTTTGGATGATATCCCTAGTGAGCCTTCTGATTTTTTCCCTCTTTCTGTAAATTATCAAGAGAGGTTCTCGGCAGCTGGTAGAACCAGGTAAGGTGCAGCAACTTTTTTCTACTCCTGTAATCCAGACCACACTAAAAAAAAGCTAATACTGTGCATGAATTTGCTTCTTCTTTAGTGGGGGCTTTTTCAAAAGAGAAGGGAGGGCGAAGGATCATGAGGTACCAGCAGCCAAGCTTTTAAGCGTACTTAGTATTGTTTGAGACGATAGGCTGAATCAATTATGTTAATTGCTGACTTTGCTTTAAGGCTTTACATTCAGTTCATGCTACTTAATGTATCCATTTTTTCTAACAAGTTTTTTGAGGTTAACGAAAAGTTGTGTTGAAAATCTTTGTGCAATTGAAAGCATATTTTATGTCTAGAATTGAAATTAATGGCTGGAAACCTGCAGCTTAATGTTCATTAATCTGCTTATTGCAAAGAAGACAAACGTGCTGTCATTAACCAGTTCAGAAGATGATAGCATGGGTTTTGGCTTTTTATGTTCCCTGTAATGATATCTAACTGACCTACTTTATTCTGGAAATTGAGACTACATCATCCAAATTAATTATGTTTAATGAATCTTCTATAGTGCACCCATTAGTGAAAATTGATGTTCTATCACAATGGTGTTTTGGCCATTTTTAACTTGTGAAAAGGATATTCTGTTCTATGAGTATTGAGGTTTGTTTCTCTGTATTCAATGTAATGAAATTCTTCTGATCTGATTACATAGAAGTTAAACTTGTCCCTTTCCCACCCATCTTGAATAAATATGTCATTCGATCTCTTTACTTGACCTGATTGAGTTATGATAGAAAAAAGTAGTTGATATGTTGTTTTTATCTAGCTTTTAATATTTGTCCCAAATATGTGGTAGTATTCCTCCCACAAGTTCACTTGCTTTTATTTGAAACTTAGCCATTTGTTCCCACTTGTGTTTTATATAATTGTGTATCTATTTGCTTGCCTTTGTCTAGGTTCTCATTTGTAGATTGATTGATAGGCCTCTACGACCAACTATGCTTAAAGGCTTCTACCATGAAACTCAGGTTCTATCTTGGGTAAGTTATCACATTTTCTTGAAAGAACCAGATACGTTCATGTCACTTGTTATTACTATGGATTATCTTAGTTCATTTAGACCGATGGCCGTCTATGGAAGCCACTTTTCTATGAGCTACTTTCATCTTAATTCATTAATCACTATGTTTGGATGAATCACCTTTTCAAGAGGAGATATAAATATCACCTTTGCAATTTAAAGAAGTTTTGCAGAAGAAAAATGTGGCATATTTTAACTTCCGTTTTCCCAGAAAGGGCTGCTATTGGGTTTAAAACCTCATACCAGCTTAAACATTTGACAACTCTAGTAAAGGATGCCTTCTAAGCAATAAAGTTTGATTTGACTGAAATTAGATAGTCTTTGGTGGCAGAAATTTCAGGAGAGCTGCTATGTATGGATAGGATATGGTACTTTGACTAGTTAGGTGCTAGGTATAAGTTTGGAAAGGTAATGTATGGTGAGTGCTGTAGGAAGAATAGAATATTGTATCAGAGTAGTGGCTAAGACCCACAAAATATATAAATTTTGGTGGCTATAATCACTATTAAAAGAAATTATCACACCTTCTAATTCGAAAGTCAAGGTTATTAAAAAAAATCAAGATCTATTTGTTGAAAGGCTAAGCGCACGCGAGCGGACACACATACACACACACACACACACACACATGCATATGCACACGCACACGCACATCCTTTTTTTTTATTTCTTTTGTAAACTCTAAGCTTTTTTGCATCAATTCTCATTGACTTGTGTGAAGCCAATCCTTGACGTAGAATTGGAAAATATTAATCATATAGGTATGGGTTCAACTTTTGTAATTCAAATTCTAAAATCCAAGTGTTATTAGAAATTGATCTTCCTTTTCATTTGACAAAAACTATTGATATCCATTAGCTCCTGTGACTACTATTTGTTCATCAAGAACATCCTCTATCTCCTCTTTAAGATAAAAAAGGGCTGGAGTTCTCACAATTGCAGTAGGAGATTGCGTACCATCATGTCCATAATAAATAGTTAATTCTGCAACATTAAAGATATGACTAATTCCCATGTCTCTTGGTAATCTGAAAACCTAAATTTGCACTTTTCTTCTTGAGGATCCTAGAAGGTCTAACACTTTTTGAATGAAATTTCTTATATTTTCCTTATGAAAATGCTCTGGACAAATTCTTATCATCGCCATATCTCCTTCATTGAATTATACCAGTCGATCATGTTAATCAACATGTTCTTTATAAGTGAAGTTGTTGATTGTTATCTTTCTTTATACCTCATCAAAGATATTTCTTATGTATTGTGTAAAACTTGTAGCTTCATCACTAACTTGTGTTGTTTGTGATAAAGGAACTAACTCAATAGACTTCCTTGGTTGAATACTTTAAACTATTTGAAAATGAGTCGTACTAATTGACCTATTTATAAAACTATTGTATGCAAAGTCTGCCATAGAATTAGGTCATAATTATTAACATTGTCCCCAACCAAGCATCTTAGCAAGTCTACCAAGCTTTTATTCACCACCTTTGTTTATCCATCGGTTTGGAGATGGAAAGAACTTGAAAATTGAAGCTTAGTGTTCAATATTATCCATAGAAATCGCCAAAAATAGCTCACAAACTTTATATCACGATCAAAGACAATGGTTAAAGGCAATTCATGGAGACATACAACCTCTTTGAAGAAGAGCTTAGCAATGTGGACATCATAAGTCTTGACCATTGTGTTTCTAGACGTTTCATAACAAAATCACATTGCTTCTCTACCACATAGGCATTAAGAACATCTGTATCATTGCTTCTTGTATCAAATGCATTAACTTGCCATTGTTGGTTAATGTTGTGTTAATTTCGTATCTTCTTTCAAATCTACTTCTCCTTCATCACCCACTATAACATAACCTTTAACATCCCAATTTGTTGTTTTCATTAACATCATCAAGTTTTGAGTCAATAAGCTTTGTCCCTTTAATTTAGTCATATTTCCACATTTTTCATAGGTTGTTAGGAGGTTAGCCTCCATTTTCACATTTTAGACTTTCCCATTTTTTTTCCTAGTATTAGGGAGTTAGTTTTTTTCTTCTTGTATTAGTTTTTTCTTCTTGTATTTAAGGGGTTTTAGCTAATAAAGAAGGTAGTTGAGAATTTCATAACAAGTCCTCTTGGGTACTTTTAAACTCAAGAAAGTTCTCAGTTTTTTCTGCACCTAAACTAACACCATAAGACGTCATAGGATACCATCCTGTCACCCCCTAGAATCTATTAACCCCAATCCCTCTAGACTTACTAGCCGACCCATAACTCATTCCATAACTCATGACTATAATAACTTGGTATCAGAGCTGGGAGTTGTGGTAGACACTATCCAGCAACAACTCAACCAATTGCTATAACTATTCCAAGAAGAGCAGGTTTCCAACATCGCCCATTAGGAAGCATTGTTCGCTCGCTTAGATGAATTCTCCCATGACCTAGCAGCCGCTTAGTGATCACCAACTCTAATGGAAGACAACAATAGTAGCTAGTCTCATAAGGGAAAGGTAATAATGGTGGTGTCTGGCTCAGAATCCTCAGGAGGAGGGAGCATTGTTCCCAAATTAACCAAGCTATATTTTTCCCACTTCAATGGCCAAGATGGCCCTCAAGGCTGGCTGAGTCGTTGTGAGCACTTTTCCCATCACCAACAAACCCTAGGTGAGGAGAAGGTTAGTCTTGCCTCCTTCCATTTGCAAGGCAATGCCCATATTTGGTTTTTTCAGTTAGAAAATGACATGCCTCAGTGTACTTGAGAGGAGTTTTCCCAGCAATGTCATATGTGATTTGGGCCACCCATCCACAAGTTGGGAGAACTAGCTTAGTTGCAGCAACGAGATTTAGTGGCGGATTATCAAGAGAAGTTTGAGTAGCTCGTTTCCAGGGTCATAACCTTGACTCAAGCCCAAACAATTGAGCTCTACATCAACGACCTTGTTGATTATATTGATGTTGAGGTGGAGTTGCTTGATCCACCTGGCCTCACAACAACGAGTATGTCAAGGCTATAAGAGTGCAAGGGCCAAGCTAGCAAGGGATTTCCAAACGAGGTACGACGAATTAAACCTATTGATTTATTACGTAACTCTCGTTTCCAGGTCGTGAGACAACTAGCCAAGGCTGAGATGGAGGAGAGACGTCTTAAAGGCCTCTGCTTTAATTGTGACGAGTTGTACACTAGAGGCCGTCGATGCAAAAAGCTCTTTTAGATTGAGATGGTCGAAAATGAAGAAGTTGAAGTAATCATGACCTGCCAGAGATATCACTAAATGCTATCATTGGCACTAATTCCCCACAAACTATGCGGTTGAAGGGCACTATCCTTGGGCATCCCGTTTGGGTCTTAATCGATTTAGGCAGTACTAACAACTTTATTGATGTTGCAATTGTTTACTCCACCAACTTGCCAGTACAGAATCCTGAAGGTTTGTGACTAATGATGGCAAACTGTGAAAGGATTAGAAATTCAAGAGAAAGCTGAGGAGTCCCACTTAATTTGTTTTTTTTTTCCCTAAGTGGGGTTGACATAGTGATGGGTGTTAATTGACTATTTTTTTTTTTGGTAAATTGACTAAAAACTTTGGGACCTATTTCTTGGGATGTTAAGGCATGCATATGCCTTTTACTAACCATGGAAGACAGGTAAAATTACAAGGCATCGGGAATCATAAGGCACATAATTACACTTTAGCCACCAAAGATAATCATGACCATGCTGCATAGAAACTCCTCGAAGAATTTGCTTCAATCTTACAGGAACCTATAGGCCTTCCACATACAAGAAGATGTGACCGTAGGATAACCTTGGAGCTAGGGGCGAAGCCCGATGGTAGTTCTACCCTATCAATATTCCTATGTCGAGAAAGCAGTAGTAGAGAAGCAATGTTTAGCATGTTGCAACAGGGAATAATTCATCCCAGCCGGTCACCGTTCTCCTCACCAGTACTACATGTTACTAAATATGATGAAACCTGTGGCCTCTGTGTTGATTACAAGGAATTGAATGCCGAGACTATCAAAGATAAATTCCTCATTATTGTAATTAATGAGTTTCTAGAAGAGTTATTTGGGGCCAAATATTTTTCCAAATTGGACCTGTGTGCTGGGTACCACCAAATGCAAATGCTAAAGCAGATGTGGAGAAGACGACCTTTTGCACTCACCACGACCACTTTGAGTTCCTCGTCATGCCCTTTGGGCTCACCAGTGGCCCGTCCACTTTTCAAGCATTGATGAACGAGGTTTTTAAACTTCACTTAAGAAGTTTTGTATTGGTATTTTTTGACGACATTCTTGTCTATAGCCGTACTTGGGCGGAACACCTCCAATGCCTTCGCACCGTCTTCAATCTGTTGGCAGAACATAGTCTCTTCCTTCAGAAATCAAAATGCTCTTTTGGCTAGACCAAAATTGCTTACTTGGGGCACATCATCTTTACCTAAGGTGTTATTGCCGATCTAGAGAAGATTGCAACTTTGGCTGATTAGCCTAAGCCTGCAACTATTCAGGACTTTGGCTTCTTAGGCATTACCAGTTACTATTGCAAGTTCATCCACAATTATGGATCAATTTTGACCCCACTTATGGCCATGCTTTAAAGGAATTGCTTTAAGGGGATGCCCCAATCACAACAAGCCTTCATTGACCTCAAGACTACTATGACCACGACATCGGTGTTATCCCTTCGCAAATTCTCTAACACATTTTCTAACACATTTCCTTGTAACAATTGATTAATGAGGTCCAGCAGGGTACAACAAAAGGGGAATGGAGTTTCAAGCAAGGTCTTCTCTTTTACAAAAATAGAGGCCACTTAGTAGGGAATTCTTCCCCAATCCAAATAGTTTTATCTGCTTTCCATAATCAGGGGCATGGGGTTTATGAGAAAATTCTCTCACATTGCAAAGGACTTCTGCTTGAAGGGTATGAACAAGACGTCTGCAACTTGAAGTCTTGTGCAACCTGTCAAAGGCACAAGGTGGGACATTACAATTGACCAACCTACTTCAGCCCTTACCTATTCCGTAATGAGTATGGGTTGATATATCTTTAGATTTTATGGGAGGCTTACCCACTTCGCATGCAAAGAATGTTATCTTAGTGGTTGTTGATCGTTTCTCCAAATGTTGTCATCTGCTTCCACTCTCCTATCCATATATGACTGTAAGTGTTGCTCGCCTCTTCTCATCTTGAAGTTGCACGGTCCACCAAAAACTGTGGTTAGTGATAGGGACGTCACCTTCACAAGCCTTTTTTGAAATGAACTCTTTCAGCTTAGTGACACTAAATTATGATTTAGTTGCTTAACGTCCCCAATCGGATGACCAAATCAAGGTGGTCAATTGGATTGTGGAGATGTACTTGAGTTGCTTCACTAATGACCATCCCATGAAGTGGATGGATTGGTTAGCTTGGGCTAAATACTCTTACAACACTAGTTTCCACTCTTCTCTGGGGGCTACACCTTTTGAAGTGGTCTATGGGTGCCCACCGCCTGGGTTGCTCTCTTATTGTCCAGGCATCTCCAAGATCGATGCTGTAGACTGAGCCCTTTAATCCCGTGATGAAATCTTCAATCTTTAAGGTAGAACTTATCTCTTGCCTAGCAAAAGATGAAATCCACCTATGACTCTAGGCATCGCTAGGTGGAATAAAATGTGGGAGACAAGGTTCTCCTTCGCTTCCGGCCATATCACCAACTCTTATTGGCAACTTGTCAACATTCCAAATTGTTACTCTAGTTCTATGAGCCAGTTCCAATTGTGTAGCGGGTAGGATCTGCGGCCTACAAATTGGATCTTCCTCAAACTACCAGAATTAACCATGTGTTTCATGTGGCTTGTCTCAAACTTTTCATTGAAGGTAAACAAATGGAAGAAGCTGCATTACCCATTCATTTCCCAAAGCCTGAATTGCCTCAACCATTGGCATTTCTTGGTTATCGTCTCAACCATAACTGCCAGGAGGTTCTCATCCATTGGCAAGGCACTTCCCTAGTTGACTCATCTTCAAATCTATTGATTATATGCGCCAACAATTCCCTCCCTTTTCGCTTAAGGGGAAGTGAGTTTTGGAGGGCCGGAGAAATGTTAGCAATCCTAATGTCTACAACAGATTCACACATGGCTAATTTAGGACACATCATCAAGCTAAAATAAGTTTAGTCATATTTCCCATATGTTTCGTAGGTTATTAGGAGGTTAGCTCCATTTTCACATTTTAGTCTCCACTTTCCCATTTCCTCTCCTAGTATTAGGGAGTTAGTTTTCCATTCTTGTATTTAATGGGTTTTAGCTAATAAAGAAGGTAGTCAAAAATTTCTTAACAAGTCCTCTTAAATATTTGTAAACTCAAGAAAGTTTTCAGTTTCTTTAGAACCCAACTAACACCATAGGGCGTCATAAGAAACCATCCTGTCATCCCCTAGAACCTGTTAACCCAACTCCCTCAGACACTTTAGCCAACCCATAACTTGTTCCGTAACCCAGGACTATGACAATGTGTTTCAGCTTGTTGCTTGCATGTTTCAACTTCTTTTTAAGTTGCTTCAGCTCTAGGAACTATCAAGGAATCCACTCCCTCCTTTTCTTCATCTTTAATGCTATATCATGTCCCATTCTCAAACTCTTCATGTCACACGTACATGATCACCTTTTGCATATAGGTTTGAAGATTCTAATTAATTAGTTTCACCATCTAGAACAAGCGCTTTCTTTAAGGCAATGTTTGTTAAATTTGAGGAATCAAGACTAGAGTATGATTTTCCAACAAATATTTACTCTTGCACTATGTGCTATTGATTAATATCAATCCCTTCATCTTACTTATTGGCACCTGCGCCATGTTTAACATCAAGTATACGATATCGGTTTGCAAAATTATTTTTGTTGGAGTTTTGACGTTTAGGAAATGAATTTCAAGGTTGTCTAGCCTCTCCAAAATTTTTAGGTTTGATAATGTTAGAATTTAGGATTTTGATTTCTATTAATTCAAGTTACAAGTTTTGAACTTTAGTTAGGTAAACAAGTAATGGAGGATGGGAAATTAAGAATCACTCTTAGAAGAAAGTATCACACCTTCTAACTGAAAACTCAAGTTTGTAGAAAAAATTTTAGGATCTATTTATTGAAGGATTGGGTATGTTCATATATGTATATAGAAAAGTTCTTAGAACTCTTATTATGAAGGATTGAGTATGTTCATATATGTATATAGAAAAGTTCTTAGAACTCTTCTTTTAATAGTAAGGTTCCTGTCAAGAAACTACAAAGAATTTTTGGTAGAGATATTGCATTCATTCACTTCATACAATAGGGGTTATTCCCCTTTTTTAATGTACACGGTTCACCAAAGCAGAAATAACTGCTTTGGTAATTGCCTCTAATAAAAGCATAAATAAGTTCTTTGGTAATTGCCTCTAATAAAAGCATAAATAAGTTCTTTGGTAATTGCCTCTAATAACTGCCACCCCTATTTACAGTTACTAAAATAATAACTACCTCTAATAACTGTCTATAACCCCTATCAATTAAGGGAGAATATTTTGAATTAATATTTATTTATTTATTTTAACACTCCCCTCAAGCTGGGAGGTAGATATTATCAACCCCCAACTTGCTAATAATGTTTTCAAACTGATGTCCACTCTGCCCTTTGGTAAAAATGTCTGCAATTTGCTGTTGATTGGATACAAAGGATGTGCAAATCAGGCCACTCTCTAGCTTCTCCTTGATAAAATATGTATCAACTTCAATATGCTTTGTCCTCTCTTGCTGGACTGGGTTGTGAGCTATACTTATAGCTGATTTATTATCACAATATAGCTTTATAGGTTTCTCCCATTTGACCTTCAGACCTTCAAGTAGAATTTTCGGCCACAGTAACTCACATATTCCTTGTGCCATTGCCCTGAACTCAGCTTCTGCACTTGATCTAGCTACAACCCTTTGTTTTTTACTTCTCCATGTTTTAAGATTTCCTCCCAAAAAGGTGCAGTATCTAGACATTGATCTTCTATCCACTATTGAACCTGCATAATCTACATTTGTATAAGCTTCCAAATATATGCTATTTCCTCGGCTGAATAGCACTCCTCTTCCTGATGTTCCCTTTAAATATCTGAGAACGCGATGGATTGCGTGAAGGTGGCACTCCTTGGGTTTGTGCATGAATTGACTAATTAAACTTATAACAAAGGCTATGTCTGGCCTTGTGTGAGACAAGTATATTAGTTAGCCTACTAGTTGCCGGTATATCCCAGTGTCCATTGGCACCTCATCTTTTGCCTCTCCTAGCTTAGTATTTGGGTCCAAGGGTGTCCCAACAGGTTTACATCCAGTCAAACTTGTCTGATACGACACCTCCAACACATGAGGATCACATGGGCCAAGATTTAGTCAATCAGTAGTTTGATCCTATTACGCATATCTAGTAGTTATCCCATTATTTTAGCTATTCTGTTATTTTACCGATTAGGTATTATCTTTTATTACGATTAGGAGTCTAGCATTATAAATATTTGATAGTTAGAACAAGTGAGTAGTTTTTGAGAAGATTAATTCCTTTGTTTTGGAGTTTACTCCTTTCTATATGAATTGACTTGGGAGTTTAAGATTCTTGTTCTCAAATTTATCAATAAAGTTCTATTATTTAGTTACTTCTATTGTCTTTCTTTTCTGGTTCCTATCATTGTCTCTGTCAGTAAATCTATAATATACTTTTGCTGACAGATAAAAATACCTCTTCTTGAGTGAGCTACTTCTATCCCCAAGAAGTACTTCAGTTTTCCAAGCTCTTTATTCTCAAATTTAGTTGCCAAATGCCTCTTTAGCCTCTGTTTCTCATTTTCATCATTGCCAGTCACAATTATATCATTAACATAGACTATTAGTGCTTTAACTCCCCTTGAAGCTGAATGTTTAACAAAGAGAGTATGATCAGCTTGACTTTTCACATAACCCAAGGTGAACATAGCCTTAATAAACCTTCCAAACCAGGCTCGAGGTGACTGCTTGAGCCCATAGAGTGCTTTCTTTAGCTTACACACAATTCTAATTGGAAGTTTAGTCCCATAACCTGGCGGCACATCCATATAAAACCCTTCCTCCAAGTCACCATGTAAGAAGGCATTCTTGACATCAAACTGCTCTAAATTCCAGTCCAAGTTTGCTGCCAAGGACAATAACACCCATATAGTATTCATCTTAGCAACTAGAGCAAAGGTCTCTAAATAATCAATTCCATATGACTGTGTATAACCTTTGGCCACTAGTCTTGCCTTGTGCTTCTCAATTGACCCATTTGCCCTATATTTGATGGTATAAATCCATCTACAACCCACATTCATAGCTTGTCTCCATTTCTCATTAGTTAAGGCCTCGGTCCATGTGTTGGGTATTTTGGCACCATGTAGATTGACAAGGAGGGTCTTGTGTGATGAGGAAACTTTTTTAAGTGACACGGATTGTACTAGGGGATAAAGTGATTTCTTGGTACACTCTCTTGTACCTTTGTGCAAGGCAATGGGTTTGTCAACAGTATCGCATAAAACAAGCTGCTCAAAAATTTCATGTATTTCATCATTAGGATCTGTTACCTTTGGATTGGGATCCTTGATGAAATCTTGAACATGTTGAGGTGCAGAATTGCCTTTTCCTCTCCTTGAGTACAAACTTCTTGAGTGCACATGCTGGGTGAGGATTATGAGTGTTTGATGCACCTGTTGAGAGGTCAGGTAAGTCTGGAGTGAATTGGTCTGGTGCAGGCTGCTCTGTAAAGGACTGGTCTAGAGTAGAAATGGGCTGGTCTGGAGCAGAAATGGGCTGGTTAGTATCAGCTGGAGAAATGGACTGAGAAATGGAAAAATTTTCTGAAGAAATGGTAGCTTCCTCGTCTTCTGAATTTAATGGTATTGATCTCTCCCCCTGAAGATGAGAATGAGAATAATAAGGCTTAGTTTCATTAAAGGTGACATCAGCCGAGATAAGACTTTCTTAGTGGGAGGATGGTAACATTTGTACCCTTTTTGGGTGGATGAGTATCCCACAAATATATAGCGTAGGGCCCTAGGATCCAGCTTGCCTCTACCGGAAGATTGAGCATGAACAAAGGTTGTACACCCAAATATTCTAGGCTTTAGGCCGATCTTAACTGGATTATTTAGGTAGAAGGAAGAGAGGGTATCAACAGGACTTCAGTTTCCAAGGTTGTATAATGACAGTCGATTGATCAAGAAGGCAGAAGTTAGGACTGCCTTTCCTCATAGCCACTTTGGGACATTCTTATAAAAAAGAAGAGCTCTTGTACAAGCAAGAAGGTGACCATTTTTATGCTCTGTAATGCCATTTTGTTGTGGAGTATAGACACAAGAAGACTCATGGATAATGCACTCCTTTTGAAAGAAAGAAGATAAGGTCTGATTAAAGTAATCTTTAGCATAGACAGATCTGACCCTTTTAATTTTGGTTCCAAATTGGGTCTGAGTCATGGTATAAAACCGAGGAAGGACTATGCTCACATTTGACTTGTGTTTGAGAAGAAAGATCCAAGTCATACGTGTGCAATCATCAATAAATGAAACAAACCATTTTGCACCAG
>JANZLC010000002.1:10245090-10262557 GCA_026413385.1 Erythroxylum gracilipes | reverse complement strand
GGGTCATAGTAGTAGTAGTAATAATAATAATAATAATAATAATAATAATTATAATTATAATTATAATAACAGAAATAATAATCAAAATAAATGAAATATCCAAAAGAAATTTTTACATAATAATAATAATGATTATTATTATTATTATGATAATAATAATACAAAAGGATAATAATAATAATAATAATAATAATAATAATAATAATAATAATAATGACCAATATATAATATTAATAATATTAATAAAAGTATAAAATTATTATTATTATTATTATTATTCGTATTCTTATTCTTATTATTATTATTAATTGTTGTTATTTATGTAATTAATTATTTATGGATTAATAATAATAATAATAATAATAATAATAATAATAATAATAATTGTTATTATTATTATTATTATTAAAGAGTACTTTTGAAAGTAAAATTCTAAACATGCATATAAAGTCAAGAATGACACTTATTTTGAATAATTAAAATCTATCTAAAATGACTTTTATTTTGGATAATATTATTTTTAGTCAGGGGTAAATGTGTCATATAAAATAATTAAATTCAATTCTAATTTTATTGGATTTGTTTCAAATTGTGTAATTTAATTCAATTCTAATATTATTAGATTTATAGTTAAATTTAATTCTTATATTACTAGATTTATTCTAAATAGTATAAATTGAATTCAATGACAACTTTATTAATGTAATGGAATTCAATTTGATGGTACCGTTACCCTGCAAAAAAGAACATATTCTAAACAAAAAAGTCTAATTACGTCGGGAAAAATAGGAGTGGGGAGTTCTTTTTAATTACCAACTTGACTTCTCTTCCCCTTGCAGCAATATCCAAATGGCGTTTGGATCTTCGCTGTCGTTCCGAATTCTGAATGAAACCAACTCCTTAGACCAACATAATTTCCAATCCATCGACGACCCTAATTCACAGAGAATGGAGAAGAAGAAGAAGAAGAAGAAAAACAAGAAAAAGAAGCATCTTCCCCAATCGCCCTCAGCTGTACCCGACTCTAGTTCCGTTGTGTGTTTGGAGAGTAGAAGCCCAGTTGTATCTATAGTGAATGAAGTGGCGGAGTGTCAGAATATATTTTCCAACAATTTTGGGGCGTTGCGGCAGAGGAATGTCGCCATCGGTGGTGGAGAGGAGGCAGAGAGCGCGGCGGAGGATAGGGAAGTAGAGCGGAGTTCACCGGAGAGACAGACGAGGAGTGAACCTAGTGCGAAGGCCGTTGAGACGATGGCAAATTTAGAGACCGCCAAGTCGTTGGATTGGAAACGCCTTATGGCGGAGGATTCTACTTGTAAGCCTGTCTTATTTTATTCGCTACATTTTTCAAACTTTTCCCCGTTACGATTAGCCAATTGATGTTATACAAATGCCTGTGAACTGAATTACTGGCCATCAATTTTGCTTCCAATGTTGAGAAGTGGAAATTGAATAGTGCATCTATCTTATTATTTACTCTTGTTTAGCTAGTTCTTTTGTTATTATTATTTTTTTCTGTAAATGATGAAATCGTAGAATTATGTATGATTGATCTAGAAAAGTTTATTCTTGCTGCTACACTTTTCAATTTGCAACTTGGTACCTTGGGAAAGTAGGACATCTAAAGTTTCAAGTTACAAACTATGGCGCCAATTTTAATCGAATGTTATTTCTTCATTGGTTTCAAGCCTATATGTTAATTCATTGGTTGAAGGAAGGACATTGGTTTGTGATTTTGGCATTAAGTGCAATTTAGAAATAGGAAATTATTATTTGGTTATAGGGGTACGTCATGAAGAAAGCTTCAGGTCCAAATTGTTTAACATTACCATCTTCTCAACATTGCATATTTATGAAGTATATCTAGCGTTACCTTCTTCTCAATCAGTGTTCATATTAAAGAAATCTCACAAGCACTTGTGTGAAAGATTTATTACTAAATTATTGCCATGCATGCCATGTAATAAATTAGGTTAGTGACCTAGGGTTGATGAATGTTGTCCAATTCCTTGTACCTTTACAGTTGCTAGAAGTTTCAGAAAATGTGTTGATGTCAAGGTGACTCTAACTAGAAGTAAGTATGTCATTGACTCTATGCTAAAGTCTATTGCATGTGGGACTAGGCAAATTTTAGGTGATTATGGTGATAAAAAATGTTTCTAAGTCATATATAGTCTTGTTTAAAGAAGATCCTTATGATTAAAAGAGGGTTAAAAAGTCAATATGTGAGTAAGTGGGGCCTCAAGTTTAATTCCTTAAGCGAGATTGGCATCCAAGAGAGACATTTGAAGAGTAAAATGGATTCATTCTTAGAGCTATCAAACATTGGTTGATTTTTGGGATTGTTTTCAAAATTGTATGATGTTGGAGTACAAATTTGAAATTTCTGATTGGTCAAGCATCATATGATGTTGTATCACAAGGGGATACATAATAGAATCCTTCCTACTGTAGAATGATGTAACTTGATCAAAGTTGACTTTTGTAAAACATGACTCATTTTATTTATTATCTCACGAGTTGACTTTTTATTGCATCCATTTAGCGAGCAATATAGGATGTGTCAATATTCTGTCTTAATAGTTCAATCTTTTATTAGCAAGAATGGAGGATTGAATGTGGATTAGATGTTAATGGGTACTTCAATTGTTTGTGAAGTATAGTCATACCATCTAATAGTTATGGCATTATATGGTTAATCGTCAAGAGGTTTGCCAAAGACCTAATTGGATAACTTCATGGATTAGATGTTAATGGATACTTCAATTGTTTGTGAAGTATAGTCATACCATCTAATAGTTATGGCATTATATGGTTGAACATCAGGAGGTTTGCCGAAGTCCTAATTGGATAACTTCTTTTCCTTTATATTGGCCTAGGTCCTTAGCTTACTTTTTCCACATCAAGAACTAAAATCACTAGGTTATTGGAAGGATCTTTTCATTTACCATTATTGTAATGCGTTATGTCTACTTATTACAGATGAAATAAGATATAAAATTTTGCTTATACTGTTGAAATTTATACAAGCTAATAGTATGGTTTGATCACTGGATCACCGAATGTTAAATGTGTTAAATACAAGTTGCTAATAGTGATAAACTTAATTTAAAGATCTTGAATTGTGATTTATTCCTTCTTACTAAATCAGTAATCCCTCATTATCTCGCTATTGCTTTTATGTTTTGTTTCTAACTCTTGATTTTGGTGCGCAATACTTTTCATCAGACATCTTTTCAGATGAGAAGTCACCAATGAATTACTTTATAAATGAGATGAACAAGGGTAATGCATTAAGGAGGACAACAACTCTTGGTAGTGAGAAAGAAAGGGAGAGAGTTTATGATACAATCTTTCGGTTGCCTTGGAGATGTGAATTGGTATCTTTTGGCTTTTCTGCTCTAGCATCTAACTATACCTGTTATAGTTTTTCTAGCAATCATACACATTGTTATTAGGTCATTTGCTTAAAGTAAGTTCCCTTTCATTTCATTTGTTTATAACATTCCACTTGATGCTTTTGCAGCTTATAGATGTTGGCTTCTTTGTGTGCTTGGATTCATTCTTGTCATTGTTAACAGTTATGCCAACAAGAATTGTGATGAAAATTTGGAGGGTACTCCGTACAAGGTTAGCTGTACTTTATGCATACTTGAGCAAACATAAAGTCTTTATTCTTTTGGAAGTTAAATTGAATTAATGGTAAACAAGAGAGTACAAGGCATCAACCCATGACAAAAGAGGGATCATGCAATTGGTCTAGCAATAAAACTAGTAATGACATCTTGGCAACTATAAGCATTGCTATTTATACAAGGCTAAATGGTCTAATACTTGAAGCTCAAAGGCCTAGTAGGTTATTAGCTAACAGTTTAGCAACATATAGTTGTAACACTTGAATTATAGCTCTTTCATGTCTGTGGTTTGTTATGGCCTTTGGACTGTGGGCAGATTCCGCTTCATGAGCAGCTTGACGTCTATTATTTTTTTTCGAAAATTAATAGATTTCATTATAAGAAAATATATGCAATCTAGAGGACAAAACTAGTATAATCCGTAGAATCTAGATTACAAAGATTTATGGTTCCTAGTAATCGTCTACATAGACATCTATTATTTCCCTTGCCTAGCTACATTTCCATGTTTGAATATTTAGTTCATATAGATAGTGGTCACACTCGACGAGTGAGCAAGGTTTTGACTCATTTTATAAGCCAGAGACCATTTGCCATGAAGTTTTCCCTTAACCAATTGATAGTCTTATGGCTGAACTCCTGTTGCTCTAGTTTTTGGTTGTTGTACAGTCTATGATTATGTTCCCTCCATATAACATACATTAAATAACCAAATGCCAATTTTAAGACTTGTATATCAATTTTCTTAGAGCCTTGATTTTTGCTTGACCAAACCACTATGTTATCCCAATTGCACATATTGCAGTGCAAGTTACATAGTGTAAGGATTGGTTTCCATTGTGTGTGAGTGAATTCACAACTAAAGTAGATATGCCCAGTGTTTCCTTTTCCATTTTACAAAGTATGCAGGTGGAATGAGTAGAGGGATCTTTGTGAATCCTATCCTTGGTCCAGGCATCCTTTGACTACTAGCTATAGATTGAATGAGACTTTAGGAACATTATTTCCATGCCAGACTTTTGACTCATAGAGTAGGTTGATTTATGTACTTGAAGATATCTCTGTTTGATATTTTGGTGAACCTCCTTGAGCTATGTTTAGTCCAAATCATTAGATCTTCTATGTGTTGATTAGGATTTTGACTAGGCATGTCATTCATGATTGAGGAAAATCCTCTTATGTGATGTCTAGACCAACACTAGCTCTCCCATTTATGATTGTTTTAACTTTTGCATTTCACAAAATTAATAACCTTAATTGTTGCTTATGAATGGTTCCAAATCATGCCAATTGTTGAACCAAAACCATGTTTTTTTGCCATTCTCTACCTTGGTTTTAATGCTTTCTTGGATTTGGTCCCTCAAAGCTTGGATATGTTTCAAGGTCTATGAAGTATTCACCTTGATTTTAGCATTCCATATGGTATCCGCTTTAAGGAAGTGGTTGTGCACCCATGTGATGCCTAATAAACATTCAAGCTACTGATTATTGAAATGATGAGTGCTACTTTACCAGCATAGGTCAAGAAACTGTTTTGCCAATTGCTCAACCTTCTATGGACTTTGTCTAGCAATGATTGACAATCCCAAAAGTGTCTTTTGGTTATAATAGGGATGCTTATGTACTTAAAAGGGAGGTGTTTTTTCTTAAGGAGTTATCACCCACAAATTGACTCTAGGTTTTCATAGCTGTTTTTGGTGCCCAATCTAGCGGAACTTGGTGAGTGGGGAAGGACCAAGAATAGGAGATTTGGAAGTTGAGCATTTAAGGGAGGATAAGGTGGTGGTGGTTAGAGTTGTATGAGAAGGTTTGGTGAGGCTAGAGGTAGCCATATGTTGGGATGCATGAGTAGTACTAGGAGATAAGCCTGAGAAAACAGGCAAGGTAAGTGAAGTTGAGCTTTTAGAAGCGAGTTTCGGTGGTACTGAAGTCCCTGAATGATTGGTTTCTTGAGAATTTGCAGGCTTTAAACGAGTGGCTGAGGGTTTGCCTAAGACCAGATCTAAGGATACTGAGGAAAGTGGTAAGATGCTGTTTATCAACGATTGGGATGGGATGCCAAGTGACGAGAAAGGGGAGTCTGGTTCCATTCCCAAACGGGAAAGGAATCTTACAGATGTTTAGCTGGGAAATAGGGACATTGGCAGAAAAAGGGTAAGTAAATTGATGTTGGACAGAAAAGGTCAGTTGCAATGAAGGGGTCAAAGGTCAAATATAGAGAGAAGTTAGAGAAACTTGCTCTCATTTCACGAAGTTAGAGAAGTTAGATAAACTTTATCCCACACCTACATTTTGTGCTTGTTATATTGCTTTCATATGTCTTAAACATTGAATCATGGATCATGAAGCTTGTATTGCCAATAGCCAAGTAGTTGATACAACCTCCCTTTTGTGTCACCATCATCTCCATCTCATAGTTTGACATTCTATGGTTTGGTTTCTTTGTGCCACATATTTATCGTGACATCCCTATATCATTTTGTACTTATTTTGATTCTTTATGAAATCCTAATAATTTTATGTAATAAATCCCAATGGTTTGTACAGTCTTACCTTGAAATGCCCATTATAATATAACGAGATACATTCTGATGTTATTTTCAAGTTTATATAGTTAGATTATGTATGCATATAATATGGTTTCTTTATCTCGTAGTTAAATCCTTTTGCCTCACACCAAATGATGAGTAAGGCATCTTTGTGCTGTTAGATTTTGTATGAGTTGTAGTAATTGTAAAATAACCTAACCATACTTTTGGCAGGCAGTTTGAGAATCCTTCTGCAGCAGAGCTGTCTGATATTGGTTGCTTAATTGTATTGGCTTCTGGAGTTGCTCTTTTGGAGCGAACAGGTATGTGGTAATGCACATGCATATACAAAATGTGTTGATGCAGGATCATATTTCAATTTAAAATTTTATTTTTTCTCATTTAATTAGTTATCATTATGATTCCTATTTAGGTTAGATTTTCTTTTCAATAATATATTTCTTGATTACTATTATTTGAGGAGGCCTTTTAGGACTTTTTTATCCTGTTTTTTTGTAGGTTTTCTAGTAAGACTACTATAAACAAGGAATTTGCAATAACATACAACCTTTGTATTCAAATTTATATTAAAATATGTTTTTGTTGTGAATCCTAATTGTTCCTACCACAATCACCCCTATTCTAACTGAATTTGGCTGAAATTTTTTCCCTTACCTTTTTCCCTACATTAAGTGGTATTAGAGTAAAGGATCCTATATACTTTCAGGGATTTCTACTTCAAAACCATGTTAGATTGTGATAGCAATTGAGGTAGAGGCAATCAACCCTAACCAACAAAGATGCAAAAATGTGGTGCATGATTGTGGACCTGATGTATATTGTGCAAACGTTCTGATGTTAGGGACCAATGGAAATTCGTATGGAGAATAATAAGAAAATCCTTGAGATTTAAAAAAAATATTAAGGTTGAATATGCATTAGAGGACAAAATCCATTTTCATAAAATTGGACTTGCTAATCAAGCCACACAAGGTTGACTAGAAATGTGGTTACTCCCTAACTTTGATGTAAGCAGTGGCAAAGTCAATGTGAAATTGCTAATTTTTATGGTAAATTCAATGCGGAAGATTATTTGGATTGGAAGGTTAGGTTGAAAAATTATTTGGAATTGAAATCAATGGAAAAACATTGAAAAGTGATGTTTGTGAAGCTTAAATTGAAGGCTATTGCACTTCAATTATGGAAGAAAGTTGACGAGCGAGATGCATGACAAATGGATGATTAGTTCCTCTAAGAGGATGTGTCATCTATTTGCCATTAATCCCTTGGAAGGATCAGTCATCTTTCAAAGGATGTGCACCCAAATATTCTAGGTTGTAGGCTGATCTTAACTGGATTATTTGGGTAGAAGGTAGAGAGGGTATCAGTAGGACTTTGGTTTCCAAGGCTGTATGATGGCAGTCGATTGATCAAGAAGGCATAAGTTAGGACTGCCGCTCCCCATAGCCACCGTGGGACATTGTTATAAAAAAGAAGAGCTCTTGTACAAGTAAGAAGGAGACCATTTTTATTCTCTGTAATGCCGTTTTGTTGTAGAGTATAGACACAAGAAGACTCATGGATAATGCCCTCCTTTTGAAAGAAATAAGATAAGGTCTGATTAAAGTAATCTTTGGCATTGTCAGATCTGACCCTTTTAATTTTGGTTCCAAAATGGGTCTGAATCATGGTGTAAAACTGAGGGAGGACTATGTTCATATCTGACTTGTGTTTGAGGAGAAAGATCTAAGTCATACTTGTGCAATCATCAATAAATGAAACAAACCATTTTGCACTAGCAACATTAGAAATGGGTGCTGGACCCCAAATATCACTATGAACAAGGTCAAAGGGCAGAGAACTTTTACCAATAGAAGTTGGAAAGGGCACACGCTTGTGTTTAGCAAGCTCACACACTTCACATTGAAACTCTTCTACCCTATTGCTTGAAAACAAGGAAGGAAACATATTTTTTATAACAAAGAAGGAGGGATGTCCCAAGCGGCGATGGTAGAGCCTTACTTTTTTTTTTTTCTTTCCTGAATTTGTGAGATGGGTTTCGGATAGTAGGCTGGATGGAGAAATGATGTCTGGTTTTTCTTGTTTGGCCAATGTCTCAAGGTAGTAGAGGTTATTCTTTGATTAGCATATCCAATTCTCCTCCTCAAATCCCTTTCCTGAAATAAACAAAAATCTTGATGAAAGAATACATGGCAATTTGTATCAGAAGTTAGTTTTCGACAAAAATAAGGTTGGTAGACAATTTAGGGATATGGAAGACTTTTTTAAGAATCAGACTAGGGGTCAGGTTAATGTCACCAACACCAGCAATAGTAATTAAGGATCCATCTGCAGTAGATATTTTTTTGTTACCAGAGTAGGGTTTATAGGTTGTGAAAGGGGTTGAGGTATTGGCCATATGGTCTATAGCCCCTGAATCAATGATCTAGGAACCTTGGGAAGAGGAGTGGACTGAGGCACTTACACTGACCAGAGCAATAGACTCACCAGAAAATGCAAGTGAGGTACTACCTGAAGGAGTAGATAAGTCCCCTGGTTTGTCTAGTGCAAGAGTCAGTTTGTTAATTTCTCCTTGGTTCAACTCCCCTGTGTCTAGAGCTGGCTGCTCCTGCTCTGCTGCAGCAGTTGTATGCGCCTGTCCACCTTTTCTGCGCTGTCCCCATCTCTGATTCCATGTAGTTTCCAACATTTATCCCTTGTGTGCCTAAGGTTTTTTGTAGAATGTGCACCATAATTCATCAAGTTTCTGCTGTCCAGATCTTTCTCCTTCAATTCTTCCCTGTCTTGCAGCCACCATTGCGCCACTTTCCAGTGTTTGATTATCTAACATAACCATCCTCCTACTTTCTTCTCCTTGAATGAGTGCTACCACCTAATTTAAAGATGGAACCTCCTGCCGCCCTAATATGTGAACCCTGACCTAATTATATTCAGGGTTCAATCCCACAAGAAAATCATATACTGTCTTGTTCCACAAAATTCTTCAGTAGAGCAACATCTTCTGAGCATCTAGTTTGCAGCACTCGATAATGATCCAGTTCCTCCCATAATGTTTTCAACTAGTTGGCATATTCTGTCACTGACTCACTCCCCTGTTTTGTTGCCATTGTTCTCAATTTCACCTCATATATTTGGGCTGCATCTTTGGCCTTTGAATATGTCTGATGAAGTGTGTCCCAAATGTCCTTGGCAGTTGACAAGAACATGCACGTATCACTAATTTCAGGAATCATGGAATTCCACATCCATGTTATGATTGAGGCATCCTCCTCATCCCAAGCTTGAAACCATGGGTCCCCTTCCTTAGGACCAGTTCCATTTAGATGGCTCAACCTCCCCTTTTCTTTCAAGGTGGTTCGAATAAACTGAGACCATTTCAGATAGTTTTTGCCATCTAGTTTGAAGGCTGGTTGGATGGTAGGCAAATCTCCCAGAGGCTGCACTGGGGAGTTTGTCATTCCTTGCTGCACTCCACTTGTTTCCTCAATTTTTGACATCTTTTGGGATTAAGGACAATTGATCTGATAATATGGAGAGGAGGAGAATGAATCGTACCGGCAATGAAGGCTGATACAAAGACAATTACTGGAGTTGTAGGGAGAATTTCTAGCAATCAAGGCTGGATGAAAAAATGGCTGACAATCGATTAATCAGAGATCAATCACAGTGAATTTGGTAGCAGTTACTGATTTGACAATGAATGTCAGATCAGAAGAGGATGAACTTGTAGTCGAATTGATCTCCTTGTGGCTTTGATACCATGTCAAGAAACTACAAAGAATTTTTGGTGGAGAGACTGCATTCATTCACTTCATACAATAGGGGTTATTCCCCTTTTTTAATGTACATGGTTCACTAAAGCAGAAATAACTGCTTTGGTAATTGCCTCTAATAACTGCCACCCTCTTGACAGTTACTGAAATAATAACTACCTCTAATAACTGTCTATCGCCCCTATCAATTAAGGGAGAATATTCTCAATTAATATTTATTTATTTTAACAGTTCCTATTTAAAATATCCAAAACAAAGTTGAATCCTATCTAATAAGAATTTTATATTCTTAAATAATTTTAAGTCCTAATCAACTAGGATAACATATCTAACTTACTTCTACTTTCTATTTAATAAGGAAACCTAGCATAAACTAAATTTATAATTTACCTTCTTTCTTATTTCTTTTATAAACTCAAAGCTCTTTTGCATCAGTGAGTTCTAAAAGCATGAGCTAAGTTATCTTAGTTTAAAGATTACAAGGATTCTGGAACTGAATTACAGATCTGTTATGGGATCTGAGCAATATTCAACCTTCGCCAGCTGTACTGATGAAAGAAAGTAGTTTAATCATTTTGAAAACAAGGATGCAAAAACTTAAGTGAAGTGTTTTTCTTTTCTGGGGATTTGAGAATCATTCAACCATGGTCACCTATATCTATATCAAGGTATAATTTTGATATGCTCTCTGAAGTATTAAAAAGGTGTGTTGGTTGCTTCTGACTTGGTGTACCAGCTGATTGATCTACTATTATGAATCTCATATGTTGTCATTTCTCATCTGCTAGTAATTATTATACTTGATAGCCAGAATCGGGAACCGGACAATGTGTTTCTATTATTACTGTCTTTTTGTTTAGGCTTGCATTTCAGCTTACAATGAGTTACTATCTCCTCATTGTCTCAGGTCTTGAGCTATGATGGGTTGCATCCTCCTGATGCTTTGGCAGTAACAGCAGCTGGAATAGCAGTGTAAGTTACAATGCAAGTAGTTACTGTTTGTGAAGCATTGCAGAGTTCCATTTGTTGTTAGATAGTTAAAAGTGAAACTCAATTACTACAGAGCTCTTTCAGAAGTGCCAAATACGAAGGCAATTGCAGGAGTTCGAGTTGGACTTGTTGGGGATAAGTTTATTGTGAATCCAACAACTAAGCAGATGGAAGATTCAGAACTGGATTTACTTCTGGCGGGCACTGACAGTGCAATATTGATGATAGAGGTAATCTCTTAATATAACTTGAAAACTTTCTTGAACGTGAAGTCTGTTTCTGGAAAAGATCATAGTTTTCGTGGCAGACACTGAATTATGTTATCTGGAGTAATTTTAGGGTATTAATTGGTGCATTAGGGGGGTGGTTATATTGATGGAATTGGACTCCATCTCTAAACAATTCCACACATGGTTTAATGATCTTATTCATCATTAATGCTTTCCACCCGGAAGATATGCGCAGATTTTAGAAAGTCAAAATAATTGATGAAATGAAGATTTTGGAATTTTTATTTTTTCAAATTGGGATTCTTCTTCCAAATGCATATCAAAGTGCTCTCTCTATATAATCCACATGAAATGGTTGAATGAATGATCTTCTTAGACCTTCAGTTTATATTAGGAACCATTGACTAGATACCTTGAGTGCTTAGAATAAGTTCAATTAATGAGGATTGGATTAACCAAACATCAATAAGAGAGAGCAAATGGAACAGAACATAGGTCTTGACTTTCCAAGTAGCATTGCATTCAAGAAGCACCTTGTTGCGCTTCCTCTCAATGATTATTGTTAAGAATAACATTCCCCATTGTTAGGCCTTACCCAACAGTATAAGCTTTTGGGTTGAAGTTAAATGAACCTTGAATCTTGATTGAGTGGGAACAAATAGTATACTAGTTAATAGTTTAACACTAAAAGAAAAAACTTTCTTTTTTGGTGAGAGGACAACGAATAATAACCTGTGAAATTAGATAATAATGTTATTCTATCTTGTGCATTTGCTTCCACTTGTCCTGAAGTGAACCTGTTCCTGCCTACAATCATTTCTAACATTTCCATGAGGACTGAAGAAGATATAGCGGTGAATCTATGTTAGTGTTATTGTTTGCCTACATACGTATAGATTAACTTGGATCCAACTAGCTAGATATCTGGAAAAATTCCTAAATCTTCATGAAGCAGTTCTTTTCTGCAGAAAATTGTTTAATTTGTTTCAGCCAAATTCTTCATTAACAGTTATTGTATTCTTCCCTTTACTGACTCAAATGTCGTGGAACTTATTATGTTAGCAAAGATCTCCATTTTCACCTGAATATGTTTGGTAAAGGTTTGACATTAATCGACTATAGAAATGTTGAATTGTGTCCAACAATTGCTGGCCGTTATCTTTGATCTAGTACATAGATCTCATATTTATCACCTGGTCCTGTGCAGGGTTATTGCAGTTTTCTTCCAGAAGAGAAGTTGCTTGAGGCAATTCAAATTGGGCAGGTTGTTTTTCTGATTTGAGTATGTTGCGTTTCTAATATTGCATGTTTTGCAAAGGGCATCCTAATTGTCTATTTTACTTAGTAACCAAGTCTAGAGGGCAATTATTTGTGGCTGTGAAGTCTAGAGGCCACAAATAAGTATTTGTAGCTTTGCACTACATTCACCTTGCAGTAATTTATACATGCTTTCACATGTGTGACCATGTATGGTTGTGAGAACTACTATGTGGCATGGAAAGTGAAATTCAATATTGGACAATATGGACGTGAAAGTTTCGAACATCTCCTTTGTTTTGCTCTACTTGCTCTGTAATTGTCATGTCATGAAAATTTTCACACTGAAGGGACTGTGCTGTACTTGCTTGAACTAATTCCTAGTAATCAACCTTTTGTTTTGATACACTAAGTTTACTTTGGTTAGAAGCAATAACATGAATCAGTAGTACTGATTGAGGGATCATTTGACCATGCGTGGTACATATATTCACTAATAGACATCTGACAAGTGAGCACATAAAGATTACTTGAAACAAATAGCAGAAAGTTGCTACTTCGCTTCCAATTATGGCGCTTTGCATCAAGAGGATATCCCCATATTGGTGGGGAATGGGGCCTTGTACCATGCTTATTCATGTTTTTCTTGGAGGTGATTTGATTAATCCATGACATCCTGTTATGCTCATGTATGTGAGAGAGTGTGCTTCTGCTCTTCCCCCGTTTCTCTCTCTTTTCTATATTTTTTCACTGTTACCATTATTCTCACTTTGTTGCATAAGAAGAGTCTATTAGTAACCAATTATTTGAATTATTCTTTTGAGGAAATCAAATATTAACTTGTTGCTTGTTCATTAAAAGCCAGGATGCAGTATGTGCCATTTGCAATGAAGTTGACGCTTTGGTGAAGAAGTGTGGAAAGCCAAAAATGTTTGATGCAATCAGATTACCGCCCCCTGTGCTCTATAAACATGTAGAGGTACTTTGAGTTTCCTTTTACTGTAGCTTTTTAACGATCTCTTTGCTTCTGATCTTGTGTTCATCTAGTTTTGTGGCTAAAGTTTGGGTTGATCGTTGAATGTTATTTCTCCAATACAGGTGGCACTATAGTCCAGTGTTTTTGTACAATTTTTGTGATAAAAGATAGAATGCTAAATGCTCAAGTTTTTCATGTCACCTTGGATATGAAGGATGTGCTGGGCACTCTGTTTGACTGATCTTTTGCCTGTCAAAGAGGCTTGTATATCTTATGTGCATGTGTGCCGTATTATATTGTGCCCTCTGAGTATCTGTTGCTACCTGAGATTCACAAATGATATTGTTTCACAGCCTAAGAGGAAATTCAGCATTATGCACTTAGGCAGACACTATAAATATGACAGTTCATAAGTTAAACATGTACCCTTGTATCAAAAGGATTTGTTTGGAGCATGATAACTTTTTATCCTCACAACTATTTCCTGTAATATTTTCTCTGTTCCTTTGGGTTTATGCTATCATTTACCCCTATACTTCTAATTAGGGTATGGTGTTCTATCTAATTAAGTTTCCTTATAGTATAATTGTTGTTATATAGTTATCTTTTGCATGATTTGGACAGGAAATCTGTGGTGATGAATTAGTGAAAGCACTACAGATTAGGAGAAAGATACCAAGAAGAAAGGCTCTTGCATCTCTGGAAGAAAAAGTCCTGAATATACTTACAGAGAAAGGGTACATAAGCACAGACCAAAATCTTGGAACCAGTGAAACAGTAGCAGAGATGCTTGAGGATGAAGATGAGGATGAGGAAGTTATTGTGGATGGTGAAGTGGACGAAGGTGATGTACACATAAAACCTATTTCACGAAAATCTCCTCCAGTGGTGAGTGTTGGTTTCTGTTATTACCGTTTTATCATGTATCATTCGTATAACTTCTCTTTCTTTTTGTTGCACGTTTTTAACATCTTCTCTGGATTGTCCTCCTTAAGCTGTTCCTCGAGGTAGATGTGAAGTTGGTTTTCAAAGAAATCACATCCAAATTCCTTCGTAGACGTATCGTGGAGGTATGAGATCTGCCTAAGTAATGGTTGAGATGAGGAACTCTAAAGCTAGTCTGTCCAATCTTTGGAAAATTTTACCTTTTAACCTGAGACTTGACTTGCAAAGTGTATTCAACGATTTGGGGGAAAATTTAGAAAAGGGAAAGGAAATGATAATAGAACAGGAAATTGGAGTAAAAAGGAAAGGAAGCTTATTATCTTATTTATTGGTTTATATGGAGGAAGAAGGAAAGATGAACGGAATGATTCTACCAGCATTAGAGCTTCTGCCCATGTTATTTTATGTGTTTAACTTTTCTTAGCGGAGACCTTTTTTTCAAAATTTCATTTATTGGGAAATAAAATATTACATGTAACTTTCAACACATGATTTCTTCTTTCTGTCCTTTAATTTTGGACCTAGCAGCGGAAAAAAAGTAATGGTTATATCTGTTTCCTTTCTCGTTTTATTCTGTGTAAATCCAAGAGTTAAGACTTAATTTTTTTTTCAAAAACGCTGCATGAATTTCATTGATTAATGTGACAGAATCTATAAGATTTAAATTTTTTTCCAAAAAACTGCTTGAATTTCATTGTTTAATGTGACAGAATCTATCTGATTCAGGCTTGCAAAATTTTGCAGTTTCTCAACTGAATTATGATTTGGCCCTATAGAACTTTAATGTTCTTATTAACAGTACTTCGACTATGAAATTGCACCTGAAACAGAAACATACTTCAATAATGTGGATTATATGGGACAATACATAGGAATATTCTGCAACTCCTGGCAGATTTATGTCATCTATTTGATCATAAGGATGATGATTTTCATGTTTTCGTCTTATCGTTCATTCTATAGTCATTTGTTATAGGGTGGTAAAAGAAGTGATGGGCGAAACCCAGACGGCATACGCCCAATTAACTCAAGATGTGGATTGCTTCCAAGGGCACATGGAAGTGCTCTTTTTACTCGCGGGGAAACACAGGTTTGTTTTAGTATGATATTGGTGTTGACAGCATGAAGTGATTACCGAATTAAATACTGATTTTTGGACAATAATGAAAATATTTGTATGTTGCAGAAAAGAGATTGTTGGCATAATATGCTCTGTTATACCATCCTTGGAGTGCTATGATGATTGCATTGTTTGTTGAAATGCAATGTTTATTTTCATCTTCCTTAATGGTAGTACTTGTTATTTTCATCTACCTTGAACAAAAATTTGAAGCCAAGAATCAACTTAGACCACCATTGATCCATCATTAAGCTTACACGGACTGATGTCTGATCTGTCCTATGTCAAATTTTTGTAGGACTTCTTAGAATACTGACTTATGCTTTAGAGTCTACTCTTCTATTGTTAAAACAATGCTAGTTAGTGACAACCTATTTCATTCATGTATTGTGCTTTAAAGGCATTTTAGACAAAAGATTTTAGCTGTCCCTAGTAGCCAGCTTTAATGAATGTATACTAGTTACATGTATAATTGTTTCCTTTGCAGTCACTAGCAGTGGTCACACTTGGTGACAAACAAATGGCACAAAAAGTAGACAACCTTGTGGACATTGAAGAATTCAAGAGGTTCTATCTTCAGGTACTGCAGGGTGATTCTGATAATGAAATTGTTTTTTTTTTTTTGAAAATGAAATATTTCATTCATTAAAGATAATTACAGCTAGATACAAAAGGTCAAGGATAATCCAAAAAGACTATATTACAAAGAGTTGAGGTTCCTAGTAATCGTCTACATCTAATTATCTAAGGGGTACTTTTGAGACCACATAAACCAGTATTACTCCGATTCCCATTGTCTCTTCATACTACTTGATAGATTTACAGCTATTCCTCTTGCTAACATGGCCAATCTGCAATGGAGGAAAATGTCCTGGAAAACCATTTAAGTACTTCAGCTTTGTTGTCTAAAACTTCTACAATTACGCTTCTTTCAGATGTAGTACACCAAAGCTGCCCAGCTTAACTTAATTACTTTAAGATCAGCTGCATTATGCACTCTAAGGTTCCCCAACCAAATAATAGTTCCACTCCAAGAGTCCACTGGTCTGTCGTAGTTGAGCATAGTCTGCATCCGCTCCCATACTTGCCTGGTATAACTGCATCCAATCATAAGATGCTCCAGATTTTCCATTTCTGTACTACATAACTCACAGTGCAATGTGCTTATGGAGAACTTGATACTGTCCCTCATAAGCAATCCTCCATTGATTCCCATCCCTAGGATAAATTGTTTTGTTAGAGAAGATGGTTACACGTCTGGAGTTTTAGAAAGCTGGTTTATGACAATTGTTGGTTCGATTTGAAGGCTGTTAGACTGATTTATTTTTCTGATCATGTCTTGCTCTTTATGTCTGACTTAAAATTGCTGATGATTAAATGCTTATTTGAAAATTTTGTGCCTGTAATTTAAACAATATTTCTTTATTCTACTAAGTGATCCCCCTTCCTCACTTTTTGTTCCTTCAAAAACATAGAAGCTTTATTTGCAATTGGAGACAAGTTCTGAAAACTTCAGGGATGAAATAATAACTATTAGGACGACTTGTAATGATATTGCTGATCTGATGCTTTTGTAAACAAGACTAGTAAGAAGACTAACAACTGAAACTTTGTGCAAGTTGTTCCTTTTTTTGCATTTATCTTGGTAAAAAGACCAAGTAGAAGGGATTTTAGTACTAGTTTGGCTTTTATCTGCACAATTCTCTGATGCTATCCTAATTAGATTTTTGACATTTCTTTATTCCGTGAATAGGCATAGGAAAGTAGAGACCTATGGAGTGCTTATTGTCTATTAAATTGATTTCTTTTCCTGTAAAAACTTCCTGCTTGCATAATTCTCTCAGTTTCTATCGCTTTTTTCACTCTGCGTCATAGTAGTTAATAGCGCGCGATAGCGGCGCTATCGCGGAGGAGCGGAGCGGAGCGGCGCCCATCCGCTACAGATACCCTTGTAGCGGAGCGGTTTTGTGTCGCGGTGAAAGCGGCGCTAAA
>JANZLC010000002.1:10221818-10235643 GCA_026413385.1 Erythroxylum gracilipes | reverse complement strand
AGGACATTTTGGTCTTTTTGTTACTTATTCCTTTCTTATTCCAAGTTTATATTTTCAAACCAAACATTGAAATAGAAATTCTTTATCTATTCTATTCCTCAAACCAAACAAAATAATACACATTCTATTTCATTCCTCATCTTTTCTATTCCTAAGAATAACTATTCTATTATCTATTTATTTCATTCTTTGAACCAAACATACCGTTAGTTGTACGGGTAATAGGTATTTGGGTATATGGTAATGAGTATTTAGGGGATTGGGTATAGTTATGGGTCATTTAGATTGGGTTATGGGTATGCTTTGTTGCCCACTATTTTTTTCATATGGACACCTACGAGTCATGGTCAACAAATATTATATTAGCTACATGAGTAAATTATTATCAAAACTAACTTTTTGAACTGAGTTATTAACGTTTTAAAATATCGGTTATTTAATTGAAAATTTTAAAAACTTAAATACTGAATTTAAAAAATCTCAAAAGGTTATAATCACAAATGATGATGCATAAGTGAGATGTTTTCAAAATGTCGCTTCTAAACGTGACAGGATGATGCATATAAGAGGACATGATGTGTAGAGGATGAAGATTTAAGACTTGAATCACGTAGGTATTTTGTGATTAATATTTGGGTATATGGGTTATGGATATTTGGGTATATGGGTAATAAGTATTTAGGGTTTTGGGTATGATTACAGGTCATTCAAATTAAGTTATAGGTATATTTAATTGGCCATTATTTTTTCACGTAGATACTTACATGTCATGATTAACAAAGATTATGTTAGTTAAAATTTTAAATTATTAATAAAATTAACGTTTTGAGCTAATTTGTTAATATTTTAAAATGCTGGTTATTCAATTGAAAAATATAAAATCTTAGGCACTGGATTCAAAATATCTCAAAAGGTTTGGCACCTTAGAATTAGTTATCCTTAAAGAAAAGTTTGAGAATCAAAAGATAAGTACGACAACTAAGAAGTGAGAAAAATGGTTAAGAAATCAGAATTAAGGTTGTCCACTGAATTGTATTATATATAAGTCAGGCCTTAGCTAAGTTAAGTTTTGAAGTTTGAGTCTGAATTTAACATAAAGTTTAAATATATGTTAAGTTTTATCACGTCTGAAGTTCGATCAATTCAAACTAAATCTACTCACTTCATATCAAAGTGGACCGAGCTCAACCCTATTATCATCTCTAATATTATGTTATAGTAACTGCTATTATTTTTTGGTTTTTAGTGATATGAAACTGAAGTGAAGTATAAGGTAAAATATGGATGGAGTCCTACTAATTTCAAAAGGAAAGGTGAGAATCCTTACAAGCAGTGTTCTTAAAATCGGACCGGTTATCGAATCGGAGGTTTTACTGATCACCGGTTTGACAGGTTCGACTGGTTTAATCACTGGTCGAACCGGTATGACGTCATAATTATGCAATAATTATATTTAATTATATATAATAAAAATAATATTAAAAAATAAAAATAAAAAAATTTGATAAACCAGTGGTCGGACCAATCCGGTTTGATCGGTCCGACCGGTTAATTGACCGATTTCGACCGGTTCAATTTGACACCGATTTTTTAGCTTAACCCGGACCGGTCAGCCGACCGGTCACCGATCAGACTGGTCGGATCGGCCGGTCCAATCTGGGTTTGATAAAATGGCTTACAAGGCCATTGTTTTATAATAATGCAATTTTTAATTACTCCATAAATTTTATATAATTTTTAAATTAAAAATGACCTTATAATTTTCTTTAAGAAATAACAATGAAATATCACATACAAACTAATCAAATATATTGAAATGAAAATCTAACATAGTTTTTAAACTCAATAAGAATTAATTAAACATGATTTACGTTAATAATTTATTTTAATCATCCTAAGTTATCATTTTGAATAAGGTTTAATTAATTTATATTTAATATATTGAATTAGAATGTTACGACATCAATATTTGATTCATATATGTGCAATTTTCATATTAAACGTATTTTATTATTATATTTAACGAAAATTTAAAAGAAAGAATTGAAAATATAAAATATAAAATCTAAAAATTAATTTTTAACGTTAATTAAATTATAGAGGAAAGTGTAATCTTTACTATAAAATTTAATAATCTTTTACGAGACAATACTTAATAGTGTTTCTTGATAAATTATTTTATTGACAATTTTAATCATGAGAATAATTAAGTAATCGGAGAAACAAATAGTAGTTTGAAATTCCATGTAGACTATTATTACTAATGCCCTAAAAAGTAGCATTTAAGTAATATTTCATGCAACCAAAAAATATTAATGGAGTAAATATATTTAAATTAATTAATAAACTTTAATACTGGTCAAAAGGCTGGCACAACTTTAACCTTTTTAAAGATGATCATGATAAGAAGTTATTTTAGTTTTTTAAATTTTAAGTTGAAAATTATATTTTTAATGAATATTAAATAAATTATTTTAAAATTAAGTCAGTGTCTATTAAATTTAAATTATTTATTTATAATGCCACAAAGATTAAGCTTAATTATCAAAAACAAACTAAAATTCAAACCAAATTAACGCTCAAATATTGATAATTAATTAAAACTTAACTCGAGTGTTTTTTTTAAATTAGAATATAATGCAATATCATTAATAACAATAAAAATTTAACTAGATCTGTTAATACTCTACAGCCGGGACTTGAAAGACGATGGTCGTATGTTGGCACAGGCACAGGGATATATAGTATATGACTTCCCGCCACTTCCTTTCTTAGTGTCATATACTTACTCTGCTGCAGTGCCTGCCTTTTTCATATCTCTTTGGAAGAAATCGAAGATGCTGTGGGTGGACAAGTACAGACCAAAAACTCTAGACCAGGTCATCGTCCATGAAGACATTGCCCAAAATCTCAAGAAACTGGTCTCTTTTTTTCTCCTCTCCTCTCTGTCTCCCTCTCTTTATTCACTTAAAAAGTTCTCCCCTTTAATTTTCGTTGTCTTGCTGTTGCTGTTTTAAGGTTACTGAACAAGACTGTCCTCATTTGCTCTTCTATGGCCCCTCTGGTTCCGGCAAGAAAACCCTAATCATGGCCCTTCTCCGTCAAATTTTCGGTCCTAGTGCGGCAAAGGTCTTGTTAATTTTTCTTTTACGCTTTATGCTAGCCTCTTTATATGTTACGGTTGCTCTCTCTCTCTCTCTTCTCTTTTTCTTTTTTGTTTTTTTTTTCCTATTTTCTCCGGGATAACGATGTAAAATACTGATTTTTGGACTCTTACCGCGTAATTGCAGGGGAAGGTGGAGAATAGGGCATGGAAAATTGATGTGAGTTCCACCTCTTTTTACTATTTCTATTATTGGTTTCATGGGTTTCATACTTTGATTGATCTTTCTGAAGTACTCAAGTTTTATCTGTTACAATGTGTTTACTTCATTCCGTATTGAATTTTCTTGTCCAATTGCCATTTGTTCTTTTATGAGAACAAAGTTGCATGTTAGGCGATTCGATTCCCCATTGGAACGTGTAGAGATTATGATACAGTTTCTGCAATTATACCGATATAACTTGACGATAATATGGAACAATTTTAACTTTTGATTGAATTTCTAATCTTATTGTTCATTGTTGGTTTTGTTACTTACACCCATTTTTGTGACTTCTTCTCAGGTTGGAAATAGGAGTATTGATCTAGAACTTACTACAGTGTCGAGTACAAACCATGTCGAGCTGTGTCCTAGTGATGTTGGCTTCCAGGACAGGTATATTGTTCAGGAGATAATTAAAGAGATGGCTAAGAATAGACCTATTGACACAAAAGGGAAAAAGGGTTACAAAGGTAATCTTCGGTCTAGACTTCCAAGCTTCTTCGTTAATAATGACGCCTATAAGGATATTCAAGGTCTTGGTTGATGTTAGGTATTCAAGAGAAGCTAGAGGTTATTGCATTAGTCGAGAATATGATTTCTTTTATCTTCCAGATTTTGTACAGCTCTCAGTTATATCAAATATGATGGTACTTGTTGTGGATTTATATTATACCAAAATTCCCCTAATTCTTATCAATCTATAATCTGCATTGATAAAGCATACTATCAATGAAGATTTGTTATAGACGCAGACTCCTTTTATTCTAGTCATTGATTCGAATGGAATTTTGATTAAGTAAAAAATTAAGTTTGCATAGTTGGTGGGTAGCATGATTGGAAATGCTTCCATGATTTACTTATTTGGTATAATTGAAGCTGTAGAGCTAGTGTACTACAACATCCATTTAAAGTTTCTTTCTTGTTCATATAATTATCTCATCGTTCATGTTACCAATTGGGTAGGGTATGTTGATACCATGTTAAGCACAGTGCTTGTCAGCAGTTAAATTAACCCTTGCTAAAAGCTAAGGCTTAACATTTATGCCTTGTTCTAAGTCAATAAATATAATTGGATAACTGTAACTCAAGCATTCCTTTGAGGTTGAGAAGCCATGTTTTTAGCTTTATTTATGATATCTTGTTGTGAAATGCCAGTGCTGGTGCTCTATGAGGTTGACAGGCTTTCAAGAGAGGCACAGCATTCACTTCGTAGAACAATGGAGAAATACAGTTCTTACTGTAGGCTAATTCTGTGCTGTAACAGTTCTTCAAAAGTTACAGAAGCAATTCGATCTCGCTGCTTGAATGTCAGAATTAATTCACCTACAGATGAGCAGGTTAGAAAAGTTCTATAGCACTAACTGGTTATTGCAAAATGATACTTGTTCTACACCGATCATATTCACTTGTGCATGTTCTCTTTTTAGTTATAATTTTCTTTTTCTTTTCCCTTTATTTACTTGTGGTTAAATCATCCACATATGTCTCTCCTTTAATGCTTTATGTTTTATAATATGTTTTACACATGATTTTAAATCCCTACTTTACTATGTTATACCTTGCATATCAATTTGTATTCTTATCCGTCAGATTGTTAAAGTATTGGAGTTTATTGGGAAGAAGGAAGGTCTCCAAGTTCCTTCTGGATTTGCTGCTCGTATAGCAGATAAATCACAGCGGAGTTTGAGGAGAGCAATATTGCTATTTGAAACTTGCCGAGTCCAACAGTTAAGATCAAATCAATGTGTAGCTCATGTCTGTTGCTTGGACAATAGAGTTTCATATTTCTTATCTTATAACTTATCCTGTACTCTGTCACCATGGCTGTAGGTACCCTTTTACTGTTAATCAAGCCATACCCCCCATGGATTGGGAGGAGTACATTTCTGAAATTGCATCTGACGTAATGAGGGAGCAAAGCCCTAAAAGGTGTGCATTTTTTATGTATCTTTATTGCATTTAGAAGCTTCTCAATTTGCACCCATCTAAATGGACCAAGTCATTATTCCAATTTTCCATTCAATTGAGTTTTCTATTTCAGGCTGTTTCAAGTTCGTGGAAAATTGTATGAGTTGTTGACTAATTGCATTCCTCCTGAGATTATTTTGAAAGTAAGGACATCACTTTTGTGTCATCTTCTCCAATTTTCAAATGTTCCTTTTTCTTAACTTGAAGTCCGAAATTTGCTTGCTTTAGAGGCTGCTGTATGAATTGTTGAGGAAATTGGACGAGGAGTTAAAGCATGAAATTTGCCATTGGGCTGCTTATTATGTAAGTACACTCATGTATTCAACTCTTTCCGTTTGATTTGAAGTTGTTTGGTCAAGTGATTTGAATTTAATGTTTGCCTACATGCAACCCTATCAGTCTGCACTATTGAGGTTTGCACATAATGAAATGCTTTTGTTGTAAGATTACTAGCTACTTCACCATTAATTTCATGGGATGATGTCTCCTTTGGAAACTTAGTTGTCATATGAAGCATGAAATTTTATGTTTGTGTAATAAACAACTTAAAACAATTCCTTTGAGATTTTGGAAACTATGTGAGGTCAGTTTATTTTAGTTTTAGCAAACATAACAGCATACGATGGTTTACTTTTTCAATTTTTTTTCTGTGACTGTAATCATCCTCAGGAACATAGGATGCGTATGGGACAGAAAGCCATATTTCACCTTGAAGGTATGTAAATTTTTCTGAGACTGTTGTAATTGAATTGACTGCTTCAAGTGTGACCCCAACATCAGGCTTTGGTTCCTTTCACAATCAGTTAAATTATTGTTCGAAGTCAGGAAGAACCAACCAAGTCTTTCTTTGTTCTTTTCTAAAATGTATAAATACTCTCCTCTGTATGTTTAGTGCTTTTAAGGGATATTTATGCTTTTTGTATATGGTTGTCTGATCTTCACTGTACTATACTGAAATCACTTTCCATGCAAGATATTTCGATTTGGTATAGTATAGAGTTTTTTGTTTGTATCAATTTCATAAGCCTGCGATACAATTTGTTCTACCACTTATCTGTTGGTCGCTCAACTTTAGGTCTCTAAACATTAGACTCAGTTCTTTTACTTAAATTAGTAATCAGTCATCTCAAGCTATTGTATTTTGCTCTCCCGTCTTTAAATATTAACAGATCGAAAATGGTAGGGGTTTAAAAGCTGTCTTAGTTGACCAAGTAGTTGATTAGATCTTACTGTGTGTTCAAACTGAGTTGTCTGCTATCCTTGAATTTATCCATGGATCACTGGCCAATATCAAGCTGGTTAATTTCTCTCCACCAATTTTAGCATTCTCCTTTCTCAAAATAATTTTAAGGTATTTGAATTGATGGTTTAATTTAATTTTCTCAAATGTAGGTGTATGAGCTTCAAGGTCTTGCTTTCATTTATTTTTAATTCCAGATCAGGTTGTACGCACGAACTTGACATTGTATGTATAAATTTGCAGCTTTTGTGGCCAAGTTCATGAGCATATACAAGGCTTTTCTCATTGCAACATTTGGATGAAGAGCAAGTATCGCGGCATTCGATTATGCTATGGTTCTAGTAGTCTTCTTCTTTTTCTTCTCTTTTTAAATTTTAATTTTTGGAAGTGTCAGACATAAATTTTGTGACCATGATGTTTCCTTCTGTAACCAAAATTTCTCCATACATCGCCCAAGTAATGTTTTCGGTTCACGCCTGTTCTAGGTATGTGATTGCATGTCAACTTTTGACCCAATGTTTCCTTTTTCCAGTTCCATATTACAACTTATTCTCTTCCCAAAAAGGTTCTATGCATCAATCATCACGTGTAAATAGAGTAGGGGCTTCACTTTTCAGTAATCTCCCACAATGGTAAAGATGTTCAGGATTTCGTCCCAATTGGATCAAAATTGCAGATGCGACAATTATATTGAATATCCCGACTGTAGATCAATTGTTATTTTCAAGTCAGATATAAATTATTAAAATTTATTTCCTTACCAATTATTACGACTTGGTTAAAAAAAAAAGTGATAGGAACTCCATATCAATCAACATTTCTCCAAAGAAAGATCAAGGGATTATTGACGTTGAATTATGATAAAATTTAAAATAAGATAGGGTCTAATTATTTAGTTTAAAATTCCAGCTACATAGTTGAGTTTCTAATGTAAAAACATCTTCCCATATTCTTTAATATGACAAAAAAGCAAAAATGGGACGAGGAAGATTGATATCTTAATGAAAGGTGTTCTATAATCTTTGTATTGATCGGCTCGAGCTAATTCAGTATGGTTGATCATTTTTTCTTTAAATTTGTTAATTTGAAATCTACTTAAGAGGCTTAATTATTTAAAAAATGGTAAGTTATCTACATGAGAAAATAGAGTCCCATCTAAAGAATAATTAGGCTATCTAGTAGAAATCGAATTCAATTTTATTAATAATATTTAAAGTTTTATTACACTTTTTAAAATATTATTATAAAAAAGAGACACTTTAAAATATACTCTAATATATATTATTATTAAACTATATTAGATGCGTCGTTTGCCTGTGAGTATCTTGTGTGGAGCGTCGTTTGTGAGAACTCTCTTTAAATCTTTGATATTCCCATTTGACAACATTTCAATCTTTTTTTTTTTTGCGTTTAACGCTCCTAAACGCTGCGTTACGCAGAAAACGCTGCGCTACGTTGCGCAGAAACTGTGCGCAGTTGTGGTGCTCACAACGCACAAGAGAGGGTTTTAATGAGGCAACAACGTTTATTTGTCCCGTCAAGGGGAATAGTAGGGCACAGAAAATATACAGGGCGACGTGAAGGCAGGCGTGGAGGCTGGAGCTTGCGGCTTGAAGGCTGGCAGCAGAGGCATGAGGAGAAGGGCTACGGCTGCGGCTTGTGGCTTAGAGAAGCTAAGGGAAGGGTTCTGCGACGCCTGAAGAGTGTGCCGGGACAATAAACTCTCAAGGTTTATTTGTCCCATCAAGCTACAGTGGAGGCAGCAAGCAACAGTTAAGAGGCGTAAATGAGAAGATGAACAAGTAGGTGGTGGACCAAAAACTCACATTTATTTGTTCCATCGTGAATAATGAATAATAAACAATAAATAGTAAACAGTGAATAGGGCATAGGGCATATGGAAAAGAGTGAATAGGGCATATGGAGAAGGCGACTCTTGGTTGGAGCATGAAAATAGATATAAAAGGCTAATTTTTTGACGCCAGTTCAACGGGATTATCGATGCCAAGTCACGGTTAAGCTAATTTTTATCATTTTAAAGTTATAATTTTTATGGGATTGTTGTGTTGTTGGTTTTGACTTGATTGATTTTAGGATGAATGATCTTCATATGTTATTTTGATTGTTTTATTTCGAACCTATTGCTAAAACATTGATTGTAATCCGTAATCGTTATTTTTGATGTTTGTGAGTAGTATCTAATGATCGTTAATCGTTACGAACAATATAACTTAGGTTAGATAACCCGAACGTGTGAGGTTACTGCCTATATTGATTGTTTTTCAATTCATAATGCGACTGCCAAATTGAAGCTAGAGATCGTATCCTAGGTTATTCGGTAGTTAGGTTTAATTAATGATCATATATTGATTAAATATAATCTAAGGAAAAACGGAGGTTTGTAGAGCGTTCGTTCTATTAGTCTCAGATCAATAGTTCGAAAAGAGTTGTAAAGACGTTAGAATGAAGGAATATGCTTAATCGTGTTTAAGCAGAGATTGACTATAGAACCGGGCCTTACTTATACTCGACACTTCTCTCATTTTCGATTATTTGTTTTAATTTGTTTTTGATAGTTTACTTTTACTTTAATTTCTAAATTGTTTAAAATCCAAAAACCCCCCATTTACTTTCCTTGCATCAATTAATTTCGTTACGGAAATTAACCGAACATTCCTTGTGGATTTGGTCTCGACTTATCTTAACTACAAATTTTAGTGTGCAGAGTCAGGTAAATTTTGCAGTGCACTTGACTCGCGTTGTCAAATTTTGGCGCCGTTTCCGGGGAGTGTGGTAGCTTAATTTTTAAAATTGATTTTAGTTGGTGTTTTGTGAATATATTTGTTTATAATCATTCTTTTTGTTACTTGTTAATTTTTAATTATCAATTAGTGTTGGTGTATGGTAGTGACAAGATCTCCTCGTAGAGAAATTGAGCAACTTGATCCGAAGATCGAGAGAACATTGCGGAGATTGCGTAGGGAAGCAAGGTCAACTTTGGTAGATGAATTGGAATCAGAATCCGAAGACACGATGGCAAATTTGAGAACTCTAAGGGAGTTGGCTGCATCCGATTTAACTCATAGACCATTATGCATAACATTTCCGAATTTCGCTGAACATGTTACCTTTAAGTTAAAATCTGGATTAATTCATTTATTACCTAACTTTTATGGCCTTACAGGTGAGGATGCATATAAGCATCTTAAGGAACTCGATGTGGTGTGTTTAAGCATGAAGCCTCATGGGGTGACGGACGAGCAGATCATGTTAAGGGCCTTCCCGTTCTCACTCAAAGATGCAGCAAAGGATTGACTATTTGATTTACCGACTGTAAGCGTGAATACTTGGTTGGAGATGAAGAGATTATTCTCTCAAAAATATTTTCCGGCCTCAAAGACAGCATGTATTCGGAAGGAGATATGTGGTATTAAGCAACACAATGGGGAATCTCTTTACGAATACTGGGAGCGATTTAAGAAGTTATGTGCCAGTTGTCCACACCACAACATACCAGAGCAACTTCTCATCCAATATTTTTATGAAGGATTGCTGCCGATGGAGAGGAGTTTGGTTGATGCGGCGAGCAGTGGGCCACTTTGCGAGAAAACTACCATTGAAGCCAGGATATTACTTGAGCAGATGGCCGCTAACACCCAATAATTCGGCACTCACAATGATGTTCGACGAGTAAATGAGGTAAGCACTTCATCCATTGAATATCGTTTAGATGAACTAACATCTTTTGTGAGACATATTGCAGTTGGACAGGCACAAGTGAAAGTGTGCGGGATATGTTTAAATACGAGTCATCCAACTGATGAGTGCCTAGCATTGCAAGAGGGGAGTATGGAGTACGTGAATGCTGCAGGAGGAAATTGAGTTATGGAGGGAACTGACAGTAAAATTACTTCTAAAATTGGCAGCAAGGGGCATTAGGATTTCAACCAAGGCAACAAGGAGCACAGAAAGCTTCTTCTTCCAGTTCAGGTGCATCTTTAGAAGAACTTGTTAAGAATCTTGCTGCTAACAATTTGCAATTTCAACAGGATATGTAGCAATTACAACAAAATATGCAACAACAACAACAATTTGACAACAGATAAAAGCAAGCCAATAAAGCATGGAATACCAAATGGGTCAGATGGCAATAAGGCTCAATCGCCTAGAATCGCAAGGTGGAGGAAAATTGCCATCACAACCTAAGATGAACCTGAAGAATGTTAGTGCCATAACCCTGAGGGGCGGAAAGGAGATTGAAGGTCCCAAAAAAACCCCATCAAAGATTGCTACCGAGGAAGAGATTGAGAAGGATTTGGAAAAGGAAGAAAATTTGCCATCGAGTATGAAGGTAAATTTTGAAAGTCCCAATATTACTAAAACTAACCCTCCTCCTTTTCCAAGCATATTAACAAGACCAAACAAGGAGGACAAGGACAAAGAGATATTGGAGACTTTCCGAAAGGTAGAAGTCAATATTCCTTTGCTCGAAGCAATCAAGAAAGTGCCAAGATATGCCAAATTCCTCAAAAAACTATGTACTCATAAGAGGAAACTGAGGGGTGATGAGAAAGTGATGATGGGTGAGAATGTGTTGGCAGTATTCAAAAAGAAGATGCCTCCAAAATGCCGGGATCTAGGTATGTTCACCATTCCTTGCAAAATTGGTAATACTGTGATCAATAGAGCTATGTTGGATTTGGGTGCTTCTATTAACGTGATGCCTCATTTGATTTATGCTTATTTGAATTTGGGCCCTTTGAAAAAAATGAGGGTAATCATACAATTGCCTGATCGCACTAATGCATATCCTAATGGTGTGGTTGAGGATGTTTTGGTGCCAGTGAATGAGTTAGTGTTTCTTGTGGATTTTTATGTTGTGGATATGAATGATGACACCTCATGTAATCCGATACCTATCTTATTGGGGAGACCATTTCTTAATATGACTCAAACTAAGATAGATGTTCGTAAGAGCACCCTCACAATGGAATTTGATGGGGAAGTGATTCATTTTAATATTTTTAATGCCATGAAACATCCTCATACTGATCATTGTGTTTTTTCTGTTGATGTGATTGCTCCTTTGGTGCAAGAAATGTTTAAATTAAGTTGCTGGGATCATTTGGAAATAGAAGAGCTTGTGGAAATTACAGCCACCTTGGACTCATTGGAAAGCTCTCCAAAAAGGTATGATTTGGCTTCTATACAACTACCTAAAGCTCACCAAAAGTTGTTACCTTCTGATGTGCAGGCACCAGAATTGGAATTGAAGCCACTCCCTACACATCTAAAGTATGCTTATTTGGGAGATAAATAGACTCTGCCAGTTATCATCTTGGCAGAGTTGACTTCAAATCAAGAGAAAAGGCTAGTTCGAATGCTGAGGGAGCATAAGAAGGCTATCGGGTGGACTATCGCAGATATCCAAGGGATAAGCCCTTCCATATGCATGCACCTCATTTTGTTAGAGGAGGATACAAAATCTACAAGGCAAGCTTAGCGTAGGCTGAATCTTCTAATGATGGAAGTTATGAAGAAGGAGGTGTTGAAGCTTCTTGATGATGGGGTTATCTACCCGATTTCTGACAATAAGTGGGTAAGTCCTGTCCAGGTGGTTACAAAGAAGTCTGGAATCATTGTTGTGACAGACGAGGAAGGTGAGTTGATTCCCACCTGAGTGCAGACCGGCTGTTGAGTATGTATTGATTATAGGAAGTTAAATTCTGCTACTTGTAAAGACCACTTTCTCCTTCCTTTTATTGATCAGATGCTTGAGAGATTGGCTGGTTATGACTATTATTATTTTTTAGATGGCTTTTTAGGTTATTTTCAGATCCTGATCGCACCGGATAATTAGGAGAAGACCACATTTACATGCCCATTCGTTACGTTTGCCTACCGAAGGATGTCATTCAGATTGTGTAACACACCCGCCACGTTCTAAAGGTGTATGGTAAGCATTTTTCTGAATATGTTGAGAAGATTATTGAGGTATTTATGGACTATTTTAGTGTGTATGGATCTTCTTTTGATGAATGTCTTGAGAATCTTGCCATTATTTGGAACGATGTATAGAAACTAACCTTGTGTTGAACTGGGAAAAAGATCATTGTATGGTGGATCAAGGTATAATTTTAGGTCATGTGATATCTGCTAAGGGTACTGAAGTAGACAAGTTCAAAGTTGATCTTATTTCCTCTTTACCTTACCCCTCTACTGTGAGGGAAGTGCGTTCTTTTCTTGGGCATGCAGGTTTTTATCAAAGATTCATTAAGGACTTTTCGAAGATAGCTGCACTATTATGTAAGCTTCTTTAACAAGATGTCTCCTTTGAGTTCGACGAGAGGTGTAAGGAAGCATTCAATAAACTTAAGGAACTTTTGACATCCCCACAGGTGATTCAACCTCCAGATTGGAACCTCCCATTTAAGATCATGTGTGATGCGAGCGATTATGCAATGGAGGCGGTTCTAGGATAAAGAGTGGGAAAAGCCTTGCATGTCATTTACTATGCTTCAAAGACTTTAAATCTAGCTCAATTGAATTATTCCATTACTGAAAAAGAATTGTTATCTGTGGTTTTTGCTTTGAAAAAATTTCGATCAAATTTGCTTGGTGCTAAAGTGATTGTTTATTCTGACCATGCAGCTTTACGATACTTGCTCACAAAGAAAGAAGCAAAACCAAGATTGATCAGATAGATTCTTCTCCTACAGGAATTCGACTTAGAGATCAGAGATAAGAAGGGGGCAGAAAACGTGGTGGTAGATCATCTCAGCCGATTGATAAAGGAAGAAGATGATATCCCTTTACGAGAAAGCTTTCCGGATGAGCAATTGTTTTCTGCTGATGTGACACCGCCATGGTATGCGGACATTGTTAATTTTTTAGTAACTAACGAATTGCCTGTTGGTTTGTCTAAGGCTCAAAGGGATAAACTACGGAGTGAAGCGAAGTATTATGTATGGGATGACCCATATCTTTGGAGGCACTGTGCCGATCAAGTCATCAGAAGGTGTGTACCAAAAAATGAAGCGTCATCAATTTTAGCCTTCTGCCATTCGTACGCTTGCGGAGGACATTTTGGAGTAAAACGGACGACCCAGAAAGTTCTAGAGAGTGGCTTCTATTGGCCAACATTGTTCAAGGATGCATATACCTTTTGCAAATCTTGTGATAGATGCCAACGGTCAGGTAACCTGTCCCGTAAGGATCAAATGCCACAAACCCCTTTACTTTTCTGTGAAAT
>JANZLC010000002.1:10198459-10214280 GCA_026413385.1 Erythroxylum gracilipes | reverse complement strand
TGTTTCTGAATTTTATATTTCTTATTCATTATGTTTATATATACATGATTGTTTGAATAAGAAATTTGTATGTATTTTCATAATAAAGATAAGGATTGTGTGTTGTTTATATGCAACTTAATAAGTTCTTAATGTAGTGGTATATGGAAGGGAGTATACGACTATACTGTATATGATTGTCATAACCCACATTATATGATTTGTTGTATTAAGGTACTTATGATGTTGACGGCTTATAAGATTTAATTTTCTTCTAGCCTTATGTTATAATATTAAATTTAATGACGTAACATTCGGCCAAATGAGAGAATGTAAGAAATATGGCCTAATGTTATGACCCATATTTTTTATAGGCCCATATTAAATTTGGTTTAAGGTTTTTCTTAATTTAATAATATATTAAATCTTAACCGTTAATTTAGTACTTGATGGACGTACAAGATTTAATGTTAACAGGTATATAAACTAGTCCTCTCTCCACTCTAATTGAGTATGTAGACAAAAATAAAATACAGAACGAACGTATTTGGCTATCCATCAAACTATCTGCTATAGAAAGAGATTTAAAAGAGAGAAAAAACTAGTTCGTGATTATTGAAAACTCTCTCTATATCATGTTGAATTCTGCGCAAGGTAAGTGATTTATTCTCTTCATCTATATGGGTATTATTATATTCAAAATCTTAATGGACATAAATGATTTATGTATGAATTTATGTATTGATGTTTGAATATTAAGTATAAAACTTAGTTTTTCTTAGTTTAAGTGAGAATAGAATATAGAGATTTACAATAATCTTACAAATAAGTTTTATTTTAACACGAGGAATAAAAAGTATGGCTTAACATTTATTAAGAAAGAAGTGAAAGAACTTTCAAATTTAAATCAACCTTTTTTCAATCTAAAATTGGGCATTTTCGGTAACGTTTCAATTTAGAATGATCATCAAGCAAAAGTAGGAATGCAAGCTACTCTCCACCGGAGAAAAGAACATGGAAATAGAGAGAGAAGTGGATTTATCCTACAACAATAAAAATACCTAGTATAAATCTCGCTGAGGTGCGAGATCTGGGAAAGTAATATATAACCTTATCCTTAACTAATAAAAATATTGTTTTCAAATGACTCACATGATGCAATGATTTACTTAGAATATGGACTCAAAAGCTCACTATATAATTAGGACATATAAGAGAAGATTATTATAAAGATGTTTAAAACTCATCATTTTGAGAAACTTTTGAGAAGAGGGGTACGCGTCCCATATTAAGGATAATCTATCAACACTATTGGCACATCATTCAACCCCCCAAAGTGATCACATAAGAGTATTAAAACATAGAATCTGAAAATTTTCCAAGTAATATAGAAAACGTACCCGAAGGATAGAATTAGAAGAAATGCTGCGAAAGACAGAATTTTTGGTAAAGCTGCAGCAAAATATCCATTGACTCAAATACACACGTCAAAGCTTGTCCTTGAGTCACATACATGTATAGATATTATGAGCTGGTCTTGGGCCTTAACTGGAACTGAAAGGACTGTTGGGATTGGGCTGTATTTGGCGTTGCTTCCCACTTATGTTTGTAGTAGGTGCGTATGATCTCTCTTGGTTGTTGCTTTCAATGCTTCTTATTCCAGTTCTTTTAAAAGATAATTTTTCTTATAATTTCTCAAACCCCTAATCTTGAATCTGAAATCTGTCATCAGATTCTCATTTTTTCGACAAGTTCCCAAATCCCCACCGTCATCCTCTTACTCTTATCGTCTCTCTGTAGGCTTCGTTGTCTCGCTCTTTCCCTCCTTTGAGGTAAGTTCTGCTCTTCTTTTCCTTTCCTTTTCTCTTTTATACATCAATGCATTATAACGAATTTTGGCTTTCACTAAAACGAAATTAGGCTCTTTTAGAAATTGGGCCAGTGTTCTCTTTCCAATCCCCAGCACCGGTACCATTCCTTTCCAGCTCTTTTGCATCCCTATTTGTCTGAGTTCGCCTTCGACTTTGTAGTTTTTTACCACCCAATTTTGGTATTTAGGTTCAGTTCTTTCTACTTTTGCTACCTATCAATTTACATTGTCTCTTGCTTCTTTATATCCTGTTTCGTACTGTTTTAGGAGTTTCTTTGTGACTATCGTTTTTGGTGTTCTTTTCGATTTTGTTCACTCTTCTTTTTCATTGTGGAAAATGAACTGAAGGTGTGAGAACAGAATTGTCTCTTTTTAAAAGGAACCTTTTTGTTTCTTGGGATTTAGGGATCCGTGTGGAATTGGTAGAAGAAGGTTACCCCCTTTTTGGTTGTGTTCTATTCGTAGCTATGTCGGTTACGGCTGGTGTTAGTGATACTGCATTAGCAGTTAGGGAGAAGCTTAGAGGTAAAATTGGTTCAACCAAAGTTAAGAGATACTGGCCTGGAAAAGCCCCTGAGTGGGCTGATGAGGCGGATGAAGATGGGGACATTACAATGGCTAGGGCGGCTGCTGTTGAGAGGTATTTCCCCAGCCAAGTTGATTCTGATGTTGCCCGACGGGATGACCCTAGACTGCGTCGTTTGGCTGAGAGTAGGATTGATAACCGTGATGAAGTGAGGGCGGAGCATCGCCGAATCCGGCAACCTGAGATTGTTTCCAGAGATGAAGAAGAATACCAAAGGCAAGAAGGCTTGGATGTGGAAGAAGAGGATGAGGAAGCGTTGGAGGAAAGGAGGAGGAAGATTAAAGAGAAGTTACTTTTGCGTGAGCAAGAAGAAGCTGCTCTTCTTCCTGAAGAAGAGGAGGAGGAAGCTGAGGAAGAGGAGGAAGAGGAATCCGAGTATGAGACTGACTCTGAAGAGGAAACTACGGGAATTGCGATGGTGAAGCCTGTGTTTGTGCCAAAGTCAGAGAGAGATACCATAGCTGAGCGTGAGCGACTTGAAGCTGAAGAACTAGCTCTTGAGGAAAAACTAAGGAAGAAATTGGAGGAGAGGAAGGTGGAGACGAAACAAATTTTGGTTGAGGAAATTCAGAAAGAAGAACAAATACAGAAGAACTTAGAAATGGAGGCAAATATTGCTGATGTGGATACAGATGATGAAGTGAATGAGGCAGAGGAATATGAAGCTTGGAAGGTGAGAGAGATTGCAAGAATCAAGAGGGATAGGGATGCCCGTGAGGCAATGTTGAAGGAGAAGGAAGAAGTTGAGAGGGTCAGAAACATGACGGAGGAAGAGAGGAGGGAATGGGAGAGGAAGAATCCTAAGCCCGCTGCAACTTCAAAACAGAAGTGGCGGTTTATGCAGAAATATTACCACAAGGGTGCTTTCTTCCAGGCTCAGTCTGATGACCTCTCTGCAACTGTCGGAACAGATAATATTTATAGGCGTGATTTCTCTGCTCCAACAGGAGAAGATAGGATGGACAAAACTATTTTGCCCAAGGTTATGCAAGTCAAACACTTTGGCCGCAGTGGAAGAACAAAATGGACACATCTTGTCAATGAGGATACTACTGATTGGAATAATCCGTAAGTTCACTTCTGCAAATTGGTTCTGGTTAATAATTTCATTTTTTGCTTTCTTTCTCCATTCTTCTCTTGTCCAAGCATTTGTCTCCAGATCTGATCTTCTACTCCTTAATTGCCACGAATAATGTGATTTGCTTGATTGTTTTTAGCTTATCTTGAGATTTGATCAAAAATAGCTTTGGAGCGTTTAAACTGGGTGAGGCATCGAGTTTCAACAAAGAAACATGATAGTACATAGTTAAAAACCAAGATGCACCTTTTGCATGATTTTTAATTTATGTTTCAAACTAAGGCTCAACTTCTGATCTTTACGTGTAGTCTCACATGGGTGTCATAATTTATGTCAAATGAATTTTTATCTCCATTCCTACGTTCTGATGTTTTATGGTGGGCCAAGTAAGCTATTAAACTATAGATTCACAGTAGGCACGTAGAAATAAGACCTATTCATGGCTTTCTTTAACTTGTGATGTTTGTTTTCAAAGAAGGGTTTTTCTTTTTGCCTTAGAATCTTCCATTTGACTGTTGTTTGAAGTAGTTGATAGACACTTTTGAATAAGTTTCCACTAATAATTTATCGGAATTCTGTGCCTTCTATCCCTTTAAATGTATCATTGCGAGTTGCATATTGGTTACTGAATCTGTTCTTGATGTCTGTTCTGTAGGTGGACATTTAATGATCCTCTTCGGGCAAAGTACAATGCAAAAATGGCTGGGATGAATACATCAATTGATAAACCCAAAGGAAATAAGAAATTGAAGGATTGGGACAAGCACTAAGTTATAAACTGTTGCCTAGCTCAAGTAGGAAGGCAGTCTTTTAGTTGTATTCTTACGGTGGAATATAAGGAGCTCTAGTTGGAAATCTTGAAGGCGTTTGTAGTCCTATACTTGTATGCATGCCTATTTCAACTTTCCAAGAAGTGCAAATTCTCGTAAATTTTGGTGTTTGCATATACACATTTTCAGTCATATCAGAATTTTACATATATTGATGAGGGGAATATTGCTTAAAACCTTTTGATCTCTAGTATTATTTGTCTCCAATAGAAAATGACTGCTTCTTTTTCTTTTATTTATTTTCTTTTCATGCGGCCTTTATCCTCCAGTTTGCACGTAGTAGCTATTGTTGGAAGTCTGATCAATTCGAGTGAAGTTGCGATGCTTGTAAGTCTTTTACAAGTTGGAATATTTTCTTTTGCAAATATTCTTGAACTGTTACCACAATATTGCCTTTGATAGGCTGACATGTATAGAGCCCCCAAGAAAAGACGAAAAACGCAGAATTCGACGAGAATGTATGAAGAAAATGGCAAGCAGAGAATGTCAGACATAACCTTTGTTATCTATGTTATCAAATCTGTAATCTCCTATGTATCAATCAATGACAATACCTGCCAAACAAGAAGTCGTCGAGAAAATAATGATTTTGTACGACTGTATTCATTGGAAATAAACTTCAAGAGCCGGCTCCTGTTGTTCACTACATCTATCCTGTAAATTCCTATCTCTCTGCTCACAATCCAAATAAACCATGAATTACTACCACGTTGTGTGTCCATGGCAGCAATAAAAAGAAAAAGGAACAACCAAATCAGGCCGAATTGCATTACAAGGCCCATTCAATTGCTGCTAATTAGGGCTTCTTCGGCCCATATTTCAGGTCAATCTCTTCTTCTCCCATGTCCCCTTCTCAATCATAGTGTTGTCTGGTCGGTTTTACATCCAATGGTTCAGTCCTTTCTCATTTTATGAAGTTTGATGTCCATGGCAGAAGAAAACTCAAAGCCCGAATCTACCCTGTCTCCTTCTCCCGTACTCTTTCTTTCTCCGTCTATATATATAATTATGTACTTTTATGTATTTATCCAATTGGATGCGAGTGAGATTGGTGAATTTTCTGTGGTTATGAGGATTCATATCAACGTTGATGACTTCTGGGATTTCTCGGATAGGGCTGATTATCATAGGCTTGTTAGGGTAGACGCGCATGGAAGGGTTATCGGCAGACATTCACTTCGTAGTTTTTCGAATTGTACGTAAATATAACTGATAGGACACTGATTTATGTCTTCGGTAAAAGATTGATTTCCCTCTTTTTGAATAGTATTTTAAGCGCATTCAATGGAAAGCAAACTGTGATTGCGTGACTAGCTGTTTCTTGAACTGGATGATATGAAATAATTCTTGCATAGGGGCGGATGTTTCGAGAGCTCATTTAGTTTATGTTTAGATGATATCACCATAACTATGTATCAGGCTATGATTGTGATAATATGACCAATGATCGGGTCACTAACTTGAGAGGAGTTAATCATTGTGACTAACTTAAGAGGAGTTGCGCCTTTTTAATTTTGCTAGGGATGTTCACTGTATTGATTTTGGTTTATGCAATAGATTGTGGAGGTCCTGTGCAAAAGTTCGCGTAAGACTAGCCGCTTTGCAGTGGGTAGCAAGGCAGGATTTGCCGTTTCTCTGATAAACAGAAAGTTGGAGGATGGTGCCCCCATTGCTTTGTACATTGAAGCAGTTAAGGATGGGGAAGAACCTATAAGTTTTGGCCCTGATGCAGTTCTTGTGAATTATGGTGATGGTTGGAAGTTACAAACAGTTACCGAGCTGGATTATGGTTGTAAGTCATTCCTCTTATCATGTCTCATGTTCGGTTAAGCAGCTATTGAATACAGCAGTAGGATGTTGGGTTACTAATATCTTTGTTTTTCTTTCTAAAAGTAGGTATTAGGAAAAAGGAGCATGTTCAGCTGATTCCAGCACAGATCCTTAATAAAGTGGTACGAGTTTTAAAATTCTCTGTTCTGAATTTACGTTGAGTGTTTTGCCTTATTAAAACATTTTTAAATTCCATTCTCCAAAAGATTTTCTTGAGAATATTTCCATCAGAAATATGTAATTAACTGCAGCAAAGTAAAGTTAGAAATTCGCTGCTTGGTCAGCTGTTAGTATCACAATTAAGAAAATTTGCATGCTTTTTCAAAAACTTGGACATGCAAATTGCGTTGAAATTTTTCTTAGACAATCAACAATTTATTTATTAGGCTCGTAGTAGAGTTCAAGTTGGCCTTGGTTGCTAGAATCTTCCCTTTTTGCTTGATTTAGCTCCCGTTCATTAGACATTATGTTGCCTTGACTGACCTTTAAAAGGATCCTTTTGTTCCAAGTTTTTGCTAGCGCTCTCTCTTCTGCTTTCTGCCTCTGAATTTGATAGCTCTTCTCTCCTATTGTATCTTTAGGCCTATATAAACATTGAATAAATTAAGTCAAACGGTCATATCTCTCCTTATCTTCAATGGATTCTTCTATTTGCACTTTAGTTTGCAAATGTACTTGTTGGTTTATCAATAATACTCAATTTGGCATTTTTGCATAAGCTACAGCTTAAATATTTGTTCAATAATTTCCTAGTTCAATGCTCAAGTGAGCAGTAATTAAACATAAGGTGCCTGCAATGCCATACAGCACGATTTTGACAATCTTGACTTGCTTCCAATGTTGACTTAATCTATTTAGGGCTTAAGGCTGATCTTCTGGAATTTGAGGTTCTAAGGCTTGTATTTTGTGAACAAGGCTAGCAGTTAGTTCATCATTTTGGTGTTATTATGGTGTTTATTTCACTACCTTATATTGGAAATCTTTGATTACACTTTTCTTACCTGACATAAATCGAATCTCCCTCTTTCTCCTCAGCGGACATCTGATGGTACGCATAGTACGAAGGCAGTTGTCAAGCCAGGAATCAGCTTTTTGTACATTGCAAAAATATTGGTGGCCTTTGGGTTAATTTTTGTGCTTGGTGCAATTTTCACGTTGGCTCTTGAGAATCTTCCCAGACTGTTACTCTTTGTTAATACATTGACATAATGTTCTATTGACCATTCAGAATATATGCAATGGATTTAACATGTTATTTACTAGACCAGTAATTAGAGGAGAGGCCTCTATAAAAGTATAAGGTGCTATGCATTAGTATTACGTGGTGAAAGTTACACCAATGAAAGTTCGTGGGTTTGTGCATACGAATTGTGGAAGAAAATTGATGGGGGAAGATGGGGAACTACTAGATTAATATCAAAGCCAAGACTACGCTCAAAAACCTGAGCATGGCTTTACCATTCCAATGAACTCTGCACCTGATGCAAATTCTACTGTTGGAAAGAATTTACTTTGTTGTTGGAATAGTTAAAGGATGCGTGGCATGTGTTATAAAGCTTCGTGCGGTTAATTGATGTGTTTATTGTAGTCTATCGCTACACTGGCTGGGTGAATGTGTTTCTCGCAGAAATCCCCACGTGCTTGAATTTTGACATTCCGTACTGCATGGCAATGCTAACTAGGGCTTTAGTGTCTGCTATTGCAAACTAAAAGACTCCTGCTAGTCCTAGCCATTGTAGGATTGCAAATTTTCCAAGAGTTTTCGATGATTGTCATGAGCTCATCTACCCAGACAACCAAGAAGTTTTGTACTACAAAACACTGCACTAATTAGCTTCTTTTTTTTTTTTTGAGTTTTTGGTTTTTATCCTTTAAAAAAAAAACTCCTTAAATTATTTCTTCATTTTAGGGCCCCTGTGAACTTCATGTAGTTCATGCTCATTACGAACTTCAAGCATCAACATGTTGACAGCTTAACTGAGCATCAACTTGAAACTTATACTTGGAAAATATTGAATTTCTTATATTTAGATTTATTTACCATAATTAAGTCCATTTTTAATGTCTCTGCCACAGTACTAATGATAGAATAATAGATAATAAAAAAATTTGAAATTTATTAATAATTAGAAAATCTCTTAAAAGGATCAAATTTATCAGTATACATAATTTAAATTTTTTTGAAAAGTCGGATTATACTATTAAAATTGAAGAAAGAAATACCTTTGTTAAATCTTTATACTATAACTAGTATAAATAAGTAAAACCTTTAATAAAAAATGATTAAATATGTTAATACATATAATATTTAAGAGAAGTTTTATGATTTTCATTATTATCTTTTAAATTTTGTAGAATCTAACATCTAATAATAGTCCTATTTCCTTTTCCTTTTCTTGTTATCCAAACATAACAATTTTTAAGGGATAAAAATATTTTAGATTTTTTTAATATTACATATAAAGACTCACAATTAAAAAATGAATATAAGATCAATTCCTCTGCAATTAATTTACAAAATTTACTAGAAAGTCGTGAATAAAACTTTTTCTTTTAAAATCTTAATATATAGTCATAAAGGTAAAATCATATTCTTATAAACTAATTTGATAAAATCTAATACTATAATACCAAAATCAAATAAATGACAATATATAACTCTTCCATATGAGTGGGTTCTTGAAGGAGCAATAAGACACAAATAAAAGAGAGAAAATATTTGAAAAACTGTAAAAGAGAAAAAAAAAAAAAGACTTGCTCATGGCTCAAATGCTCAGCCAAAATCATAATACTGATAAACAAATGCAACCATAGAGAGAGAAACATCTTTAATTTGCAGACTATTTACATCTTTGCACAAATATTACACTGAGGCGTCTTTTGGTCTATGCATACAAAGTAAGTATACAAACAACATTTGGGAAGGGAGGTTTTTCATACAGCAAAGAGATTCTGCTGTAAGAACCACAATAAGATGGTGCAATGTGCAATCCATTCTAAGCTAAGCTAAGCTATCACCAGAGCTTCGATATATTTCATCGGCATGCGCAGCAGGAACATAGACTGCATCCTTTAGTGAGCTATGAGTTCGCCCATAAAGCGCATAAACAAACACACCGATTAAGAGCCATATGGAAACACGGGTCCACGTAGCAACACTGAAAGTTTGAGAGACCAAGCGTGGTATATCAGAACTAAGATGTAATGTCAGATAAAATTTTCCAAGGCCAAATCTCAGTTAAAAAATTCAAGCATGTAACGTCAAATGGATTCTATACATGGTAACTTGCAACTATAGCTTAATGTCTACTCACCCCAAATTTACAAGCAGGTAGGTGTTAATGAGAATGCAGATGATCGGAAGGAGTGGAACAAATGGACAAATAAATCCTGCAAGGAGATCAGAATTTCATTTCGTAAATTAGCTTAAAACTCATTAGAAACTCACATTTGACTAGTTTGACGCTGCTAAAGCATTAGGGATAAATAAATTATGTCTCATATACAATTACATGCACTAGATGAAACAAAAGCATTATAATCAACACTTGGTTTAAGCATGAAACTATTCTTTACTGCAACATCACTGCCTTAAGAAATTTAGGGACACTGTACACTCCTGCAGATACCAAGGCCGGACCCAAGTCTCTGCAGATTTGACATATGTATCAAGTGATGAAGCATATGCCAAAAGCTGACATGGGATTTCAATTTTGTTTCACGAAAACTAACTGCATCAATCAAACAAGGGAAAAAGGGAGAAGAATGAGTACCTCCAGTATGGCCAAAGCTGTGCCTTGCCTCATCTTGTTCTATACAGGTCAATACAGCAAGACCAAACAGAAGAAGAAGACCACCAACTCCACATGATGTAAAACGAAGAAGCCTGATGGATGAAACATGAAGCTAATTAATCTCAGGCAGGATAGCAGAAGTATGCAGTTGGATGTGGCCATTAGCCCATACTAACAGAAGCAACAGACTGCAGATGCAGTATAGCTGAGTCTTAAACTTCAATCACAGAAAAATCTCTCAGAGTTTAAAGTTGTGGCTATCCACAATTGAAAAAACAAAATTCATAAAGATGATTCAGTATTACCCTTATCAATGTCCTTGCTCAAGTATTCAGAAGTACAACCGTAGCCAATTAATGCTTAACTCAGAAACATGGTTAAAATACATCTACCAACCTTGGAAGACTTGTATCTGAAGCTGCATGTGTAAGCACTAGCGCCCCAAAACATGTGAATGCTATGGTCCACCCAGCAACTTTTCGTCTGTTTTCTTCATTTAGGACAACTGAAATGATAAAAGAAAAGATGAAAATTAGTTGTGGTAAGACTGAGGCCAACCATTAAATTACACGGAATCTGCCACGGAGACCTTGCGATACAATACAAGATGCATCAAGAAATATTTTACAGCACAAATTCCTTTGCATACTTTGATCAGCATATCTGATATGCCTGAGTGGACCAAAGAAAGTTTTGCATTGGAAAGACCCCAATTTTAATGCTTGTATACTATCATTCACTTTCAAAACTCAATTGATTACAACTCAGTTTATGAAGGTACAGGATTATATATGTGCTTTTAGTTTAGGCATAAGAGAATAAATTAATCACGCAGATACAGTTAAGTCAGAAGCATAGGTATGCGAAGAATAGGTATGCGAATCATTCGCAGCATCTGTTTCTTTCATCAAGGGTTCTACTAATTGATATGTTTGCATAGATAACTGAAATTCAAGTTCTTACTTGGTTGATTCTGGCTCTGCCTATGATGAAAATTGAGAACTTTTCTTTATAGATCTATTCAGCTTAAATGCCTCATTGAAAGGTGTACAACAGGTTTTTATCAAGAACAAATATTAGCCCAATAGGAATTATAGAGGCATTCACATAGGAAAATGCACAAATGTCAGATCTCTTCCTTCAGACGGCGGACTCAATCTAACATGGGGATGTGCTCATATTAGCAAAAAGATCTCAGAATCCATGAACATTCCAGAAAATGCAAGTAAAGGTGAAAGAACCTAAAGAAACTTACAATTTGCTTGAACTTCCTTTTTGACAATTACAGGGTATTCAACTTTTGCATTCTTTTTGCATAGTAAAGGTAAAGAGCCATCATTTGTCCCTTCAATATTGTGGGTACACTGACTGAACCGCAACGACACAGAATCAATTGTTTCCTGAAGTGAGGATGGAAATGGCACCTCTTCTGGTGGCACATATCTCAATATCAGTACAGAAATTGCAACCATGGTGAAAGCAAGAAGGGTACCAACACTGACCTGCGAAAAAGCATCACCAAGAAGAGCTTAATAGACAAGCATATATCAACTTATAAGCATATTTAAATATCTAGTTGGTCATAATAAGGGAGAAGTAGATCTCCAGTTTCCCTGGACCATGTGATTGGAAGGGGGATTATCCACCCTTACATGGGTAGGCTATAGAGGGGAATATTCAATTGCGCTTCCTTCTTATCATTAATCCAAGTACATGATTTGCTACACTATTTGAGAAATGATCCTTGACTTTCTGTAATTTGGAGGGCTTCGTGAGTGTGAAGAAATGGAATACTAAGTGATGATGACAAAAACTTACCATCCCAGCCAGCTGTGAAACATCCATGAAAAATGCCAAGATTGCAGCACCAAGACCAGTAGCCAATGTACTCTTCACTGGTACTTGAGTACTTCTATTAACATCCGAAAAGAAAGGCGGAAGCAATCCATCTCTAGACATTGCCATCAAAATTCGTGGCTGACAGACAACAAGGTAATTGGCAAGTCAACACGGAATCCAATTAAATAATATGTCAACCAGAAAGAAAAACAAAGAAAGCCAATCAGTCAAGAGGACATAGCCTCCCTCATATCTAGATCTTGTGTCTCATTCAAAACTAAAAGTAGCCCTGCTAATATTTGTTGGATCCTGTGATGATCAAAACTTGAAGTTAAAGAGATAGAGACTTCAGCATCTTCCACCTTTTCTCCTCCTCCTTTCAAACTAAGATGAGTGGAAAGGATATCTAGTGACAGCATAACTTCCACAAGTATTTATTCTATAATCATGCCCCACTGCAAACCGTGTACATGTTTTCCTAAGCATGTGCTTGCTGGTATCTTAATCTAGCCATCAACACAGGCTTGCAATCTTTTCTTCCTTGATATATGTTGTTGCGACTTAATGTAATAGCTTTTACTCAATATTACAATGGCTAAGATAACCCAGGCAGCTATTAAAGCGTTCTTTTTGTCACTAACTTCAGGCTCTCTCTCAATGCAAGATAGGGTACCAAAATAAACTCCGACATTGAAGTTAGAATTTTAAGTTCTTAGCAAGGCATTATAAGGCAAAGTATATGGTTTTATCAACATTTAATGCTGTAATAGGCTTCTTGTTAATCTTTACTTTTCATCTACAAAATCAAATGAGAAGTGGGCTGACCAAATCATTTTTCACAATAGACATAAATAGAGCTCTTTGTAAATACAAATTGAAGTTCAACTTTTGGAAGTAATCAAAAGGATCAAGAATATCATTTCATCAATAAAACAGATAATCATAAATTAGAAAACAGTATAAGAATTGGTGAACATTCAAAATTTACCAAAAGGTATTTAGGACAGCACATACTGTTGTTGTTGGTAAAAAAACATGCGAAATAGCTTCAATTACCTGAGGAAGTAATGAGCCCATCAATGTTGAGCAAAGAGCCATAACAGCTCCTGCAGTAATTATGCACCTGGAATTACCACAAGGAAAATGAACCTTTAACCAAACATCATACATGATAAAATTAGCTCCAACGAGAAATAGAAAAGCAAAGGTAAAATGAAGCTCAATCGGTGACAACTTCAAAAGCTTACGCTGCCCATTGCATGCCATGGCTAGCAAATGCTGACGAGATGGGAGTATCCGGATTCATTGCATGATAAGGTACCAGACCAACAATGACAACAGAGACGAGCATGTATAAACCACAACATATAGATAGTGCAAACCCTATTCCCATTGGCAAATCTCTCTGAGGATTCTTTACCTATCAAATAAATTGTGACATACATTTGCAAATTTAAACTTTCAAAGTTACGGTGCTACTAATGGAAATAAAAGTATGCATAAAAGAGGGAAATTGGAAAAGGGCAGTACAATGCACATACTTCCTCAGCAGTGCTGGCGACAGAATCAAAACCTATGTACGAAAAGAAGACCGTAGCAGACCCTGCAAGCATCCCATCTACCCCAAATGGGAAATACCTGCAACCAAACCACATTAGATTAGCCAACCTCTGTTCAAGAATGATAATTCAAGAGTATCTTTAGCATGAGATGCCTATTACCCAGTAGGAAGATTGTAACCAGCCCATCCAGTCTTGAAACCGAGATAAGTACCAGCTATTATAACAAAGAGCATGGCACAAACGTTCACGGTTGTTACAACACCTTGAGCCACTGTACTCTGTGCGATAGATTTCATTTAAGTAATGTGAGAAGAAAAAAAAGAAAAAGCAGAAGCAGAAGCAAACAAGTTCCATACAGGGACAGAATAAAAATGACAAAAAGGAAATTCATTTACCTCCTTGATACCAACACACAACAGCCCAGTCACAATAAATACTAGAATTGCAGCACATGGATCAACCACAACATCAAGCCCAGGAATATGTTGACGGGCTAAAAATGCAGGCAGACTGTCTGGACCTCCAAACAGTAAAGCCTAAATGCATACAAGCGGTGCAAATATTAAACCAACAGAACAACACAAAGCTTCTCCAGCATTAAAACTTAACATGTAGAGAAATCCTAGGTCCTCAAAGTTTCACATATAGAGTAAATTGAAAGTGAATACTCGCGGTCAAGTATTTAGTAAAACATTAACAAAATGCAGAAAGAGTTTAGGACAGATAAATTCACTGTACCAGATTAGGGGATATGCCACGAGCAACTGCTGATCCACCAATTGTGTATTCCAATATTAGAGCCCACCCAATCAACCACGCAACACTGCATATAGCCATTTGATAAATTACAAAAAAAAAAAAAAAGGTCTATAGATAATTGCTTGCACAATGATATATCCATTTGTTGAACTTAAATTGTAAAGAAGTAAACCTAAAGCAAAGGTAAAAGAAGTAAACCTAAAGTCAAAATCCTAAGTTAACCTTGCGTCCCAACTATGAGAGAGGGCTAAAATACTTACCCTTCTCCAACACATATGTAAGAATAATGATATGCACTGCCAGCAGATGGACATCGACTTGCAAGTTCTGCATAACAGAAGGCAGAAAGAGCAGCAGCAATTCCAGCTATCAGAAAGGAAATTGTAAGAGCTGGTCCAGAATGCTCTCTGGCCACTGTTCCGACAAGAATATAAACTCCAGCTCCAATTGTTGAGCCCACACCTGATCAGATAAGTTCAAAAGAATTCAGTTTTAAGCTATCAAAAAAGAGAGGGCAGATCGGTATCTTGCAATTGGTCAGCCAAATTCTTCAGCATACATAAATAACCATCTCCTGATGCTACCAAGAAAGCAAATTACGTAGACAAGGTCAATCTCCAACTAGTATTAAACATCCAAATGTTTCCTCTATCCATGTTAAGTAGAAAAATCTGAATACCAAGATAAAGAGTTGATATCTACTGTAATCAACATTTATCGCCTCACAGGCCCTTAAAATTAAAATTGTCAAACGGTGAACCTTAAGATCGCAAAATCACAAAAGCAATGATACATAAACACAAACCCCAATCAAATTTCAACTGAATAAGGACAAGAGAAGGCGAAATAAAGATGAAGAAGGAAGAGACCTACCTATTGCTATAAGGTGAAGAATCGATAACTCTTTTGCTAACTGGTGGTGCCCGTGAGCTTTAACATGAACAGAATCAACCTGTTTTCTCCTTATCAAACCCCTAACACAACCTCCCCAGACACCGGTTCCACCATCCGTTTGCGAATCATTGAGAAAACCCATCAAATTTCCCAACTTTTCCCTTACTATGAAACACCCAACAAATTATATGAACAACCACGATAATCCCAAAAAATTTTCGCAATTCTGTGAGTAATTTACAAAATGGGTATTCCCTATTCCCAAAATATACAGAAACGAATGTTTTCAGTCTCTTGAAAGTATTCTGTTATACACAGAAGCGAAAAGAAATTAGAGATAGATCTTAATACCAGAACAGCCCTCCTTCCCTATGCAATAAAAGAACTTGGAGGACCTGATTCTCTGACAATTCCAAGAGGGAAGGGGGCAGATTCTGAAGAGATCTCCGTGTTTAGTGTTCGATAAGAGAAAATAAAATACAGCGAAAAGAAAAGAACTTGGGTTATACTTTATAGCCGAATCGTACGACTCTCCCTAACTGTTGTGACTTAGCTTGGATTAGATACTCTGCCGCCTGCTTGCTTCAATTATGTATGGGATGTGTAGGCCCCACCTCTCTTCCGTTGTAATAGATTCTACTGGGGCTCACAAGTCACAATTTCTTTATTCAATGATTATTTAATTGTCTTTTTAATCATTATTTGTAAACATGCTCCAGATCTTCTGTCCAGTTTTATGGTGTCTTATTGTGTCCAGTGAATCTCAGCCATTTATTTATGCGAGCTCCACCTGCATAAAT
>JANZLC010000002.1:10182690-10195443 GCA_026413385.1 Erythroxylum gracilipes | reverse complement strand
GAATGACATGTAGTAGTATAAGCTCAAGTTTAGGGTTCAGTACCCGATGTTGGGCTTCGGTAACGGGGTCCAACATAAACAATTAAAATAGACTAGGAAACAATATCGAGCAGTGAACAAGGAAATCGTTTAGAAAATAATCAATATCAAGAATTAGTGCCTAGGTGATGAACCCCTAAAACCATTATAATATTAACCTTTTATTATGCAATTGTTTTATCGACTATTGAACTGTGAAAATTTCTATCATATGCTAATAACTCGCTTAAGACTACTAATAACTAATCTTGGGTTTATCAACTGAATTATGCAGGTTAAAGTTTCTAAGATTGATTTATCGATTTGCAAATTCCGCTATTAGTTTTGACCCTAATCCAAATGATTTATGTCCATCTATCTTTAGGTTCGTAATCAACTCTTTTCAATTACAGTAGATCTATTTATATATAGGATTTCTCAATCTTTATGTTATGAAATCAGATTATTTACTAATAGTCCAGATCTATTAGAACTATTAGTATATATATTAATCACGTAATTGAAACATAATAGATCAATCGAAATGATTGCATTAGAATACAAAATCAAAACATGTTATAGCACAAACTATAGTCCATCTCACCTAGACATTAAAGATGTTTAGTTACACATGATAGAAAACGAAATCAAACATAAACAAAAAGAAAAACGAATAGAAAACAATAAGTTCATAATTCTAAATCTCCCTTCTTTTCTATCAAATGTTCTTGCAAAGTATAGGTTTGATGTTGTAAACTATTGGATATGTTGATGATTTCTTCACGATTTCCACGTCTTTGGATCAGTAACACCCCTTCTAAATTATCTTTATCTCTAGAATTGCCTTTAAAAGTCTCCTCCAATTTGCCTCCACTCATGTCCTTTTATAGCCAAATTTAGAGTTTCTATGACACACATGGTCTGAGATATGGAACTGTATCAAATTGCTTATCTCCAAAAACACTTTAAATCATGACTTTATAAGTTTTGAGAGACTTACATGGCCACATACATAATTGTGTATCCCTAATTGCTTTGAATCTTTTTTTATGCCATAATTTCACCTAAATTTCTCTTCTTTTGATCTATGAAGGCAATTATAACTTATAAATGCACTCATAAAAAATTAAGTACCAACTATATAACAAAATTACAAAATATCAAGCAAAATACATCAAATATGGGTGAATAAATATAGTCTAATATGCATCTATCAAACACACTCAAACTTAAGCTTTTGCTTGTCTTCAAGCAAATCATAATCAAAATTATAAATTTTACAACATCTATCCTTCATTAATCTTAACTTGTCGATTTATACTATAAATCACCATATCATATTAAATTAAATTATCATATCATATCATATTAAATTAAATTAACATACAATTATATTCAAGTTATCCTAAAACTAACTTCCTAAGTCAATATTAATAGTAATAACATAAATAACCTCATTAAAATCTAAAACATAAACCTTTACACCCCTACCAAGATTTAACTCAATACACTCAAGTGTTCAGGGTGAAAAGTATCAAACTCTCAATTAATGCATAGGAGAAATCTTACTATAGGTTTGCAATTTTATCACATCTCAACCACTTGTATATAAACTAGAAACAAAAATCAAAAGTTCTTTATAAGGGTTGTAATGAGGCTTAGGTATGATATGATTGGGATAATAAAAAGGTGACATGGAGGAAATTTACAAATGAGAATATTGCATGAAACTTGTTCATAATACACACAGGTCCTTTCATCATAACCCATTGGGTTTTTTTCTTCTTTCCTTGTTTTATGCTCATTTTTTTAATCAAAACAATTTGGAGCATTCATCATGTACCATAATTAAAAAGATATTAAACCTATCAAAATTTCAAGTTTCAAACATTCAGCAATGTAAATAACCTTCAGGGTTCAAAATAATAAAAAGTCTCCAATGAAGAATAGGATAAGGTTAATAATTTAGTTAAAATCAATAAAAAAGACTAAGGCTCAACTTGGTTATTCCTAAAGGATAAAATAAGGTAAGGTAATTATCAAAAATATAGGCTACAACAAATTGTTGAATCTAAGTGTCTTTATCATTTCAATGCCTATAATTTAACAACTGTGGTCTAAATATGCATAATAAAAGCAAGTTATAGAATCATTCAACAACGCACTATAATACTCGTGAAAGAATAAAAAGAGCTTAAAACTTTTTCAAATTTTAATTTTAGTCTTAAAAGCTCACAAAAAAGATGGGTTATTGTGTGTAACTAGTGTGCGATTTCATCAACTTGATTACTTCAATGATCATTAAAAATATGATTTATAAAGGCAATTTTAGTCTAACTATCATCCTTTTTCATACTAATTCAAATTAGTATTCAATAATGAAATACAATATTTATCGACCAATTTCAATTAAGTTAAGATATCAATTCATAAAATTTAATAATTAGGATTATAATAAGCTTAAGAAAATTATTAAAATCATTAGGCCCTTCCCCACACTTAAAGTTGTACCTTGTCCTCAATATACATAATGTAACATCTCGTTCCTATATTAAGAGTTAGAACCCAAAAATATGGTACATGTGAGATCAATGAGAGATAAAGAAAAATGCATTTTTATGTTCATCCATATTGTTAGGGTACACGCACGTCAATTTGAATTTTGCACACATTAAAATGACTATACATGCATTCATTGGCATTATGGGTATAATTGACTTATATGTGAAAGGTGATTTTATTGAGAATTGTGGTTTATGTGTACTGAAAATTTAATTGGAAAGAGTGTTTAGTGATTTTGAATTTTTGGAATAAATTCAAAAAATGTTGAATATTATTGGCCTAGGAAAAATGCCAAATGGCAAATAAATTGATGAATGGAAATAAAAATGAGAGTCAAATGATAGTGGAAATTGTAGGGGTGCCTTTGGGATTTTTGAAAAATGATATTGAAAATTTAGAGACAAAATGGAGTATAAATCGGAGAAGATTGAACCAGTTAATTGAGAAACTAGTTAAAGCCTTAGAATTTGGACAAGTGTCCAATTCTTAAACACACGTTCTTTTAAGCTTGAAAGATCCAGCTACTGTTTATTCTTGTCTTAAAATATCTTCTTCGAGAATTTTCTTCATCTTTTGGAAGCTTCATTTCTTTTAGAGATTTCTCATCCTCGCAAGGTAAGCCTTGCTCTCATTTTTATCTTGCTACCTCTTTTTGTTATCTTCTTCATTATAACCGAAATACCTAACCCTACAACTTTTGACTATTGATGATCGAGTATTATTGGAAAGCTAGGGTTCATGAGATCTCGAAGGTTTTGGAGCTTAGACAAGTAAGCATTTTATAGTTTTTTTATTGTATAAGATGAAACATGCATTATGTTAGTTATACGTTGAAGTTATAAAATGAAAATGTACATGTGCTGAAACGTGAGTGAAAAACCAGAGTATACAACATGTGTTGATTTTTCAGATTTGATGATAAAAAAATGTTATGAGGTGGTGTTAAAATGAATTGTAGAATTGAAAGATCAACAAAACCGTGTATAAAAAGAATGCAGAAATTTCTGGAGATATGAAAGATGTTTGCTCTGTTTTGTTACTGTTGAGATATGTGTATATTAGCCATCACCGTTGTTCACGCAAATTTCTGAGTGCTAATACGGATGAACAAAAAATAGTTTAGAAATGAGAAATAGGTGTAAGCTAATGTCTAGATATGAGAAAGAATGATAAAAATGGAAGTTAGTAAAGAAAATGGAAAATGTACAAGAGATGAAAAAGTGCAGCAGTGAAGAAAATGAAGAAACGTAGGAAAGTGAAAATGCGTGAATATGAGATGTTTTGTATATTGGTGTTAATTATGGTTTTTAATTTGTTTAATAATGAGTTGAGCTGAAATAAGAGTCGAAAATGAAAGTTAGAGGAAGAAAACAAGGAGAATGCAGAAAATGAATATGCAGAAAAATGAAAGAAGAAATGCATCAATGGAGAAAATGCAGAAATGAAGAAGATGAGAAGTAATGGATTTTGGCTTTGTTTGTGGATGATTTGAGTTAAATGGCAGTTGGAAATGGAGGTTGAAATAAGTGAGAAATGGTTTAAGTGAAAGAAAAGAAGAAAAAGAAAGAAGAAGAAAACACAGAGGTTCAGAAGGAGAAGAAGAATCGCGAACGTGCTTCTGCACGATTGCATCTTTGGAAGAGGAAGAGGGAAAGCACGATCGTGCTTCAGTACGATTGTAACTTTCCTCTAAAGGCAGGAGCACGATCGCGACATTGAGTGAAACTCACGATCGTGCTCATGCACGATCACAACTTTTAAGGCTGGAGGCTGACGCAACATCCTTCGATCTTTTGACAATATCTCCTTCTCCCGACCTCCAAATGACATGGGATTTGAACCACTGCACTCGAAACACATTGCTCTACCTCTCCACCAAAAATCTTAGCCATATGATATTGAAAATTTAGAGACAAAATGAACCACTGCACTCGAAACACACTTAAATGTTGAATGTTGGACTAAGGTTCGATGACATGTCAAAGTGACTGATTGATCATATGTGATTGATTCATTATATTCCATGAATGTATGAAACATAAAGGCAGTTGTGACCGGAGTCACCAGTGAAAAAGAACTTAAAGCTCGATATGTGATAAGAGCCTCAGGCTTAGTTGTAAATGTACCCAGTATCCACTAAGGGATATGAGACATTATCTGATACAACTTGGTATCCACAAGGGATATGGGCTAGCCCGGTATCCATTAAGGGATATGGGCCAGTGAAAAAGGCACTCGGTCATAACAAAGTAACAAATTGAAAGTGAGTCTCATGTACACTACATATGCATGATATGAATGATTACAATGGTTTGAATGACTTCTGAACGTGGTATGTGTTGAATGTAAAATGTGAAATGACTGATCAAGTGTATGTGATTCAATATGATTATTAATGAAGTGATGTGAATTATGTGAATATGTGAACTGTATGTGTTATGTGATTGAGTGAGCCATCGAGGATGGTCACTCACTGAGTTCGTAAAACTCACCTAAAATTTTCAATATTTTTCAAGCTCAGAAGAATTACCTCATTGAGAAAACAGGAGTGTAGCCACTGCATTTAAGTAAGAGGTAGAGGTCAGGATTAGTTTGCGTCTGCATTTGTATTTTCTTATTTTTGGTATCAAATTGAGTCTTCCATAATTATTGTAACATGTATATTTGAATATTCTGTATTTAATAACTTTCGAAAGTGGAAAGGTTTGTAAATGAGAATGATCTGGAGTGTAATAATAATTGTGTTTTCGATGTTTATGAAATAAAAGTACGGACTCGAATTTGATTACTGATTTCCTCATATGAAAAAAATTGTACTAAGTTTTTGAGAGTTTGACTGTTCTAGCATGCCACCTTGCGGGGTACGCACTCGGACATCACTCAGGATGTCGGGTACGTGTCTTGAGAGGGTGGGGTGCTACATTTTGGTATCAGGGCACAGAATTAGTATCTTACATGGGCATTTTTTGAAAGATGTGTCAAGTTACATGCATTTTAGTCATGTCATAGCAAACAGTAGCAACTGATCCCTAGTCTGAGTCACACGCGTGAGTATGTGTTAAGAGTTTGAGCTGATAGAATTAGTAAAAGGCATGTTGCTCTTTCAAAACATGAGAAAATGAAAGTTATGGATAAGTAGAAATGGGAACTAGTACATAGTTAGATTTGATAAATAATGATTCAATGCAATTGTATTGGAGGATGTATTATTGAATATGACACCAATATTGTACTGTGGTATTATATCCCCGAATGTGATAAAAATATGAATGTATTGTCATGGATTGTGTGAGGAAAATAGGGATATAAGTAGAATGATGAGATTAAAGTGTACAAGTAGAATGTAATGGGAACAAAAATTGTTATGATCTTAAGAAGATGAATTTGGAACCGAAGTGGTCGTTTGATTAATGTGACAAGAGTTACGATCCACCGTAAGAATATATTAGTGGAAATTGAGATCAGAATTTTATGATGATTATACATCTATAATTCTGAATTGATTGAGGATATACATATGGGAGATGAAATAAATGACAATAGGAAGATGAGATAGAAATGAGATAAAGAAAAGGATGATGAATCAAATGAGAAGAATAATGCACTCAATATGATAGTTGAATTATTGTGACATGATGTAATACTAGAGGAGGTAAATTATGGAGAATTAAAGTAAAATTAATGTTAGTCAGTGCAACAATATGAGGAAGATGGTGCAGGTCATGATGGTGTCTTGAAAATATAGGTTTCTATCACGATCGTGGTAGGGATACCTCGATCGTGGGCAAGGCTTAAAAGAGAAATATTGTTTAGGACCAATTGAGATCAAAGTATTACTATTGTCAAATATAAATTGGTGATTTATTAGAAAATAAATTCCTGGATAGAATGGGATGACCTTGATGATACACACCTAAGCATAGGTGATTGTGTCTACTTCATCGAGTCTTCGTAATCAGAACATTATGGCCTTGTAAGAGACAATATGAATTGATCTTCTTGAGGTACTAAGAATGTCTGATAAGTAGTGATGGAAACAGTGGATTGATAAAGGTTACATGAACAATGTAGATGAATGTAGCATGAAATCTTCTTTCGAAGAAGAATTTCATCGAATTAGGTTAAGTAGATCAGATGGTCTATTTTTAAGAATGATCAATGAAAGAATAAATTAGAAATGATATTGGAGTCCTAATCCTAATGGAGACTCAAGCATAAAGATGTAGAAAATGGTATTGAGGGTGTACGCATTTGGTTTGATGGAAAGTATCCAATTACGCAAGTGGATTTATGAAGTGAGGGGATATATGTTGGGACCCGTTTCTGGAACCCAACTACTTAATCCAAAAAACTCATAATATTTCTAATTTTCACCAAAAGTTCGGGGTCCAACAATACAAATTGAATCTGAGGAATGTGTTACCAACACAGAAAGTGAAGTTTTCAAATAAATTGAAATGTGCGGAAAAACTAGTATGAATGAATAGGCATTTGAATAAGTCAATGTGAAATAAGAGGAAATTGAATGAATGGGGAAAATTATTTGAGAAAAGAGGTCAATTGGGAAACTGAAAATGATATGAGATAATATTACCTTAATTGAGGAATTAGTCACTTAAGGAATTACGAGAATCAATTATGGGCACAAGGAAATTTGGGTGATATCTGTTGGAGTTAACAATACCCTAATATTATTATGATATTGAAGATTAAAGTGATCCAAGCAAACTTGTATCAATTAGTGACTGACCGCGCGTCGTTATGCTAGGCAAAATAAAATAACTAGACTACTACTATAGCAGTGGTGAGTCTAGGTCGATCCCACAAAGAGTGTGTGTGAAGTTTATGAAATGAAAATTAACCGGTGTTTACACTTAAAGGGTAGTTTTGGATTTTTCAAAGAAGAAAATAAAATGAACCTAACTAATAAAAACAAATTAAAGAAAACATGCAAAAATGATAAATGTGGGGAATTCAGTAGGGACCCGGTTCTTCAGTTCAATCTCGGCCTGCACCCTGACTAAGCATATTGTATTAATTTCTTGATCTTTAATCTCTCCTCGCAACTATTAATCGTGGGTTAAAAATTAACTCGAGTTTTCCCTTAGTTTTTGTTTAATCAAGATACGATTGTTAATTAAACCTAACCACCGAACAACCTAGGATGCGATCTCTAGATTTAATTAGGCAGTAGCATTACGAATTAGGAAAACCAATTAATCAAGGGAACAATCACATACGATGCGTCATTTAACCTAGGTAATGTTATCCCTATGATTACGAATCATTAGTCGCTACACATGAATTTCAATATAACAATTACGGATTATATCGAAATTCTAGCAATGAGTTTGCAATTAACGATTCAATGAACGCATTAAAATCATCAATTTATAATACCCAACGGGTTTCATACACAAATAACCGAACAATAACGAAAATTCGATTATCCATACACAATACCCAAATCAATTAATATAGGATAACACAATCAATTCCTAATAAGAGAAAGAAACAACAAAATAATAATAAAATTACTTAACCTGAGTCATCGGTGTCGATGTCGCCTCCTAACCGGCTTCGGGATGCTTAGCCCTTCATGGGTCTTTCCCAAAAAAATGCTTCAGCCCCCATGTTATAGCACCCACCGAAGACCCCTTCATTGCCTAAGCTTCTTTCAATTTCATTGCAGCCTCCACTGTTCTGCTTGCTCTTCTCGTCTGCTTCACTAAGCTGCAGCCATGTCAACGTCAGCGCCAGCTCTCCAAGCCGCAACCCTCATCGAAGACTCACGCCTCCCACGCAAGCCTCATTTATAGTTGATGCCACACTGTAGTGCTCACTGTGCTTGTGATGTGACGAATAAGGGTCATAATCACTTAAAACCTCTGCTCATACTTGCTCCCCTCTTGCGTTTTATCAACGTTGCGTTTAATGTAGACGCACAACGCAGTGCATATAGCAGAACGTCTGCGTTTTGCGCACAACGCAGTGCACAACGCATGTCTCTACCTTCCTTCAATGCTGCATCCTTGTGCATTTTGAGTAAAAGCCCGTGTGCATTTTTAATAAAATGCGCAACACGTTGCAACGCAGCTGTCTGCGTTGCACAAACTTGGCTTTATGCGTTTTCTTCTTTTGGAGTTGCCGTTTTAAACCACCAAGAAAGTTGTTCTTTTCCTTGTTGAACATTTGTGCTCTAATTTGCTTTAAAATCTTGTCTTTTTGGTCTCAAATATGTATCAACATATCCAACCTAGCAATAAACACAAATTGAACACCAGTTAAGCATTTTATCTTTAAAATAGGATTGAAATCACATAGAAATACATAAGATAATATAAGATAATTCAATCCTATCAGCATATAACATGGTTCTTAGGTAGGGAAATCATGTGGAGGTGTTTAGAGGTTAGGGAGTTTCTATAACTTATATCCACGTGATCAGGGATAAGTAAGAAGGGATAATGACTAGAGTAAGGACGATAAGAGGAGATGCTGAAAATTTTCTATTAGTATTGGGCTACATCAAGGCTCCGCATTGAGCCCTTTTCTATTCGCAGTAGTGATGAATGAGCTCACTAAGAATATTAAAAAAGATGTGTTTTAGTGTATGTTGTTTGTTGACGATATTGTCATAGGAATGAGACAAGAGAGGGCGTCAATGTTAAGCTAGAATATTAGAGGGATGCGTTAAAGTTGAAGGGTTTTAAAGTAAGCAGGATTAAGACTGAGTACTTAGAGTGCAACTTTTCGTGCCAACAGGTGGCTACCGATGTGGAGGTAAAGATTAGATTAGAAGTTATAACACAGAAAAAGTATTTTAAGAACCTAAGCTATTATCCAAAGCAATCAAGAGATCAATGAAGATATAGCCAATTGTATCAGATCAAGGTGACTCAAATGGAGAAGTGCATCAGAAGTTTTATGTGACAAGAAGATATCGCTCAAACTCAAAGGTAAATTATATCGCTTAATGATTAGGCTGACCAAGATATATGAGGCAAAATATTGACCCATCAAACAAATACATAGTAATAAGCTTATAGTGATAGAGATGAGGATGCTCCAGTGGATGTATAACCTTATAAGAAGAGTTAAAGTTAAGAATCTAATACTACGAGACAAATTAAAGATGGCTGATATTAATGAAAAATTGAGAGACACAAAGCTTACATGATTCAGACATGTTAAAAGGAGATATATTGACGCTCCAATGAGAAGATACAAGAAAATAATACTTAAAGACTGTAAGAGGAAGAAAGGAAGGCCGAAGAAGAATTGAGGAGAAATGATCAAGAATGATACGACTCGAATGGAACTTACCGAGAGCATGACCCACAATAGGAAAATCTGGCGTACTAAAATACGGATAAAGGATCTCTCTTAAAAAGGTCATTCGCGTTCTTGTAGGTTTTGTAGATTGTGTCCTTTGAATTTAATAAGTAATATTTATCTTCTAGCTAGTTAGCTTAGTTAATTTCCTACTTAGCTTAATTACTTTCTTAACATGACTGGTTTGAGTTATTCTTGTATGGGTCTTTTTTTGGTTTGTTTATTTGTTTTATCTTTTATTGTTAATTTTTGACATGTTTAATACGTACGTTATTTTGTATTATATTATCTTTTTTATGCATATTCATTTATAATTTTGTAGTATTTTCATGTTTTATTGTATGTTGATATATTAGAAACAATCTCTTTATTAAATAAGAATAAGACTATGTATTACTAGGCTTTCTTAAACTCTATGTCTCAATTGAACTTATACTAAATATTATTGTTATTATTTCTACCAAAGTAGTAGTAGTAGTAGTAATAATAATAATAATAATAATAATAATAATAATAATAATAATAATAATAATAATAGTAATAATAATATAAATTTTTTTTTTGAACAACCCAGTTCCTATTTCCAAAGCACCCGTGAGATTTATTGTTATTGCAGCAATTTAAGTCTATTATAAGAATAGGAAGGTGTGGCTGTGAATATGGCCTTAGGATTGTAAATTTGCGCGTCAGACCTACCCAATCTGGTTCTGACTTGTTTTTACATAAATAAATAGGTGAGATGTATTGGGACACGATAAGTACACAATTTTTGAGACCGAGAATTTGAATTTGAAGGGAGAGATGACCTAATTATTTAGTATGGGAGCTGAAACAGTTTCCCGTTGACAATGACAACTTTTTCTGTGTTTTATATTTGTCTGCCAAACACTTGTGTTTGTGTATTATTCTTTTTTAACCAGTGACCATAGTTATATTCAATGACGTATATAGGGACAAGCGAGGTATATTCATTGTCACTGTCTAATTTTATCGACCATTTAAATCCGATTAGATTTGAACCACACATTTGATAAAGTGCTAGAATATTTTCATTGAAAGAGCACTTTACCATAACTTGATTAGATTAGGATCCGTAGCGTTCTTTGTGAAAACAGGGGATAGCATTATTAATTAGATGTGCTTGCTTTGACCTTGAAATTTTCATTTAATCGCCCTGAACATTCTTCAGGAATTCAAAGTTGCATTCCTACCGTGGAATAGAACAACTACTCTTGGTCATAATTAGTAATATGTCAATATAATTATATTGGTAAAGACAAAAAAAAGAAGAGAAGAAGAAAAATAAATAGCCATCTTGATGTGAACATATGTCAGAAAGGCCTAACTCATCCTCAAAAGTTAGTTTAAGAAAGGAAGGTTTGCACACTATTATAAATTCTTGAATATTTTTATAATTGTCTGATGTGAGATTTTTGACACATTTCTCTTAGTCCAAATTAGAACTGAACATCTGATAAATATATTGAACAAAGGGATATAATTGGACACCACCTCAAACCATCTAAATATACGGACTTTAATACTATGTTAGAAATGCTCAATTTATCCCTAAAAGTTAAAATTTTACATGAACATTTAACAATTTATAATAGTCAACAAAATTTTTCTTTTGAACCAACTTTTTGAAAGTAGATTAGACCTTTCTAACGTGCCATTTCAAAGATGCTCACCCCAATAATGGAATCCATCTTGGAAAGCCATGTGTTCTCTCTATTACCGAGCCCTGGATGAATCCATGTGATTCACAATGTCATCTTCCTTTGTTGGACTTGAATAATTAATAATGCCACCTTTGTTTTATTATTCGTCATATTATATAATTTTCGTTTCTTGTACGTATCCTTTATGTGAATTTTCAAATTGAGTGGCCATTATGCAACGTGTGTGGGACATGCGTTTTATGACACTAACGATTATAAGATCTGCAGGCTGCCCATTACTTCTTCTTTGCAATTTTTTTATATAAAGGGTTAATAAGGTGGCATAGAGTTTGACTTTTGGTGTACCCTAAAGCTAATGGATGTATACTTGGACAAAAACATAAATATATACGTATATGAGACAAGAAGTGTATTTTTTAAAATTCTAATATTAAATTAAAATATACAATAAGTTTTATCGATTCAAATAAATTATAATATTTTTACTATAAGTCATAAATTAACGAAAATTTTAATAAATTTATGCTTTTATTGATCAACAAATAATTTTTATTTTCTATTAATTATATAAATTTCCATATGTCACGTGATATGTAAGTGTTTATTTTTTAATCAAATATAAATTATTTTTAAAATTTTTGTTTATTGCAACATAATCTTTTAATAACTCTAATTTAATTTAATAATTAAGAAAACTAATCTTCTTTCCGGTTTCTACCTTAATCCAACAAAATGATTTGACAACTGCAAACAAAGAGAAGATTTTTCTAAAAAGATGTGCTTAACTTTTGGGTCTCTGCTAACAAAAGTCGCTGAATCTTCTCCAGCACATCTGCAGAAAGAAAGGAAACGTTCCCACATATGCGACTTTACAGTCCCCATATTCAACATTACAATGATCTCTCAGCGGGTTTTGGCTTTAACGTCAAGTGTTTTTTTTTTTTTTAATTACATTAGGTATCTCGGTTTTGTCCGACTAATCCTAAGCCCCTACAACCCCATCCCAAGAGCCTAGAGGATGTAAGTCTGGAACTCCAAGATCTCTCAGGTTCCTACGTAGCTTGTACACTTCTGCGCATAAGGAATCTTCACATACTTGATTGTTCAGCTGATGATTGATCACTGGCCTCCCCCTTGCTCAGCATCAGGTTCCCAT
>JANZLC010000002.1:10165188-10178323 GCA_026413385.1 Erythroxylum gracilipes | reverse complement strand
GTTGACAAATAAAGAAAAAATCTTCTTACATCATCGTAGGTTAGGTCATCCATCATTTAGGATTATTCAGTCTTTGTTCCCTGCTTTGTTTACAAAGCTAGATTTCAGGAGCTTTCATTATGAGGTGTGTGAACTTGCTAAACACAAGCGTATACCTTTTCTTATTAGTAATAAAATAAGCATTTTTCCTTTCTATCTTATTCATACTGATATTTGGGGTCCCTCAACTGTTTCAAATGTGTCAGGGGCACGGTGGTTTGTAACTTTTATTGACTGCACTAAAGTTAACTAGGTTTTTTTGCTCAAACACAAGTCTGAAGTGAGTTATGTACTTCCACATTTCATCTCTATGGTAAAAAATCAGCTTGGTATAAACATCAAGAAACTTATATCCGACAATGCCAAAGACTACAACCAAACTCTTACTCTCTTTTGTCAAAAAGAATGGATAATTCATAAGTCTTCTTGTGTCAAAACACCTCAACAAAACGGCAGAGAGGCAAAATGGACACCTTTTAGACCAAACAGGAGCATTGTTATTTCAGAAAAATGTACCAAAATATTTTTGAGGGGAAGCGGTCCTAACATCCACACATCTTATTAACAGACTACCCTCTAAAGTCCTAGGATTCAAAAGTCCAATGGAGATACTCTCTTCATTCTACCCACATATATCTACTACAAACAATCTTGTGCCTCACATTTTTAGGTGTGTGTCCTTTGTTCATATTCACAGCCAATATCGTGGAAAATTGGATCCTAGAGCACTGAAGTGTATCTTTGTAGGGTATTCATCAACTCAAAAAGGGTATAAGTGTTATCATCCTCCTTCTAAGAAATTTCATATGTCCCAAGATGTCACCTTTAATGAACAAGAAGCCTATTTTGTCCAACTTTGTCTTCAGGGAGGAATCTCAAGGAAGATAAGAAGTTCTTTCTTGGAGTGACAGAAAATGATCCTTTACTTATATCTAAACCCAGTCAAATACCTTCAGCCCAACCAGAATCTACTGAAACCGAAACTAAACCCATTTTTGAAACCGAAGCCAAACCCATTTCTGAACCTAAATCTGCTTCTAGAGATGTGAGATTTGGAAAAAATATGGTGTACTCAAGGCGGAAAGAGGTTAATCCGGAATCTATGCATGTATAAGAATTTGAACCAAATTCCTCAAATGAGGTAACAATTTTTGATTTCCCTACTTTGCAAACTGAAACTGAAGTGTAGATTAGTAAGGAAGATCAAGATTAATCTATTTCCATAAGAAAAGGAACTAGAACATGCACTAAAATGCCGTTATACCCGCTCTCATACTACATGTAACATTCTAGATGACCCGCTTACAGATATTGTCCGCTTTGGGTCTTGGCCCAGCCAAGTGCTCACGGTTTTGCTTTTCCACAGGCCTTCCCAAGAGGTCACCTATCCTAGAACTACTCTCACTTAAGCACATTTAACCTTGGAGTTCTGATGGGATCTGGTCCATTAGGCCATGAAAAACGCGTCTGTAAGGGAGAGGTATCCATACCCTTATAAGGCATACTTCGATCCCCTCTCCAACCGATATGGGATCTCACACTCTTCACCCCCCCTTAGGGCTCTGCCCTCTTTAGGGTCCAGCCTATCTGGCACAACGGTTCGGGTACCGGCTCTGATACCACCTGTAACATCCCAGATCACCCGCTTACAGATATTGTCTGCTTTAGGCCTTAGCCCAGCCAAGCCCTCACAGTTTTGCTTTTCCACAGGCCTTCCCAAGAGGTCACCTATTCTAGAACTACTCTCACCTAAGCACATTTAACCTCAGAGTTCTGATGGGATCTGGTCTATTAGCCCATGAAAAACGTGTCTGTAAGGGAGAGGTATCCATACCCTTATAAGGCATACTTCATTCCCCTCTCCAACCGATGTGGGATCTCACACTACATGTCCTTTCAAAATTTCTCACCAACATTTAAGCCTTTCTTGTAAACCTCAATACCACAATCATTCCTACAATCTTATCTGAAGCATTGTCTAATGAAAAATGGAAACAAGCTATGGATATGGAGATGGAGGCACTAAGAAAGAATAAAACCTAGAGTTTGGTGAAATTGCCAGTTGGAAAAAGGCAGGTGGGCTGCAAATTAGGTGTATACGGTAAAATATAGGGCTAATGGGTCGATTGAAAGATACAAGGCAAGATTGGTAGCCAAAGGATACACTCAAACTTATGGGATTGATTATCTAGAGACATTTGCTCTTGTGGCTAAGATGAATATGATTAGAGTAATTTTATCTTTAGCAGCAAACCGTGGCTGGGAGCTATAACAATTTGATGTAAAGAATGCATTTCTGCATGGGGATTTAACAAAGGAGATTTTCATGAAGGTCCCACCGGTATGAAGAAAAAGTGGCCACCAATACTGTATGTAAGCTAAATAAAGTTTTGTTTGGATTGAAACAATCCCCTCAGGCTTGGTTTGGCAGATTTGCAAGGGTCATGTTATCTATAAGATATAAGGAAAGTCAAGAAGATCACACCTTGTTCATTAAGCATTCAGCCACAGGAAAGTAACAGTATTACTAGTCTATGTGGATGACTTCATACTCACAGGATGATGAGATGGAGTAGCAGATCTTGAGTAATTGTTTAGCTAAGGAGTTTGAGATTAAGACCTTGGGAAGGTTAAGGTATTTTCTTGAAATTGAAGTATCACACTCCAGGAGAGGAATTTTTATATCCCAACAGAGGTATGTTACTGATTTACTTAAGGAGACAGGGAAGGCTACATGTAAACCCGCAAACACACTCATGGAGCCGAACCTTAAGCTGGGAAAAGCAAAGGAAGATGTTTCAGTCAATAAGGAAATGTATCAACGACTTGTAGGACGACTAATTTACTTGGTTTATACCAAAACTGATATAGCCTATGCCGTGAGCATGGTAAGTCAGTTTATGAATAGTCCTAAAGAAGTTCACTTACAGGTAGCACATAGAATTTTGCAATACCTTAAGTGAACTTCAGGAAGAGAGATTTTGTTCAAAAGAAATGGAGATATGGCACTTGAAGCATATATCGATGTTGACTATGTAGGATTAGTAGTGAATAGAATATCTACGTCGGGTTACTGTACCTTTCTTGGAGGGAATTTGATCACATGGAGAAGTAAGAAACATGGAGTTGTAGCACGATCTAGTGCAAAGGCAGAATTTCGTGCAATGGCACAAGGTATATGTGAATTGCTTTGGGTGAAAATCATTGAAGAAGACTTAAAGATTAAGTGGGATGCTCCTATAAGGCTTTACTGTGATAATAAATTAGCAATAAGCATAGCCCACAACCTAGTTTAGCATGATAGGACTAAGCACATTGAGGTGGATAGACATTTCATCAAGGAGAAGTTAGACAGTGGTTCAATATGCACTCTGTATCTGCCAACAAAGGGACAACTTGCTGACATTTTCACTAAAGGGTTGAGTAGCTCAATATTTGCAAATATTGTATCCAAGTTGGGAATAGTTACTATTCACCAGTTTGAGGGAGAGTGTGAAAATCTATTCTAATAAGTATAGATATTGTATTAGATAAATATCAAATATAGGAAATAAATATTAGATATAGGATATGTATTAGGATCTCTAAAGATAAGAGATCCTCAAATATGGTTAGATTCCTATATTAGGAGATTTGTCAAATATGGTTAGATTCCTAGTTCAGTTGGATTAGGAGATTTGTTTCCTAATCTATGCTGGTACTCTTCGTGTATATATATCCTATTAAGTGTCAATAAAGGGGTCCCTTGAAACCGTAAATTCTGATCCAAAGGTTGGTAGTTTGAGACAGCGATTGAAATGAATTGTGTGTTACATTCTACAGTTCAAATGAAGGCACTGTTTTTAACAGGAAGAGTTTAGAATTCTGGCTCTGTTGAAGTTGACAATCTTTTCGCTGTGTATACAAGACAACTGAAAAAGATAACCCCATTGTCCCATAAACTACTATGCTATTGCACTTTCTATCCCCAGGAAGTAATTAGGAACCTTTTCTTTTAGCGTCGGATATAAAAAGAAGCATGTATTAGCTATATTTCTATCCCATATATTGCACATGAAAGGGGTGAAGCTCAACATAGAACAAAGAGAAGGAATCAAAAGAGCAGCACAATCATCAGTTAGAAAATATCAAATATCCCCATCAGTTCCTCTTTTGTTCTCTTGGCCCCATTTTCCTTCCCACCTAATTGTCCTGATCAAATGTTACAAATAAGACTTATGCCTACTCTCAATCTTCTTGCCTAGGACTCCCATTAGCATCGCCATCATCTAGCTGGACCCATAAACCTTGGCTTCTTTCTGCTCCATTTTCCCAGGCTTGTTGCCGTACACTCCTGTCATTCGTATCACCACCATCAGAGAATTGTGCCCATGCAGTTCGACTCTTACTGCCACCGACTTTATCCTCCTCACATCCTGCAACTGTCTTTAGGAGCTCAGATTGCAATGAGGGACAGTGCTCTTTCAGATGTTGAAAGCCATCAGAGTGCATAACAGCTGCATCCAACAAGATGATCAGAAAACACAGCATAAGATTTGTGATTTAAATGACTCAAAAAGTAACAAAAGAAACTTCAAAATAAAGGAATAATTATGAGCCATCTGGTAGATCTTTGATCAGGAGGGAGCAGAAATTGAAAAAAGAACATTAGCTCAGTAACTATTGATCACAAATAGCGGTGATCTTACATAGCTAACACGTCAGAACAGATAAGAAGAAACCCACATTCATAACATAATGTTGATGTATTAGTCAACGGAGGAATGGTTAAAAGATCAAAGCCAAATTCAGCTGATATGCAGCGATGGTACCCCTCCCATCTACACAAATAAATGTACAAATGCATGTATTATATCTTACTCCTGTTTAAGCTAAAAATCATAATGTCAGTCTGTGTTAATACGGCGAACAAACTGTTTTTAGGTCAGTACCCTAGAATGGCAAGTTTGTCAAACAAACCAAATGATTTGTTTATGAGGAACCATTACTATACAATACTATTATGCATGTAAGCCTAGACTTTGGTTTAATTATATCTGTTCATGACAGATATGCATATAGGCATATAAGAAGCAAGTTTTGGTCAAATTAACTTCATGCATAGGTTCTTTTATTTGAATTTTCCCCTGCCAATCAAACTGTTAGAGCCAATTGGTAATAGAAATGAAACGGCAGGTATTTAACCTTGGAACAGGGAAAGGAAAATAAAAAATCTTTCTTCTATTTCACAACATGAAGAAAAAATAAAAAAAAAGAGATAAACCTATAAAGATGAATAGGTTGACAGCTTCTTAGGGAAACTTAATGATCATAACTTGGGAGTATAGTAAAATTTCACTATAATATCAGATACATTCGTTAACAAATGAAAATTTCCAAGAAAATTTCTTTCTTTCCTTTGTTGTTATTCCATCAATCTCAGGACATCCAGCATGTAGTACTAGTATGGTGTGAAATAGAAACTTATAAAACTGCAAGCATTTATGAAAGAAGGAACTCACATCATTGCTAAGAGTATCAATAAATGCTTTTCTTGCATTTCCCATGGGACCAGTTGCTGATCAACTGCCATGAAAGTGATCATCCTCACAACTATCTTTAATTTGTTTCTCCACAAAGGTGTAATAATTTTAAGAACAGTAATGCACCTGACCAGTATTACAAGTAAAACTTCTGACACAAATAATTCCTATCTACACCCACTGTGCCTCATATGTTGAAGAAAAGATTCATGATGAACAAAATATTGTATGGCTATTATACATACACCTATGCAGTGCGTACAGCTTGGTCAAGCCAAAGTCAGAACCAACCCTGTAACCAGAACCCATAAACAATGCAAGAATACAACACAAACCATCTTCTCTAACTCATGAAATAACCACCATACAGGATCAATTCACAACTAATTGCAACTCAGACTACCTACAGAAACAGCATAGATCTTAAGTGCATTTGGATATCAGTTAGTATATGCAAATTCACCATGAGCATCATTTTGATAAGAATTAGAAACAGCTCACAGTGTTTACCATGCAAGATAAATGAATTCATAACAAGAGGAATTTACCTTTTAGATTTTCAACAGCAAATCTTAGGCAAATGGATTTCAAATCCATAGCATGATAACGATCAGCCAGAGATAGAATATTGGCCACAGAATTCACGGATATGTCCTTGCAGAGTACAGATTCACACATCAATCTAAGTCTAGGTAAGTCATATTTGTCTGCCGCAGCCAAAAGTTTTGCAGCTAATGTGTCCGACACTGAGGGCATAGAAGATGAACTCGATGGAGAAAGCTCGTCGTCTTCAATCAATGTATCCTTGTATATGAAGTGTAACAAAGCCTTACGGTGCACACATGAGAGAATATCAAAAAGAAGGTTAAATATATACTTCATATGACAGGTTATACCTTTCACAATACAGATATCTGTACATTTCACAACTTACTACTAACCACATTTTTCTTGAGCCTATTCTTTACATTCTAATCTGCATTGGCATTGAGCATCTTAAATGTTTTCCTATGGTGAAAATCAATAATGATCTTTATTAAAAATAGATGGTGGATACAAATTGTTGGACCAAAATGAAGTTTCTTTTATGAGAGATTGCCGAGAGTTCAGTTCTGATGCTTTAATCGAGTTGGTCAAAAAAGGAAGTGAAAATCTTTTTCGTCCACTATATCATGCTGGCAAGCCTCATCTGCTAAAACATGAACGTTTATTTTCTTTTTTCACTTAGGTTGCTTCAAGTAAATATCATTAGCAGATAGAGTACATAAGATTAGAACTGTTATTTACATCAATGAACAAAATGAATTACTTTGGAATAGCTGTATATCATACATATGTGTATCACTGCATGGTTCTAACTAATGCTTCCTTATCCCAAAGTAAACAAAAACCACTGAGAATATATGTATACCTTGAAAACCTTAGGTTCCATATCTGTAATAACAATTTCGTTGTTTTCTTCCTCCATCGCATCTAAAAGCTCCCTTTCAAAGATAGGAGATCTAGCAGCCAACACCAACTTGTGAGCATGGAATTTTTCTCCACACACATCAAAAGTGACATCAGAGAATTCCTCATTCTCCAATAGCAAACCGAACTGGGAACCAATATCCGAGTCGGGAACCTTTATAGGATGCAGCCTGGAGCAATCAATTGCAGAAACCACGACACCAACAGTGCAGTGAATCTTCAAGCAATCATTCTTAAGGAAATCTGACGTTTCAAGCATTGCCCTCCGGAAAAAACGCTTGTAACCCCTGAAAAATATAAGGAGAATAAAGAATTAACTAGAATAAACCAGAAACCCTAAGTTGATGGCATTGCAACAAAGTTATAGGAAATGAAGGAAGCACACACAGACCACATGCTGCCGCGATACTTGAGAGTGTAGGGGCCACTCTCGAGAGAACGATCGAAGTGGCTATGAACCTTGTGCTTGCCTTGACCGCTCTGGTCAATGAGGGTGAGCTCGAAAAGGGCGCGAACATCAGTGCCGTCGCTAGCGAGAGCGATGAAGACGGAGACGTAGGAGGAGTTGTCCTCGGTATTTTTCCCATCAGGATAGAAGAATATGGCCCACTGGTAACCCCCAACCATGAAATTCTCGCTGGCTATGTGTTTTCCGATTCCGATCCCTTTCGCTAAGGAGTATCCCTGGATTGTGAACCTGTGCGAACCGTTTATGGTTTCCGTTATGGACAGGGATTTCGTCGGGCTGCATGACTTGCTTGCCTGCGGCATCGAAATGGACCAGGACCAGCGTTTGTTTGTGTTGGTTTGGGACGGAGAGACTATTTTTTGAGGCGATGCAACGAAATGGATGGGAATGAAATTTTCAATTTTAATTCATACACCCACTAATAAGACAACCAATCATCCGCTTCCACGTCAGCAAAGCTTTCTTTATGGTTCAATGGCGTAGCGGCGCAACGCCAGTGGAAATAACAATAATACACCAGATATATGTAAAAATATAGCTAAAAATAGGGAAATATTTGTATAAAAAAATCACAAATACAATGAATAGTACATGTGATGCTGGAATTCGTAAAGAAAAGGAATTAAATTTCTCATTTCCAGATAACCACAACCCTGGCCTGGACATCTAGCTGAAATTACGATGGCCAATTCAGAAAACAAGCACTTACAACAAACCTAAAGGTTAGTGCTGTATGAAAATCTGACTACTGCTTCTTGGTGTCTGATTCACATATACAATGCCTTCCAATTTCGTATGATCTAAACCAAATTATTCCTGATTGTTACCACGTAAACAAGCTGAACCTTTTACCACTCCTGATATGATTCTCTCCAGTGGAATCTGATTCACTTCCCACTGTTTCTTCCGAGCTGCAATCACTTGGAAGGAGTTGAATTCGGTCTGCATTTTCTATAATCCAGGTAGTGACTTCTGGAGATGCTGCCCATTCTGCTACTGCTTGCCGAGTTGATTCCCGTGTGAAATCATCCCACTCTTTCTTTGAGAACTTCTTCCGCTTGGAAGTCTTGTGGAAGGTAGAGTAATAATCTCGCTGCTCTGTTGCTTGCGAACGACCATATGGTGACATCAAGCCTGTCAAAGCCAATACAGAATCATGTGCTGCTAGAAAACTGCCACAAGATCACAACAAACAGCAACCTGGTAGACGTTCCATAAGTATACAGCCAATCAGAACGACATTTCAATATGACAGCATATGGATCCATATCAGGGTAACCAGATTTAGTGGCTAAAAACCTTCCAATAAGGCAATCCAAATGTTTTCACCCATTGAAGTTAACACATACCCAGTATTTAATGCCAAGTTTCACATAGAGAGGAGTACAAGCTCTCAATATAGGCTAAATATAAGGAGGATATGTTTATCAGCATCAATCTCTTTGCATGAAAATAATATCCCAATCTAACTAGAAACAAGCATAGAACAATAGGATAGTTGATTGCTACCAGCATCACAGAATCAATAATATAAAAGTAAGAACATAAGCAAATCTAGTACCTTTGACAGGGGTGGACCATGAAGATGGGCTCTCTGGACTATTCCACATCTTCCCTCCAGGACTTGATTTTGCCGACCTGCTCAGGAATTCAGTTCGATTTTTCTTTGCTGATAATTGTCCTCTTTGTTGGAGCCAAGCACTTCCACCAGCAGAAGACACGTCATCCCTTATTGGAGAAAGGAAAAAGTACAGGTGTAGAAGGTTAGATCGTAAAACAGAATGAACTTCTGCAAGATCAGTCTGTCTTTATCCATGTACAATCACAATCTCAACAAATCCTTGCATGTTTTCCTATCATCCAGTGATCATAACTGAAGATCTGATGGTTTAAGGCCCTGGATTATAGCAGTCTAGCCTCAGCATTATATATCAAGTGGAACAATTTATCTAATAACTACAAATCTTTCGTAAATTTAGTAGTTAATTTTTAAAAACAATGGAAGAAATGGTAGTAAACGGAGGAAAACTTACACATAATAGAGCCACTTGTTAATATGAAAGCAGATTAAATAGGTGAGCGCCCAGACGACAATTGCCAAAGGAGTATCAAGAGTGCTCTGGTAAAGAATAAGAAAACAAGAAATAAAATGTTACTCATCAATATTAGAGGAACTGAAATGCTAACAAAGACATATTACTTGCCTTTAATCAAAACGCTGTCAAACTAAGTGTAGAACTTAAGTTCGCCTATTAGTAAACCCCAACTTTGAAAAAACTGATGCCATGCCTAAAATCAAAGCTTGCCTTGCCCTTATCCCCATGTTGTTTCAGACTAAGGTAAATGGGCTAAATTTGCCAATTATAATTGTGTTCGTGACCATAGAAAGATCATTGAAAACCTAGCTATAAGAATCTGACATAAAAGGGGAAGTAACCATGCTATGACAAAAAGGTATCCATTATAGATTTTCAAACTTCATTATGCATGATTTTGAAATTCGTCTGTCTAATAACAAAAGGAGTCAATCCCTATGGGTGCAACTGTTGGAGGAGTGATGCAGCAGTGTGGCATCTGTATGACACCTTCGCTCATTTTTTATTTTTTGGACCATTCAAGTTATAATTTTATAACATATTAAATCCTTTTGAGTCATTCAAGTATTCAAACCTCCATAAACTTACATCAAGCAGCAATATGAACTTGAATGCCATAACAAACCTGAAAAATGAAAGTGGTTGCAATTATGCGCATTGCCCATTTCACAAACTCTGCAATGCCAACATCCACAGTTCCATCTTTTGCAATCACAAATTTCCTCACAATCCAATATCCCAATGCAGCTCCTGCAAGAACAATCCCCACTAACACAAAAACATAGACCTGTGAAGAAAAAAGGGATAGTCAAACTCTTCTACGAATATTGATAGCTGCCGATGTACCCACAAAAACCCCCTTTTAACAATGTTAATTGAGGACTTACTGGATTGTGCATTTCGTCACTCAGCCCAAAGTTCAAAAGAATCGAATTTACTAACACTGAGATGTGATGCAAAACAAATGTACCAGCTCCAAGCTGCAAAGTTAAAAAGTTATGAGAATTGTAGGCACTTCAGAACAATAAAAAATTGAAGCGAAATAAAAAACAATGCTCACCACTGATCCATATACGGAAAGATAGAATATATTTTTCCTTCCAGTTGGCAATAATTTCATTCCCTACAGCATTCACCAAGAAAAAACAGAACGAGTATATCAGCTGAAAAAGCAGCTCGAATTGACAAGAAAATAACAACTATAAGACTCTGATGATGAAAAACATTCCAACCACCAGCGCGTCAATATATGATCTATTAAAATAAACACAATAATGACAACAATTTCTGACTTTGAAGTATCAAGATAACCATTTGAATCAGATTCACCAAAAATTCCACAGGAAGTATGAACTCCCCACCTTTTTTGGATCAATAGAACAAGGTACCGAGAAGCAACCAAAAAAACGTTTTTGAGAAATGGTTTTCCATGCATGGTGAACTTGCCAAGATCATACATGTTCTCTTTAATCCAGATTAACAAAAACTTATTGCATAAAAAATAAAGTTGATTATGAAAGTTGGTCACACATATATGCTTCAAACAATTTGCTTTCCCAATGGGTCATGCTTTCAGTGAAAGGAACTCAAATTTAGTTGTAAATGCTGGCAGCAACAAACATAAATTAGAGCCAATATTTCCCTTGCTCCTTTTTGTTTCAATGAATGGGAAAGGGAAGGGCGCAGGGGTCTGTTTGTCTAAAAAAAAAAAAAAATGAAGTTCAAGTGCAGTACCTGAAAAAGAATGATTAAAATCACAAGGAAAATTCCGATTGCCATTGAAGTGCTGTAATAAAAAGGAACCCATCTGCTGACAATCGGTGCAAATAATAGTATTACAAACCCCACTGCCAGACACAAAAGTCTCCATAACTGTTGATCTGCAGACATTAAAGGACCAATATGAGTCTGGAGAAAAACATAATCAGAAAACTGAACTCAACTGATTAGACAGTGAGAAAAAGAAAGATCAAATCATACCTTCAGCCATGGCAACAGTGACAGAACCATGAATTTCACCAATTAATTTTACATCAAGATATCTTTCATCAAAGGGGGACAAGACAGAATTCCATAGCCCCTTCTGAACAGTTTTCCATTCATCCATCCCACAATGGCATAAATTGCGCGATGCATTCCTGCAAATGAGTATCAAGTGAGATAAGACTCCAATAGCAAGTTTACCAAGTTGCAAAAGAGAGATGGAATCATACCTATGGAAGCAAATCTGAATTCTTCCGTGCAGCCTCTCAGGGATTACCAAAGATGGAGATAAAGTAACTCGAAAGGAATTAGCATAACTCTGAAGCTTCAGTCTTGAATGACCAGAAACTCTAACTCGTTCGCAGTATAGAATGTCTTTGGAACCAAAACCAGATAATTTCCCATACAGCGGTGATGGAGTAACATCCAGAACTGGGTTTTCAGGATCAACACCTGTAGTATAGCATGCAAGGTAAGATATCATGGAAAGAAGTCCTGTCAAATTGACTTCACCCAAAATATTGCAACTAGATGAGAAAGGTCAGTGATTGATACTATCTGGATAAGCAAAGTACAATACAATATCAAATTGCATGGGCAATACAGAAGCTGCAAAAAAGGTTCCACGTGCAACTTGAACATACAAGACAACTACTACTAAATGTCATTGCATTACGACTGTAAGACTATTCACTAAAGAACATTTAATCTGCAGGGCAACTCATCAATAAGAACTAAACAGCTCTACATAATTATGTAGCATTGCCGTATATGGTAACATTAGACCTAGAGAAACTTCTCCTCTTGGGTCATTAAATTGCCTCTGGGAAAGGAGGGTAGCCTTAAAGATTTAAATCAGACGAACACTAACTAAAACAAAGTGCATTTGGGTTAGCAAGGAGTTATGTTGTACAGGATGATAGACTCATCAGTGGTAGGAGAACATATATGCACACACTCTTAGGAAAGTGACGTTGGCAGACTTTGTAGCAAACCTCAGAAAATCAATCTCTTCGTCTGCATATGGTGAAGAAATAGTCTTTTACCAAAACTTCAACTAATTTCCCCCAAAACAAGAAATTTATGGCTTCCCTAAAATTATTTCCCTAAACAGTACGAGAATAATAAACAGGCTTAACTCCCAACTTTAGAGAACCAACTATTACAAGGAGTCTGTTGCAAATATCCAAGAATCAAGCATCAGCCGAAATTCAAAGAACACAAGCAGCTTAGTAAGTTGACAGCTTTCTCCTAAACACATTTCTAACAGGAAGCAATAACGAGAAAATTATACTATGCTTTTCTAACTAAACCTAACAAATTGGCATAAAGAAGCTGGTATGCACTGACCCTTTATTGTGCCATCGTAGATAATTTGTTTTCTACACTGCTAAAAGCTCAATATGCAAAGCATCGTATACAGGTTTAGCACTATTTTAAATCCCAAATGAAGAAACAATGAGAAGAAAAAATCCAAAAGCAAAAACCCAACTCTCACAACCATATGCAATTCAGTTTCTTTTCTGCTGCCTCAATTTTTTGGTACAGAACCAAAT
>JANZLC010000002.1:10140135-10150617 GCA_026413385.1 Erythroxylum gracilipes | reverse complement strand
TTATCCTAAAATTTAATAGTTGAAGGGCATTATCCTAAAAAAGTTAATAGTTCAGGGGCAAATTTTGGTGGAAACCCTGGAAGTTGTTAGTTGCAGTTAGACGGTTAGCAACATAAGAATTATTACTTCTTGAAGGCTAGGCTTGCATAGTACGTAATGTAAGTTTGGTTTGGAGTTCTTTCCGTAGAAAGCAGCAGGATGTACTTGTAGATGGAGAGAGAGGGGGAGAGAGAGAGAGAGAGTATGTGTGTTTTGAAAATACTTTTTGTCGTTTTTATCAAGGCATTTATTAACCCTCTGCAAAAAAAGCTTTTCTTACATTAGAAACTTGCTAAATCTACGATAGCCTTAATTGGGAATATCACCAACACTGCGTCGCAGCTCATAGGATAGTCCTTTTAACTGCTGTATAATACGGGTTTGAGCTCGTTGGTATGTTATAATCTTCTCCCATCAATCTTTTCCTATTGCTTCCCGTTACTACCACACTCCTTTTGTCTTACGTGACCTCCTTTATAAGACAAGGCTTTTATTTGTTTTGATTATAACGTGTTTTATTCAACATCCTCTAGAAATTTTTCCCTTTATAGACTCTCTCCTTACCAGGCACAAAGAGCTTCTCGCCTGTCACTTCAAAAATCTCTCAGCAAGCTCTTCAACTTTGACGAGAACGTGTGTGTTTCTACAAGTGTTTCTACTTGGACCACGTATTGTATTGTGCGGGTTTCAATAGATTTTCATGTTCTAATCAATCATGGCATTTGTTTTCATGTTGGTATTCTTTATGTATGATTGAGGCTCTCTTCGGTTGGCAAATTAGTTATTATTTATCTTAGTTTTATTTTATTACTATTTTATTATTATTTATTATTTATTAATTATTAATTATTCTTATTTTTATTAGTTTTATCATTATTATTATTATTATTATTATTATTATTATTATTATTATTTCTATTTATTATTATTGTTTTTTTATTATTATCAGCTTTTTAAAGGACATCTTATGATAGTACCTGCGGGAAGCGTAAAAGACACGAGATAGGAGGGATGCCTTTAAATTGAGCGGATGGAATCAGCGCAAGCAGTTCGATGCATGCATCTTGCAGGAATATAAAAGGAGATAACTTTATGAGAATAGGCTCTTGGAACATTAGGACCCTAACGGGAAAGTTCTTGGAATTAGTAGAGATTTTAGACAAGTATATGATACAAATAGCCTGCATTTAAGAGACTAAATGGTCAGGAGCTAAAGCAAAGGAGATAAGGAGTTTCAAACTATGGTACTCAGGAAGTATGCAGAAGCAGAATGGGATAGGTATCTTAGTAGTCAAGGAACTTATAAACCGAGTGGTGGGGATCACAAGGGTCAATGATAGGATTATGGTGGCAAAAATTGTTTTTAGCAATGTGGTTCTTAATGTAGTATGTGCTTATGCACCTCAAGCTGGTTCAGACGTACAGGAAAAACGTCTATTTTGGGAGGTCTTGGACGGGGTGTTTCTACAAATCTCTAATACTGAGCAGATCATCCTAGGGGTGATTTTAATGGGCATATAGGGGTTGTTTCAAACGGATATATAGGAACTCATGAGGGCTTCAAATACGGCATTATAAATGATAATGGGATTGCTTTATTGGACATAGCTATAGCGTATGAGTTAATTATAGCAAATTCCTTATTTAAGAAAAACGAAACGCACTTGGTGACATTTCAGAGTAGTACGACCAATACGTAAATTGATTATCTCCTTGTCAAGAAAAGAGCTAGATCATGGTGCAAAGATTGCGAAGTGCTTATAGCCGCATGCATATCGACTCAAAATAAATTGTTAGTTTGGGATCTAGGAATGAAGGGATGGAGGTTACAACATTTTACCAAGCAATGTCATAAAATTAGATGGTGGAGGCTAAAAGGGGACATGGTGGAACAATTTAGAACTCAAGTTCGGTATAATACAACTTGGTCTGTGAGTGGAGATGCTAATCAAATATGGGAGGGAGTAGCCCCCGTAGTGAGAGAAACTGCCACAAAACTCCTAGGGGTATCCAAAAGACGGGTGGGGGAGGGGGGGGCGGATGAAATCTTGGTGGTGGTCGGGCAAGGTCCAGGGGACGGTAAAGGCAAAAAAGAGAGTTTTAAAAATGTTTTAGTAAGTACAATAGAGGCGGAGCGAGAAATTAATAGAGTAAGGTATAGATTGGCAAAACAAAAGGCAAAGAAAACAATATCAGTGGCTAAAGGAGAAGCATACGAGACTGTGTACGGGGATTTAGATACGTTAAAGGAAGCACTAAAGATTTTCAAGCTAGCACGAGATAAGGCATGTGGAGCAAATAATTTCAACCAAGTCTGTTGTATACGTGATGAAGCAGGACAAGTACTCACAGAGGCCAAGCCATCAAGAGGAGATGGTAGAGATACTTTTATGACCTGTATATTAAAGACATAGTGGTCAACATAGAGTTAGGCGAACCCCCCTTGTCGGGGCATGTTCTTAATAGGTAATCATAAGAAAGGGTCACGAGGGGAGAAATTACAAAGGTTTTGAGAGGGATGGGGAGCGGAAGGGCTGTAAGGCCGGATGAGATCCTTATAGAGGTATGGAAGCGAATAGGAGTTATCGGTATTGAGTGGTTAGTTCAACTCTTTAATGTGACCCTCAAGTCAGCCAAAATGTCGGATGAATGGAGATTGAGTAGGTTGATCCCCTTATACAAGGCCAATGGGGACATCTAACAATGGCACAACTATAGAGGCATCAAATTGTTAAGTCACACCATGAAGTTGTGGGAGAAGGTAATTGAAAAGAGAATCCAGAGAACTGCTTTTGTATTGGCCAACCAATTTAGATTTATGCCTGGTAGGTCCACGATAGAAGTAATACATCTACTCTGTAGACTAATGGAATGCTACAGGGAACAAAAACGGGATTTGCATATAGTTTTTATTGATTTAGAGAAGGCGTATGACATGATTCCTAGAGAACTCTTATGGAGGTATTTGGAGGCAAAGGGCATTCTTATGACCTATATTAGCGTAATTAGGGATACGTATGAAGGAGCATTGACTAGCATAAGGATGATAGGAGGCGACACAAAAACGTTTTCTATTAGTGTTGGACTACACCAAGGCTCTGCTTTAAGCCCTTTTTTGTTCACATTAGTTTTAGATGAACTCACCAAACATATTCAAGGAGAGGTATCTTAGTGTATGTTATTTGCTGACGATATTGTCCTGATGGATGAGACCAAGGAGGGGGTTAATTTCAAGTTAGAATGTTGGAGAGATACGTTAGAATCGAAAGGTTTTAGAATGGGCAGGACTAAGACGGAGTATTTAGAATGCAACTTTTCGAGAAGCCAGATGGTACATGAGGCGGCGGTAGCAATTGGTACTGACGTCATACCACAGAAATCAAGTTTTAAATATATCGGATCTATTATTTAGAGAGATAGTAATATTGATGCCGACATAGTACATCGTATTAGATCTAGATGGGTCAAATGGCAAAGCGCATCAGGGGTTTTATGTGATAAAAATATTCCTTTAAAACTCAAAGGGAAGTTTTATAAAATAGTGATTCGACCAACCATGTTATATGGGCAGAGCGTTGGTCTGCCAAACGCAGACATACAAGATAATTGTTAGTAGCAGAAATGCGTATGCTTCGGTGGATGTGTGACATTACCAAAAGAGATAAGGTCCGGAATCGTGTGGTGAGAGACAGACTACAGGTAGCTAGTATTGCCGACAAGTTGAGAGAGACCAGGCTTAGGTGGTTTGGGCATGTGCGCAGGAGGCCCTCTGATGCTCCGGTACGAAGCTGTGAGAAAATAACCTTAGTGAATACAAGAGGAGAAAAGGGAGGCCTTACAAGAACTGGAGCGAAGTGATCAAGAAAGATATGTCAGAGTTGGCCCTTACTAAGGTAGTGACTAGAAATAGAAAAGTATGGCGTGATCGAATAAGGATAAAGGATACCCTTTAAAGTTCACCAAAACAATATAGCTAGTTATTAGGAGATGTTACTCTAACGCTTGCACTACGCAGTTATCGCATAGGAAGTCCAACCCAATGTCCTTTCTGCCTTTTCTAGGTGTAAGTCTTGGACAAGGCTTATGGGCCTACAACTTGGCTTTTCAGGACAGGTTTATGGGAAAAGATCCTGCAAGGCCGTCTAAAACAGTAGGATTGTCATACTTTCGGGGTCTCTGAGCAAGGACTCCTAGCTTAACTAGAGACAAGAAAAGCTGAACTTTACAGCTTATCAGGTACTAGCAGATCTGGACTCCATTAGGTATATCCTTTTTGGTTATTTTTATTTTTTATTTATGTGTTTATTGTAATTTTATTTACATAATAATTTAGCGTGCTAGTTTTACCTATTTACTCTTTAACCTACATCACTCTTTTATTGTCACATCTGCATGTAGGTTTACCGGAAACAGTCTCTCTACTATGTAGAGGTAAGGCTACGTACTATTAAACCTCCCCAAATCCCGCTTTATTGCTGAACTTCGGACTAGATTTGATGATGATGATGAAATAGGAAAACCTATTCTTTTTGTATTCAAAGATTCCAACACGGCAAGAGATAATAATATAAAGAAGTTTACCTTATACTATTTGATTACTTTGTGGTGAGAGTTGTGTCTTATAATTCAAGTTGCAAAAATGCATTGCTTTGTTAACTACAAAAGTTGAACTTATTATTGTAATTGAAGCTTGTAAAGGAACATTATGAATGAAGAGATTTGTGTAGGAGTTTGACTTGTGTAACATATATATATGTTATATTGGGATGGTTATAGCAAAACTTGCTAAGAATTTCACACTCCATTGCATCTCGAACCATGATGAATTTAGATACCATTAGATTATATATGTTTTAGATTCTAAGTTGCTTGAACTATAGAAAATTCATACACATATTAATGACTATGATTTGATGATCAATTATTTTTGAAGAGAGAAGTTTGATACATGTTACTTAATCATTAAGATGATGGTCTCCTCCATATAATCAAGAGGGATAAAATTATTAGGTTAAACCTTGTTCCTCTTATGTACTAAAAAGCAAATTTATTAGACTTGGTCCATCATTTTTAAAAATTCATTATGATCTTTTGACTCACTCTTTTAATTTTAAAGTTAGACTAGTGGTGAATATAAAAGAGCTAAAAAATAAGGAAGATCGTAGTATAATTTTCTTAAAATATTTTTTAATTTTTAATTTGATTTAGAATCATCCACTATTGGATCAAGTTCAAAATTGGTATGGGTGCTTGTGAGATGTTGCCCTATAATATGAATAATGAATTTTATTTAGAAGATTTTAACTGCATTTTTCATCTTGTGAATAATGATTCGACTTTGGAAGATTTATCTCCTTTTTCTTTCTTATTTATTATTGTTGCCTTTACGCTTTGTCTTTTATTTTGAATGTTTTGTAATTTTTTTGAAAAACTTTTTTAATATAGTAAAATTCTTTTAATGATTTGAAGGTTTTGTAGTTTTATCGAGGGGTTTATGTAAAAATCTTGATATTTTTATATTAATATATAATTTACTTTAACTATATTTATTTTTATTATATTATTTATTGTTATAACATTCTTATTGGGTTAGAATTTACTTGGTTATTGTGGATTTAATTAATAAAAAAGTTTTAATTAGATTTCTTATTTTGCTTTGTATTGATCATATATATAATATATTGATAATTTCTTCAATGTTAAATATTTGATTGATTATTGTACTATATGTACTATAGGTTATTACACTATTAGTGAATGACTTGTTTGAGAGCTTCCATATCAACCTACAGTCTTATTTGTAGAGGAACAATAATAGGGTTGCAATTTATAGTTACAAGGTTGCCTCCTAAATCGTAATTTGGTCTATTAGCTTCAGCTACTAAACCAAATCTCTGTCGTTAAGAGCTTAGGCTTGACTACCCATTGGCCATTTCTCGGATTAATGCGCATAGGTGCAACAGGAACGTCCTCTCTTTTGTAAGGTGGAATGTACCTTTCATCCATATAAGAAGAAGAAGTTAGGAGGCAACTACACTCGCCAACTTCCATCATATTTGATGCAAGATGCCCCTTGAGCCCTTTGGAGATCTGTCTTACTAGAGAAGGAGAATTTTTTTCGAGCGATTTGTACTAGGGCAACAGAAGGTTTGTCCACCTTTTGTGCCAGTATCTTGATTGCCTCATTCATAAAGGCCAAGTTAGACTTCAATTCTAAAATCTCATTTGTAGGAATAATGTCATTTCATATTGATGATTGCAGTAATTTTGAATTCTTATTAGCTGGGGATTTGGCTGAAGGCGATGTTGCCTTCTCAAGAATCTTAATCATTTAGGATAAAATTTCTTCATTCCCTACTGCAGTAGGGACTTCTTCCTCAAGGGCTAGAGGTATAATGATATCTTCTTCATTCCTCATACGTGACATCAGGTGCTACTAGACATATTAAATTGTTGGTCATTTTTATGATTAACCTAGAATTTGAGTGTGTTGTGGAGGAATTATCCCAGAATTTGTACTTGAATTCTTATTGATGATATAGGTGGATTTCAAAAAACTTAAAAAATGAAATTCAAAGTTACCAAGATAGCTACAATATCAATTTCTTCCTTCAAGGCTAGAAATATGTTTTTTTTTTAATTCCTCAAACACGACATTAGTTCTATCATGACATTCCAACTTAGTAGTCACTTTTTTACAATCAACCAGGGAAGAATTATTCCAAAATTTATATCTAACTTCTTATAGATGATTTAGGTAAGATTCGAAAAAATTAGAATTTAGCTACAAAGATACTAAAAAGTGGTGAAATAATATTTGAACTAAAAAGATGATTTAATTTAGGTAAAGGAAAAACACAAATTATAAAGCAAATTTGAGATAAGGATAGGGATGAGTAGATATATCAGAGTTGGCCCTTACTGAGATAGTAGCTAAAAATAGAAAAGTATGGCGTGATCGGATAAGGGTAAAGGATACCCTTTAAAATTCACCAAAACAGTATAATTAGTTATTAGGAGATGTTTACTCTAACGCTCGCGCTACGCAGTTATCGCGTAGGAAGTCCAACCCAACTTCCTTTCTGCCTTTTCTAGGTGTAAGTCTTAGACAAGACTTACGGGCCTACAACTTGACTTTTTAAGATAGGTATATGGGAAAAGATCCCGCGAGGTCGTCTAAAACAATAGGATTGTCATACCTTCAGGGTCTCTGAGCAAGGACTCCTAGCTTAACTAGAGACAAGAAGAGTCGAACTTTGCAGCTTATCAGGTATTAGCAGATCTGGACTCCATCAGGTATATCCCTTTTGGTTATTTTTATTTATATTTATTTATGTGTTTATTGTAATTTTATTTACATAATAATTTAGCGTACTAGTTTTTCCTATTTACTCTTTGACCTGCATCACTCTTTTATTGTTACTTCTGCATGTAGGTCTATCGGAAACAACCTCTTTACTATGTAGGAGTAAGGTTGCGTACTATCAGACCTCCCCAGATCCCACTTTATTGCGAGATTTCGGACTGAGTGTGATGATGATGATAGGGATGAGTCTACAATGCAAAAGAAATTTGAAATAACAACAAGACGTTTTTGTTGAAGTAGTCCAATTGTCTTTGTGTATGTTTATATTTCCCTTTATGTTGTGATGCTAATGAATTTATATAATCCTTTCAACTTTAACTACCTTAAACAATTTTCCTGATTCTCATCTCCAAGAGTTCTTTGGCCAAATAACTTCCAAGACTTTTAACATTTGGTTATTTTTACTTTTGAGCCAAATGAGCTTAATTTTTTTTTAGGATATCAACAATAACCCTTTCTCTTTTGTTTAACTATAGGTTGTTTGTCTCTACCCGCTTCAAGTTGTTTGAGATCCTAATGCTCCTATTAGGTTAGGGAACGTAATACTTGTTTAACATTTACCTCCAGTCCAAGTGTGACAGAAAGATTTAGTAGATTATCATCTAATCCAACTTTTAATTTTATCTTTAAGTTTGAATTTTTTTCACTTAATGAAAGACACAAATTTAGATAAAATAAGCTTCATATTAGTTATTGTACAATTACAAGTCCTTATATGGCATTCCCGGTGATGTAAGTTATGGAACAATTATATGACCATGTTATATAAAGATATCATGGTTAATATAGATTACATAATTATTTTTTCAAATAAATTGTATAATATAAAAAGGTATTTTAGTTTATAAGCTTGTAATCGTCATTAAATTGTATAATATAAAAAGGTATTTTAGTTTATAAGCTTGTAATCTTCATGAAAATAATTAAATTGATAGCTTCTTATCTTTTTTTTTCCTATTATAATAGTATTTGGCTAAGGATATCAAACTGTAAATAATGAAAATATATTAATTATGATAGTTACGAAGACAATCAAATTTTTGCCTCCCTATATTGTTTTCAATTATAGTGCTACCTTACCAATGGTATTAAGTTGTAACTAATGAAACATTAAATCGAAAATCTAAGACTTCAACTAATAACCACTTCAAGATCTGGAACGAGGGTTACTTGTGTCTTATAATTTAGGGGCGAGTGGAGTACCAATTGCTGGAACATCTTTTGGTTGATTTAAATTTGAGAAACTTTAGCATCTAGGTTTGCATAAAGTTTAATCGACGAAACTAGCATCTGTGTCCTGCAAATGTTTCCCGGTGACGACAATCTCTGGAAGATCGGGGTATCAATGGAGTCACTGGTAAAGAACAGAGATTTTTGTTTTATCTGTTCAAATTTTGGATTTAGAATGGTCTTTCTGACTGCTCAACCGCACGAAGGTAGGGATAACAGCTATCTGAAGCGGTGTATCATTCAGATCTTCTAATTGGTATTCCAGTTGACATCAACGGAAAGAAAGTAAATTAGTTTGGATACACTTCTTAGTGATACAAGGCATACAGATCTTAAAATTGGTCATATTTGTGACAAGTTAGAGAACAAATTCATAAGGAAGTTGAGTTGTTCACATCTACCTATAGTCATGTACGACCAAAATGATTTTGGCCATCAAGAAACAGTAAGTTGTAGCTGCGAAGATCGCGGAACTGAGTTCGGAGACCCGTCACTGCTCTGGGAATCTCCCCGCCATGAATCCTGAACTTGAGCAGCAAAATGCAAGTTCCAGAGGATGTCCTCCACAGAAGGTCTATCTTCTGGCTTCTGGTGCAGACATCTAATGCATATCTCCATCGTCGTCTTCAACGATTGTTTCGAACATGACCTGTAAACATCTGGATCGATCACGCTCCTAAGACCTGTAATGTGCCCTGAGATGCTTCCCTGTAGCTGCGTGACAGTTGCATAATATCACTGTGAAATTATTTCTGGATAGACACACACAAATAAAAACTTTGTTGACACTTTCACTAGTATTTGAAGTAAAACACCTACTGCATAAGCATAATAATATCCTTCATAGGAAATACAATAAACAAGTGGAATTGTTTCCTAAACCTGATGTTTGAGATCATCCAATTCATTTCCAGACTTCAATGATCTTCCGACAATTATTTCTAGCAGTATCATTCCAAAGTCATAAATGTCATTCTTCTCTTGATTTGACCTACAAAAGACGATGTCCATGAGAAACAAGTTAACAGGATTAGTCAGTAAGTAGATTGCTGATACATTCATCAGACTTCACAAAGTTCTCAATTTAACATTATACTAAGCAGCAGTAGATACAGGTAATCTTGTCAGCAATCAGCACCAACCTTGCTTTGATGTTAATATCTTTGGCTCCATTAGACGCACTCCCATGACCAATCTGCATATTGGATACCAAATTTAGACATTTCCTCGGTAAAACTAGCGTATAATACCATTATCATATTCATACGGTGGTTCATGCGTACCTTTTCTGTGCTTTCTGCCAGGAAGGGTACCTTGTAAGTACTGATTTTTGCATCAAGATTCTGATCCAACAAAATATCTGTTACCTTCAAATTATTCGAATATACCCCAGGAACAATCCCTGTATGCAAAAACTGAATGCCCTTTGCTACTCCTATTGCAGCTGATATGCGTTGTGACCAATTAAGTTTTGCTCCTGTGCTCCCATCTGTGACAAAAATAAACAAAGTTAAAAATTTGCAGACAAATAACAAGAAACAAACGTAAATAGAAGAATCCAGGCAGGTGGCGCCTTGTTGACTCCGCAGTTTGAGGAATTATGATTTATTTGGATTACTTTTGACATATAAGAACTAAATGGTGTTATACATTCTATAATTGGGAACGTCTTAAGCATTACCTGAGACCCAGCTCCTTAATGTACCATTTGGGACATATTCAAATATAAGAAAAACTCTGCTAACACTTGAATCGTCCAAGTAGCATTCGAAGCAGTGCCCAAGAGAACTGACCAAATGTCGATGTCTCAGTTTGGAAATTAGCTCTATATGGTGCATAAAGTTTTG
>JANZLC010000002.1:10108802-10126143 GCA_026413385.1 Erythroxylum gracilipes | reverse complement strand
TACTCAGGACGAAGATAATTATCTCTGTTCTGTCCATCGCAACCAAACATCTCACTGTCTTCAATTCTTGTTCTGTTCCTTCCCGTCCTGCCCAATCACGTCCCGTCCCTACCTGTTGAAGATGCTAACCAAACGCTGCGTTAATGCAGGCTCGGTTCCGGAACTAGTACCGTAGGACCTAGGACCCCTCTTATCTCAAGCCCGAGTTCAGGGTAAACTGGGCTTAAGGCAACCCAGCCCAATTTTGATTAAGCTCAAAGCAAGCCTGATCAATCTTGCTAGATTTATTACTTTTTAAAAATAATTTTCAACGTCATGTCATTTTGTATTTTCCGTTGAGCCTCGTACTGGGCCTGGCCTAAGCAACCAAGACCCGAGCTAAACCCGAGGCTCAATCAAACCCAAAAACTTGGTTTGTTAACTTTAAGTCGAGCCGAATTTGAACTCAATTGTCAAGCCTACAATAGTGGGCTTAAAAAAATTGATATAAAGTTATAATAAATAGAAAACCTTGAAGATATATATATTTTTGACATTAAAACTATCAAGAAACAACATAGAAGCATATAGAAGAGGCAAAAACTAATACTCAAGTCAATAGGATTTACCCCATACACCCGGACCTGGACCTCCTCTAAATTACTCCTAGACGACGCAACATCAAAACCAATAACAGAAGAAAGAAAACTTGGCCGCGAAGGCCAAGTAAAACGATCTGCATACAATAAAGATACCTTTGCTAGAATGAGCGGTTCTATTAACAGTTCGAGGCGTCCATAGGAAGGACAGCTGCTAGAATTGAATCTTAAACTCCTAGCAGTCAGAAAGCACTAAACTAACTTCAGAAAAATTAGAGGAGCTAGAATTGAGACCCTTAATAACCTCTAAACAATTGGATTCTAGCAAAACATTATCCAAATTACGTTGATTAAGCCATGATACTTATAATATAAGAATATATCCTTCTCTTTAACTAAAATGTTTTTTTTAAAAAAAACTAGTTAGCATGTCAAACTATATCTTAAGATTGTAAGCCAGCGATTAAATATTTTAAGAATATTTAAATAAAAATTGCAAATATCAAATTATTAAAAAACGTAATAGAAATATATTTTCTAACATTTTACACTTATACAATCTGAAACTTTAATAAGATTTATATATCTTTAAAAAATGATCTAAAATTAATTTATTAACTATAAAGAAAATTAATTACACTAATAAAATACAATTAACTATTATCTAAACTTTAAATTGATCAAATATTTAATTTTATCTATACAATCTCTAACCTTAAAATAAGTCTCAATTTCCCTACTTTAAGTGTCTCCTTTATTATTGTTGTTTTTAGTTTAGCGGCGTTTTCAGTTATCTATTTAAGGACTTTACTCGTCTCTTTCTTCTTCATCTTCTCGACGCAGCTCTCACTTCTCTTGTCCTATACTTCCCTTCTCAATACATTTTATTTGGTCTTCTGAAATTAGTTTACTGGTTGACTAGAAGATTACGAGCTTTTGTTGGAGAGAGTGGACGTGCATTTCATTTTAGTGATGTATATGAGCACATTGTAGATGGAGTGCAGTTCAATATTAAGAAAGCATGCATACGGTAAGAAGCTTTCTTTCTTCTGTTCGATGGAATTTGTGTGCCAAACTAAGTGTAGTCTTAATTACAGTTGCGTATTTATTATTCTCTTTTAATTCCTTCACTCATTTATAATTTAGCTCAATTTAAATTTGTGAATTGATATTTCTAAGGTTGCTTTTTATGGTACTTGTACTGTCAATTTGCTACTTAAAATGAAGAGATTGGATTCCTTATTCCTTCTAAATATAATTTATCAACTTGATGTATATCCTATTAGTGGCTTCTATGTAATATTGAGTGTTATATGTGTCATAGGTGTGATTATTGTAGCGACAACTCATAAAGCTATGGAATTCTTAACATCTTCTTATACAATATTAAGTCAAATATGTTAGATATTTTTATTGAGGTGGACAACAATTAATTATATTTTTACATTTTGAATAAATGTTTAATCGTATTTGATCTGGATAGAGTTAATAAAATAATCCAATAAAGGATCTGAATTAGTAGGTTAAAATTTAGCAAGAAAAATGAATCTCAATTAATGGAGGGCCTGATATGGATGCTATATATATAAGGTTAAGATCTCCAGTAGCTACTTAAGCAAAGCTAATTACGTGAGTTTCAATCTTGAATTTAGATTTTTAGTTTTTCTCTTTTCTCCCATCTTCAGAAGAATAAAAACAAACGTAGACAGTCTATTATCGTTAAATTTTTCTGAAATGTAACTCTCGATTTCATATATTATATAGAAATTGTTATAGAATAAATTTAGAGGATCACGTATTAAGAAAGTTACAAAAAGACTTTAACGTATTGTGGTGAGCAACTATTGTAAAGGTGTTGGTAGATTCGTGATCGTTTCAACTTTAAAAAGTTCGTTTGAAGTTATGGAATTGAAATCAAATATTTTTTATATTTCTTTCTTTTTTTTTCTTTCACGTTTGATTCGAAATACGTAACTAAGGCTCCTGTTACCTACTACAAAATACTCAAAATTAGGTTTGTTGTTGACTTATTGTGGGCTAATTGCACTGCTAAAAAGTTCGTAAAGTGATCCTGACTGGAAATTTTATAGATGTCCCAATTATTCAATCAGTATATGTTTGTTATTAATGTCTGAATAATAAAATAACATTTTTAAGTTAAGAGATCCAATTTTTTAAAATAGTATGATGATAAATTTATCGAAATAAAATTAAGAAAAAAAGCATCAATATTGAAGAAGATAGGATAAACAAGTACGGCTAAAACAAGCACTACGGAAGAGTTTAAGGGAAAATAAAGTTCATAAAATAAGACATAAATTTGTTTGCAAAAAAGAAAAAAAGAGCTAAATTTATGTTAATGAATATTATAATAAGATTTATTGTGTTTATGGTACTTGTTATTTTCAACTATTTTAATTGTAATGTTAAATATCAAACGTATATGAAATATAATAATTGTGCATTTGAAAACTACATTACAATGATTATGTCAAACAATTAGCCATCATTTGCCATATTAGAAACATTAATAGAAGACAGAAACCATTTATTCTTCAGCTGCATATACGTTGGAGTCAGCTACTCCATAAGCTTCTGTCTTCTTTTAATTCATACGATTGAGTCTGCTTATCAACACAGCTTTTTCACTCGCAATCTACTAACATATGGCGTGAGAGGAATAGAAGGATATACCGCAAGGAGCGAATCGGTCCATATCAGCTTGTTGAATTCATTTTCAATGAGATATGAGCCCTTGATATAGCCAAAGACGCAACTCACTGCTTGTTAGATAGCATAAAAGCAAGATGGTTTTTATAAGTTAGCTGCTTGCTTATATAATTTTCTAGTGTGTGTTTTTGCCATAGTAACGAGATAGACATCATTGTAATGTTGTATACAGTCAGCTGATTAGCTGAGGAATGCTATTTTCAGACCTCGCTCTCGATACGAGCAACTTATTGGTTGATGCAAACCTCCTAATGAGTAGGTAAACGTTCCGCCTTGTCAGCTACAGCTGGAGGCATCCTCCGTGATAGTGCAAGTAATTAGATTGGGGTTTTGTTTAGAATCTCGGCTGGTGCTTACTAGTATCTGCCGAACTCTAGGGAGTATATACAGGGCTCATGCTCACGTGAAATCTTGATTACCGCCGGATCAAACTCGAAGTTGACTCCATAGCAGCGATCAATCTCATTTCTTCCTTAACGAGCTGATCACAGATTCTAAACCCCATAGTTTAGGGTATTAATGAACTGTTCGCTCGAAACTAGACTGTATCACATCATTATATATACCACGAGAATAACAAATGTGCCAACAGGTTTCCAAACTATGCTGAACATTTTGATATAGGCACTATTTATTTTGATACTCCATCTATTGTGCGTCATATTTTTCTTTTAGAGGATATGTCAAGAATCTATTTCCTACGTCTTGTAGTGTAATAATTTTTACTCCCTATTTATAATAAAAACATTACCATTTAGATTTTTTAAAAAAATGTTAGTAATATTTCCGGATTACACTGGTCGTACCAACCATATGACAAAATACTAAAAAAAATAATAGTAAACTTCATAAATTAAGAGAATTAGTTATACTAAGTTTAATACATATTAAGAAATACTTTTTTAGTTTTAATGAAATTAAAGTTTGAACATATGTTCGTTGTTTAAACTTTGTTCTTGCATATTTTAATCTATAACAAACGAGGTTGTTAGTTCTTTATAACATATTATTATTATTAAATAAATAAATATATTTAACTTTTAATATTAACTATTAATAAAAATAAAATTTTATAATTGGAAAAAATTAGAATTGTACTTACTATTAGGAGTATTATACGGACTCGTATAAACTATCAAATCAAAATCCCTCGCCAGCCTCATCTAAAAGTTGCACTCCTATTCCCAGAAGCTGGAAAAGCTTGCCGTCTTTTACCTTGCCTAAATTCCGTTGACCCCTCAACACCACTTATTGCCGAACTTTTTCTCCCCCCCTTAGAATCAAGCTTGATGTTCGGACTCGAGATTCCGCCTTCTTCGCCATCTTTCACTGGTCCTTCCCCAAATATGACCTGTTTTCTTGCTGTAGAATAATCAAAAGGCTTTAGTTGCAAAAGACCAGTTGGTTCTTGGGGTTTGTTAACTTTTGCAGTTTCTCTTGTTTGCTTATTAGGCTGGAAGCATTTTTCAAAACTTGAGGACAATTCAGATAGGGAAAGGGGCTCTTCACTTTCATCTGTTTGCAAAGCAGTGCTCACATGTCCTTCATCACTGCTGGAAAGATTTGTTGTTTCTACATCAGTGTCCTCTATTTTTCCCATCATAGAATCATTTTCCAACGGTATAACGTCTACTGTATTGCAAGTGCTCAGAGCTTCCTCATTCCTACAGGCTCTTGTAGTTTCTACATCTTCCTCTTCAAGATTGGAACAAGCAGCTTGAGAAGCAACATAATCTTGGGCATTTGATAATGATCCTATTGGCTCTTCCACAGCTGGTTTTTGCAGTTCACTTCCACCCAAAAATGAATGAAATGGAAGGTTCACTGAAGATCTAATCTTCTCCAACTTGATCTTTTCCCCCTCCTAATCATTAACAAGACAAATGAAATTAGTGGCCCCAACAAATAGCATCACATAGCTCAATCGCATGTCAACAATTGAAAGCCTCGATTCATAAAGCAAATTAAGATCACAATCAAAGGTCGTCAGAGATACTAGGTCAAGACAGTTAGACATAGAACAAGTCAAACTTTAAAAAGCAAGAATCGCTTTTTTATAATTATCACCAAGAAAATAATTATTATTCTCTCCACTTTGTATCGTTGTAGCAATCATGTCTCAAAGCACTTCAAACAACAATAACGACTGATGCACCTCGTAGAGCTTATCAGGATTCCAGAGCATGAGGTAAAGTTGCAAGATCATAGAATATTTACATTTTTCTCTGTATCAAACTTTCTCCTTGCTGCTACACCACCGAGCATCGCCCCAAAACCACTGGTTGGTTTCTTCAGAATCTGAACAGTTGACCCAATAACCTGCAGAAGAAAGAAAAAACATGTCAGCAACTCTTTATGTATGAAAAAACTTCAAAAGCCCACCAAAAACAGTAAGACCTTTGCTGAAGGTAAAATGTCTGCAGAGCTAGTTGTATCCCTACTGTGAAGTGAACTGGAGTTGCTTTCTCTTGAAATCTCTGGCACAGAGGCACTTGGCTCAATCTTCAATTTACCACTCTCAACTTGAGGGTCTTTGAAGCCAGCAGTAGCAGTTGCCATGTTTGTAAGAACATCAGAAGCAACAACATTGTGTACTTCATCAACTTCTATATTTGCTTCCGATGTCTTCACAGATAAAGTTCCAATCATATAAAATAGGAAAGAAATTCATTAGCATCATTTGAAAGAGAAGGATAGTAAACACTTCTGTAGCCCTATCACTGAAAAAGTTGCCAAGACTAATGCATCACTGACTAACAAGATACACATGAAGCCTCCTGAATACTAGGTAAAACCATACAAACAAACTGATAGACTTATTCATTCTAATAGCACAGAATCCAAAGGGCTGCAATCAAAAGATTTGCAAGCTTGATTACAATTCTAATGGACACAACAAAACATCAGGATGCATACAAAAATATATATATATTTCTTAAAAGATTTTTCTTGTCTAATTACATATGGTGATTTGATTTTCAGCCAATCCTATTGCCTTTTGTGGGGGCTGACCCAAGGACATTCACATAAGTCTAATGTTCATGAATAATATTCAAGTTTAAGACCAACTTGTGACCAAGACCATCAAAACTGTGTGAATCTTACTTTTTGGCTCTCTTTCAAAAGTTGAGCAGCAGCCTCGAATGCAGAAGCATTCTGCATGGAGTGCCTAATAATACTAACAATAGAACCAAGATTTCGCTCCAGGAATGGGTGCTTTGACCTCAGTAATTTTCGTAACTTGCTAGTTGTAACAGGCATCTGCTTGGCTTTTAACCATTGCAAATAAATGAAGATTTGGAAGTCAATATTCTAACATTAAAAGAAAATATAGTTGAAAGGTTGAGGAGATTCCTACCAATTTCAAGAAGAGTTTTGTTTGGCAAAATATAACCAGTACTTTCGTCTTCTGCACGAGCAACAACATCTCTCCATTCAAAAAGTCCCTAAAACCCAGGAAGGTGAATTTCGTAAAGAAGAGAAGCAGATAACAGTATCCAGTTTTCAACAAAAGATGCAGGATATGGTCAAACTTTGCACTTTCATCCAAACAATCAATATGGAAACTTTGCCATGCAGATTACTAATCTTTGATCCTTACAATCCAAATGCTTGCATCTATTAAGAAGACATAGATTACAATGGAACAGCTCACAACTTACTGAGACTACAGCAAGCTGCTGGGCGTTGAATCCAGCATCCTGCAACCTATATCATAATAAAAAGAAGAAAAAGCATTATGGTTCATATGTGCTAAGATGGACTAACACAAAGCAAACTGTTGAAAACATGAGAGAGAGGGAGGGGGAGGGAGGCAATGAAAAATTAATATGCAATTCATGAAACAGTAAATGGCAATCTCATGTGAAATGGCCAGCAATGGTACCCATATATATAGAGATATGAAGTCTCTGTCAAGAGCTCCTTCTCGTAAAGCTGCATGCATACATCATGACTGCGTTTGTAGACCTGTAATCAACAAGTTACAAATTGCTCAAGCTGGTGACTAGAGAGTAGTGCCTCTGCAACCCAAAAAGCATTCCCTATAAATCAGCCTCCCAACACCACAAGACTCAAAGGAGCTGCAAAAATAACTGGTAATACTCTACTAATTTTAAGAATTGACACTGAGAAAATGGTATTGGTATTATTTTGGTAACACCGGACTGTTTCAAACCAAAACAAATAGGAGAAAGCTTATTCAGGAACTAGTTAAAATAAACAAAATTCAATCAGAATTAGATGGTAAGACGAAACACAAAAGTTACAAATAGCAGAAGCCACTTTTAACCACATACTATTTTTGGTTTCTAATCAACATGACCCCACTAAGGAACAAGACATGACACCTTTGACTATAGATGTACAGAAATGTTATAACTTCGCAAGAATGTACCTGAACCAAAGGAGGATCGGGATTTTCTGAGTCACTAGGCATTGAATGTAACATGGTTTTCATTACATCATATATATGCAACAGATAGTGGGTATCTTCTCTGGCATATCTGCATCAAAAGAGAACATAAACTGTAAAAGAAGTGTGAACAAATTTTAGTTAAGTTACAATGCAGGTTATCAGTACAGCCAATAATTATGTTAGCAGTACATTCTTACAGAACATTACTACAGAGATGAGTGTCTGTCTAAGTAGATATGCCAATAACTAAACTAAAATCATAATCTTGACCCTACCTAAATACAAATCCATGTTCTAATTTCTCAAGTTACTAAGAAAAGTTAAGAAATACATGATAAATTGAGGAGAAGAAAAAACCCAAATTTCCAGTTACTTCCTCAATCTATTAGATCTGGCTTTAAAATCTCATCTATACATAATTGTAGGTGTACCATGTTCAATGTTCATATAATACAGTACAAAATAAAACCTAGCACCTTAACTAAAACTAGAAATTACCTAAGCATCTCTTCTGGGAGAGGACGTAATCTCCAATCTGCATTCTGATATCTACAAGAAAGGGCAGATGAGACTTATATCCAATGAATGGGAAGAAAAAAAAACTGATGATAGATGGGCATGCAGTTATAGGACTTGAAATAGATAAGCACTGAACCTCAACGCCAAAAGGTAAACGCAAGGTATGCAAAAAAGCAAGCAAAATCCTTATGATAATCAGACTACAGGAAGCAGTTTGAGTTTATTACACGAGGACTTACTCTTTATTGGCAATAATTCCACAAAAGTGATGCAAAAGATACTCCAAACTATTCCTCTGCAACTTCAGCACTCTTGATGCCTAAGAATTAAGACAAAATTGACAATAGAATGTAATATTAACAGCACAAGAGAGAGAGAGAGAGAGAGAGTCCAGGTGGTAGGTGGAGCAAGAAGAATTCCAGGCTTAAACCACTAACATAAATCCATCGTGATGAACCCAATAAATTAAGCACATTCATATCGTTTAAGAGGTCCAACACATTTATCTCTAGAACACGTCATAGGATATTGGGTACCACGGTTAAAAATTTTGTGATTGAATGGGGCAGTGTCATAACATAGTTGGCATTTCAAATATCAACATTTTTCACTTGCATGGTTCAGGCCATTACTCAGTCCGATTTTTTCATTGACAACATTGTACAAACAAATTCCAGTTGACATATTGCTTCAGTTTCTTAATGTCAGATTCATGCAATCAAAGTACTAAACAAGAGGAATAATATATTTCCCATTACAAAACTATTAAACAAACTAATAAAATAATCAAGTCATTTTCACTAAACTACAAACTGACAATAGGAATAATAAAGCAAAGGAATATTGCATATTAAACAACAGAGCAAATTTGGAATAGAAAACCTGTCCAGTGTCAAACAGATTGCAGACATATATGCCAAAGTCACGTTGAAGCCATACGATATCTCGATCTGCTCCATGCATGACCTAGTTAAATTAACTCCATCATAAATAAGAACAATATGCTAAAAAGGCAACTAGAGCATCAATAGACAAACCTTTTTCTTGGAGGGATCTTTGAAAAGTTCCCTAAGATAGGGGCCAATATGTACTCGAAGCTTTAGTGTATCAACAATAAAATCCTCAGTTCTGGTAGAAATTTGCATCAAGCATGTCAAACCTTGAAAAGAACGATACTGATTGTGTTCCAGATCAACCTAATATCATAAACCAAGAATTTAAGTCAACTACATAATATTGCAATGTCCTTCCAGAAAGAGCACAAGAACTAGAAAGACTACTTCGAATGAATCCCTTTTTTTAAAAAAGCAAAATACAAGTCCTACGTATGAAGATAAAAATACTAAAGGTCACCAAGAAAAGCACAACTTGATGAAAATTAGGACGTACACACTGGACCTATGCCAGTATGTTCCAAGATTAAGTAAACAAATAAACTGGATGAATGCTCAGAAATGTGTGCTCAAAAGTACGGCCTCGTATTTAAAGACAACACTCAACACTTTCCAATTACATACGCACATCAATTTGTCAGGAACATTAAAAGAAAATTGGATGAGTAGATATAATTCATTTTCAAGATGATGCAAACATGAAAAATGGAACAAAATGCTTAAAGTACAAAAATGAACACTGTGAATAGTTATTAAAATAACGAAACCAAATATCTAGCTTTTACATTTCAAGACCCCAAAACAAGCATTAATACCATTCAGAAAAGATCTATTTCACAATTCAATGGCTAGCAATTGGAAAGATACATAAATTTGCATAAGTAGGCATACCGCAAATTCATTTACACAACGCAGCTTGGCAGCCACTTCCTTCAAATCTTTGACTTCTTGTACAAGCTTGAATGGAGTACTTTCCATTGGGAGTGGTGGAACAGGTTGAACACTCCCAACATTTTTGTCAACAAAATCTAAAACAGATAGCATTTCCTATGTGCATTAAAAAACAATAACAAAAGCAATTCAGTAACCTTTTCTTTCAGTAGGGAAAAAAGGGCTAACACCTATAAACATGATGGCCAGAACTCAAAATTTCAATTACCAATTAATAAATCTCATTGATCACAAATCACTAAATCCCGCTGGGCAAGAGCATGCAACCAAATTTTTTTAAAAAAAATGGTGGCAGACTTAAGAAGATAGCGATAATGAGCTCAGTTTTTGCGAGCCCCAAATAACATTAATTGAATGTGTTTGCTCTAACAGTGAGCAAGCTATAGGAAAGAAGCGGAGGAGCTATTCTAATATTAACAAGATAGACAAGAAATTACTCAGAACGTTCAAAAGAAACAGTATCCGATTATTGACTAACTGAAGCAACAAATATATATAATGCTCAACTTGTGAAAACAACCCATTCTTTAAAATAAAAGACTAACAGATTACTAACCAGAGGATGAACAAACCGCGATCCATCAATAGTTCTGTCCAACCAAACATGTTGAAAAGGCTGGTTCGAGTTATTGGCCACTAAGTTATACTCATCCTGAGGCCTCCTTATCGACGGTATATGAAATGGCACCTTCGCTTTAACCCCTGCAATTCCCTTCTTATTATCAGCCACCTTCACTCGCGATTCACTCACCACACTCGACGAACCACTACCCGCCATTCCAGTCTCTGAATTGATCAACCCCTTTGTTGCTTTCTTCTTCCTTCCAGAAACCAACTGAAACCCATTTTGACTATCCACACCTGAAACCCCATCCAACTCCTCCTCCTCCTTCCGAACCCTCTCGAAGTCATCGACCGACGCTTGAAAACCCTCGAGGATCTCGTCGTTGATGTTGACGAGCCAATCGTAGGCGTCTTCCACATCAACATCGCCAGGGTACTGCATTTTCTCCTTGAAAAGACCACCGGCGATGCCAATCGACTCGAGCAAAGATTGGGACTTGGAAGCGATTCCGCGGATTGGGAGCTTGAATTCGTTAAAATTGTTGTAGAAGTGGAAATCTTTTTCGGAAGGGATAGCTTGGGAAGAGGAGGCCAAGCTGGAAAGGGAAGAGGAGAGTGGACCGGAGGTTAAGGTTTGTAGGGTTTCGGATTTTCGGGGAGATTGGGTTGGTTGGTCCATGCCTCCGTTCAGGGAGGGTTTAAGGATTAGGGTTTTAGAGACGATGCCCTATTTTTCACACGGCTATTTACTAGAGAAAGTGAGAAACTAGCCAAGACAACACACGAGGGCATTCGTTTTTTACTTTTCTTTTCCTTTTATAAAAAGATACCGATTTAATTAAATAATTAAAAAAATTTTAGCACAAGCAAGCGACAAATAAAATAAGCATGCAGTCTTTTCTCTTTTGACCCGAATTGACTCTGTGAGTGTGACCCGACTCGACTGCGACCCGATTCTATAAACCCCCTGTCGGTCTGTTCCTCGAAACCTCCAAGGTTTTTCTGGTTAAGCTGTCTCTCGTTTCTAAGAGATGAGGTTCTTTCTTTCTGCTTGTTTATGTAACAAAAACTTTGTTTTCTATGTATTTTAAAGTGACATTTACTCCACTCCTTTTTCTTTTTCATTTTTTGTTTGTAGTCGGAATCCTGAGGTTTTATGGGCTCAGCGATCGGATAAGGTTTACCTGACGGTGGCTTTACCGGATGCCAAGGACATAACGGTGAAGTGTGAACCGGAGGGTTTCTTTGGCTTCTCGGCTGTTGGGGTCCAAGGTGAATCTTTTGATTTCACTTTGCAGCTTTTGGGACCCATTGTACCTCAGGTTATCTTCAGCTCTCATGCTTCATTGCAAGCTTCTGTTTTGGCTTTCGCAGTTCGGTCGACAAAGTTGGTGCCTTTTTCACTTGTTGAAAATGGGTCTTTCTTCAACGTTTTATCTGCTGTTATTATTTGATTGAGCGTATGGTGAAAGTTGTGTCATTTTGTTTTGAGACGTTGGCTGTTAAAATGTGGTATTGTTTTCAGGTGCTTTAAGAGAAATAATCATTCACTGGAGTGTGTATATTTCTGCGTGTTTTGCAGATAGGTGTTGCGGACTTTACTGAGTTAAGAAAAAAGGTTTCTGAAATAATTAACCTATGATCTTAGAATGAGTGCTTGTTGCTTTTGTTAATTGGCAAAATAAACTGTTTTGTTACTATAATCAATACAAGAGATTTACTCTTTACTTCGATCAAAAGAAAAATGGAAATTTGTTGATAACACGTAGAGAGAATGCTCTTGATTTTGTTTCTTCTCCATTGAGAGAACTTTTATTTGGTCAGCTAATAATGAGTTAAGAGCACCCTTCCTACCCTAAGACGGGTCATGCCTTTGAAAGCAGTAGGAAATTTCGTGAACAAACTTGAATCAACTTTCTTCTATGATCCATTAGAGTTTCTGCATGCGTGTAATGATTTAACAAACTAAGAGTTTGTTTATGACTTCTAACAATCATCTTCACTATGTGAATCATAGAATTAATTTTGATTAAAGAATATAAACCGTGCATCTCATTCTGGTTAGGTCAAGCAATGATGCATTATTTGAGAAACGTGACTACTTTATTAGGTCACTTCTAGCAGTAGGTCAGTGTTGATTATGGATTATCATAATTGATTTAAACGTTACATCAAGCAATAACTGACTTGTTGATAAATATAAATCTTTTTGATATATTATGTTGATCGAATATTGCTTCTCAATTATATATGTGATCAAATTTCTTCTTAGCCCTGTAACACGACATTAACTTGTTGTTATGAAATCCAGCTGGCTGTTGCCTGAATCTTTCTTAGTTTCCATACCATTTCTTTCAATTCCAATAAGCTTGGTGCTACATGGTCAAGTTGTAGGACATTTCCTTTCATGTTGTGTTTCAAATTTCCTATCCTGAACTGAGGAATCTCTGTCATCCTCATTCACATGCTTCATAGGTTCAAGCTTTTGAAAGATTCAATGTTTTGTGGTGCAGGGTTGTAAGACAAATGTTGGGTTAAGGAACATTAGGTGCTCAATCCAAAAAGAAGAGAAAGGTTGGTGGAAAAGACTACTTAAATCAGAAGAAAAGCCTGCACCTTACATTAAGGTTGATTGGAATAAATGGTGTGACGAGGATGATGAAGAGTCAAGTTGTAAGTACAATTGTAGTAATGGTTTAATTTTGAATGCGTATGTTGGTTTAAACCTTTGATGTTGTTTTGGCCCCTTTAGTTATGTTGACAATGTTAGGGAGTCATGGATTCATGCATTATATACATTGCAAAGTCACGGAAGTGTCGGAATCAAAATTGCAACCCCATGACATCCTTAGAAAATACATAATTTATGTGCATGTATAAACATATTATAAGAATGTGAAATTACAGCATATATACCTTGCAAATATTCCTCCTTTCTTCAATCTTCTCCTTGTTTGGGTTGTAGCAAACATCAAACACCTTCCTTGGCCTCTAGAGAACACGCAAAGATGAAGAAAAATCAGTGTGTAAGGTGGTTAAAGCACCAGACAAGATGAATTCAAGTAGATGCTCTAGTGAGGGTTAAATCAAGACCAAGTTTCGTACAATTAATCTCATGCAACAATTGCTTAAAGATTGCATGAATAAATTTCAAGATCACTCCTCTCAACTTCCAGAACTCTTCTGGACCCTTAGTCTCTCTATTGATTGTGTTTTATGGCTAAAAATTTGCGTGTACATAAGTAAAGAACTCACTTATTTACTATCTGTCAGTAAGTTGGTCACGATCGTGGCCGACTTGCTTAATTGACAGTCATGCACATTTTGTTTTTCATCCAATCTTTTATGCGTGTGACCCTTAGGTTTCAGTTATTTTGGTTACTTGAATTAACTTTTAAACTGAGCAAATCATGAAGGGTTTCATGATGGCGATTTACCGGAATGTAAGTGAATTAACACTCGAACTCTTCGATAGTTAATTATTCGACTTACGAACCATTTCATAGTCAATTACCGTGTAATTTATCCCTTCACCATGCTGTACCCTACTTGGTTCAAAGTATGAGCTATGTGTCAATTCTCACTAGACTGACTACGTCACATCTAGTCCAAGTGTTGTTAGTTCTTGCCCTAGGAATCGCATTACTTTATATGTCATTGAAAACTCTCTTCATGACACATAATTTCTCTGGCCAGAGACTTCCGAGTAATGACCCTGACAAGAGGCCATGGGTATCATCTCCTTCTATCAGGAGTGGTGAATTCTTTATTGCCTACCCAATTACCTTCGAATACCAATCGTTGTACCCAATTATCACCCTATGGTATCAAAATACAGGATCAGTATCTAAGATTTTCTTAAGTATCTCAAGTCTAAAGATATTTGCACCATTGCTATGATGAGATTAATCATTGACATTTGATAGATCATCCATATGATAATCTTATAGCGGGTCATCCGATGTACTTACTATTCTTAGTAAGCATCCACATGTTAACTCTAAATATCTCATACTTACAGTTTATGAGATTCACTGCTCGATCAAATCAAGAAGTGTAACATGTGCTAGTCTATCTGGATTAACAATGTCTTGTCTCATTAATCTTATGACGAGGGATAATTTAGACACTAATATAATTACACATGATAGAAATCTCATTATCATGATCTCATCATGATTTACTTCACGCTATGTTTTGTATCATGAACTCCATTAATTCGATTTAAGATAGACATCAATTCATAAATAAATGAACATCAAATTAATGAAAATTGTCTTTCACTTCATTAATCAAAACAAGTTTATATAAAGTGCTAAAGGTAATTGCCTTTAGAGCACTACTCTAATAAACAAAAGAATGTTACATGGTTGATCCCTGCCACCCTTGTTTATCCCTTATAGTAAGGCAGTCTCTTTTCTCAACATAGATTGAATCTGGTAATTTGTAAAACCACTCGACAATATACTTCGGCAAAGTTGCCCCAACTTGTCCATTACTCATGCTATAGCAGCTGTATGTTAGTGACTAAATTTCTCAGGATATATTTTCAATGTTTATACTAGTTTAGCCTTGGAGCTAGTGCTTAACTGACCTTTCATGTGAATGTTTATTTGTCTTTGCAGCTGATTTGGCTAGCGATGATGACAATCCTGTGGTAATCCCAATTTCATGCAATCCTATCTTGACGTGGAGAATTGATTTTAGTGTTGCATGATGTTTGTGCTGACACACCAAATATGTTCCCTTTTTGCAGTATGCTGAAGATGATGAGAGCAGCGATGGTGAAGGAATGCTTTGTAAGTTTTCCTTATGTAGAACGTCCTTAAACACATAGTAAGCTGCACTAGTTGTGCGCAATCAACAACAATACAAAAGTTCATATTCATTTCTCTAGTGATTGTTTTGATGAGGTGTAACTAACTGGTCATACATGTTCTGCTTGCCTTGGATTATGATTTTTGTTAATGTTGGGCCCTTCTTAGTAATATGGACAATCTGGATTTCAGTCCTCAGCCAAGCACAGCCTGTTTCTGCTTGAGCCCAGTGCAACTTTTACTTTGAAGGAATTGTTTACGCTTGCTGTTACGTTAATGTTATAATTTCCGTCTGTGTTCATCTTTAAATGCAGACCTTCCTGATTTGGAGAAGGCAGGAGGAAATACATGAACACCAGCTGCTCCAAAGTACTGACTTTCTGGTAGAGTTTCTGTGGAGATAGAATAGGAACCCAAGACGAATGGGAAATGACCGCTGCATTTTTGTGGTTGAAGTTTGTACATGATTGAACATCTATGGCGATTCTCTAACAGAAACGTTGTTCCTGTTTGTAGAGTGTTACTGGTTAACCGTTTGTAAACTAATTTTCAATTCTCCAAAAAAAACAAAAAAAAAACTAATTTTCAGCTTACAAATGAATGCTAATTGAGAAATAACTAAAAGCATTTCCTGTCCAATATTGACGAGAAAACGTTCCTATGTGCGCATTTTCTGCTAAAGTTTGAATAAGGCTTTGATGTATGTGCTGGACCCATTACACTGCGCTTTTCAGAGCTTACGTTCATAGCAAACATCTTCTCTATCAGATTCCAAATCGTGCAAGTCTTATTATCGGTATACAAACGATATTCTTTAGAGAAAAAGATCTTTCTTGAACATCATCGATTTATTAATTCTCGCAAGGAAACATAGGACGGTGCTTAACTGGATGGATTTTCTCTATCAAAGTGAAATTGATATTGAATTTGGATGCCCTATTTAAAGTGCTTTTGTCTTATTGTCTATACACATCACAAAATCGAATTAAATGATATTGTTTGGAGGTGAATCACCATTACAAGATAAACTGAACTGAACCAGCTTTCTGTGCGCCTCACAAGACCATATATGTGAACTCGAGCCCAGTCGATGAATTATGGCTTCTATATACAGCCCGCCATAAAACAATCAGCTTCCTGTTGATGCACGCAACAGACTTCAGGCCTACGGAGTGTATGGACAGAAACTGCAGCAGACTTCAGGTTAACAAAGGGTATGGACAGAAACAAGACGAAGACAAGTAGGAAATAGAAGACATGATATTTAAGGGAGAAAGTAAAGAGTAAATTTAAAAAAACAAAAAGAATCGACTCATGATTACGAGTCATGGGTTACTGGTTAAATTTATGAGTCCACTTATTCAAGATATTATCAATCATTATCGGATATTTTTGATATATAAGAAGTTAAGAGTTAGAAGGCAAATTAGATCCAATTGGTCAATGATGGGCTCGTGTGATTTACTGTCAATCTAGGATTTGTCTAGGGGAACCTTAAGCTCGAAGGCTCTTTGGGGAGCTTCGATTTGATTCGAGCCTCCTTCGCTCGACTTGCCACATTGAATTAGGGCAAGCGTATAGTATAATTTAGTGTTCGTAATAAGGGTCAAATAAGACTTAAGACATTTTCACTAAAATTTAATCTAAACATTGACGTTTCAACCAGTGATTTAAAAATTGGACCGAATCTGCCGGTCGGATCGGTGAATCAGAATATGAAATGGTCCAATTTAACCCTTATTTTTTGTAAGTGATTGACCCGTTTATTTTACAGTCGGACCGGTAAAAATCGTTAAACCGGTTAAAGAATGAACCGGCCGGTTCATTTAAAAAAGATTTTTCATTTAAAATTAAAAACCAAAAGATTTAAAA